>BLSH010314359.1:0-28272 GCA_018402905.1 Glandirana rugosa | reverse complement strand
AGGAGAGAGAGAGGGGAGAGAGAGAGAGAGAGAGAGAGAGAGGAGAGAGAGGGGATAGAGAGAGAAGAGAGATGAGAGAGAGAGTGAGGAGAGAGAGAGGGGAGAGAGCGAGGGGAGAGAGAGAGAGAGGAAAGAGGCACCCCCACATCAGAGTAATCACTCAGAGGCAGGAGGGACTGGATGGATGGATTAGACTCCATCTTTCTTCACATTTGCTGGGCTGTACTCTTTAATCTTCGCGCCCACATACCCTTCTCTTACAGAACTCTGCCTGTTGGGGAGTGTGGGAGGGGCAGACACGGGAGGAGAGGAGGGGGGAGGAGGAAGCAGCTGCAGCTCTCCCCTGACTGGCTGTGCGGGCTGCAGGGGGAGGGGTCAGCACTCACTGCTCGCTCTGATGAGCTCAGCTGAGCGTCTCTCTCTGTCTGTGATCCGGAGCGCTCAGTGAGCTTCGCTCCGATCACACTGTTCCCACTCGCAGCCTGTTTTCACTGATATCAATGAACACAGAGTTTGTGCTAAGCTGACGGCAGGGGATATCTGCTGATTAGGTTGCCGCGAGACCCCTGTGAGTGCGAGGCCTAAGGCGACCGCCTAATTTGCCTAATTAAAAGGGCGCCTCTGTCCATGAGGATGGATTAGCCACATCAAATTCCTCCATGTGTCCCAGAGAAGCCATGCTGGAGATATTTATAAATGTGTCTCCAGGGTCGTCTTAATAGCATCATGGGCCCCAGGGCAAAGTAATGCAATGGGGCCCCTACCAGCCTGCCCTAATCTACACACCTACTTTCAAGAATTAAAGTATAAATAATTGATAGAATTAAACATACATTTATAAGTAGGTTCAATAAAATTGATTTTAAACAATTAAGCATGCCAGAAGTCAAAGACTAATCTACACAAAGGGCAGAGTACAGGGGAGGAGACAGAAGGGCACGGTACAAGGGGGGGGTGGACAGGAGGGCACAATAGTGGTTCCAGGATGCTGCACAGGAATTTACCATCCCGGGACAGATTAGCAAAAAGCGTGACTGTTCCAGCAAATTTGGGATAGTTGGCAAGTATGATGTAATGCAAGATTTAATGGGGCCCTCATGCACCTGTGGCCCCTGGGCAGTGCCCAGGTGTGCCCATGCATTAAGACAGCCCTGTGTGTCTCTAAAACACAAGTTCCGATTCTTCGCTCAAGCTGATTTCATGAGTTTGTGCAGTGTCCATTCACCTAAATCCCACCCTCGTCGCCAGTTATGTGTATTTTAAAATGTATTTGAACCATCAACATGGACAGGCATTTACAGGACTCTTTTACTTAATCCAACACAGACATACAGGAACCATAGATGCTCAAAATTCATAGCTCTACCAGAACAATAAAGAAGTACCAATACCAAAAATGGGATACTATTCCTCCTACTAATAGGGGCACTACTCCTCCTCCTATTGACCACCCGCTGGCCAATCCGCCCTCCCTAAAGTCTGAAGGACACTAAACTTTGTTTGAAAAGTTTGGAGACCCCTGTTCTAATTTATCCACTTCAGCTCTGGAAGATTTACCCCCCCCCCCTTCCTGACCAGGCCATTTTTTGTGATACGGCACTGCATTACTTTAACTGACAATTGCGCAGTCATGTGATGCTGTACCCAAATATAAATTATGTACTTTTTTCCCACAAAAAGAGCTTTCTTTTGGTGGTATTTGTTCACTTCCACTGTTTTTATTTTTTATGCTATAAACAAAAAAAGAACGACAATTTTGAGAAAAAAAAGCAATATTTTTCACTTTCTGCTATAAAACATATCCAATAAAAAAATACAACAAAATCAAATGTCTTCATCATTTTAGGCCAATATGTATTCTGCTACATATTTCTGGTAAAAAAATCCCAATAAGTGTATACTGATTGGTTTGTGCAAAAGTTATAGCGTCTACAAACTATGGGATATATTTATGGGATTTTTATTTCTTTTATTTATTTTTTTTACTAGTAATGGTGGAGATCAGCGACTTATAGTGGGACACTTTTGGCATTTTTTTGGGGACCATATTATAGTGATCAGTGCTAAAAATATGCACTGTCATTGTACTAATGACACTGTGGCTGTGAAGGGGTTAACATCAGGGGCGATCAAAGGGTTAACTGTGTGCCTAGCTGATGTTTTACTGTAGTAGTGCTTTTACTAGAGGAAGGCATAGATCCGTGTCCCTGCTTTGCACTAAAATTGCTACAGGGTGGTCGGCAAGTGGCTATTCTATTTTTTATGTTCTATTCTTTTCTATTTTATTATATTCTATTCTATTAATTTATATTCTATTTATTTATATTCTATTCTATATGTTTATTTTCTATTCTATTCTGTTTTATTGTTATATTTTATATTCTATTCCTTTATTTTCAGCTGATTCATCTGGAACTGGATGAAATTTGCACAATGTATGTACATATACAAGGGCCAATTTAGACAGGAGCTTAACATTTCAGCATGTATGCAGCGTGGGAGGAAACGAGAATAACCTCACGCAAGCAAAAAAGATGTAAACTCTGTGCAGGTGTTTCTTGTGAAAAAAACCTCTGTGCAGGTAGTGTTCTGATTGGAATTCGAGCCCTTGACCCCAGTGCTGCAAGGCTGAAGTGCTAATTTTAGACCTATTTTATTCACTCGTTTACCCACATAACGCTTCAGACAGTGCCAACTAAGTCAATTGTGTTTTTTATTTTTAAATCAAAGCTATAATTAAATAAAGGTTCTAAACATCTAAAGGAATAGCTCATTAAAAAAAGCAGATTCAGAAGTAGCGGCACCTGTCTTTCTGGTTTGACAGGTTCACTTTAAGGGAGTGCTTAACTAATTCTGTAATAAAACTATTTCTTGGTTTCAGATAAAGCCAGCCACAGACCAGTCTTACAATGGCTTTACTATATTTACTGTAAATATTACCGTGGATTTACAATAAATGTAGGGATATATTTATAAAGTAGTGAATCTGACATTCACTGCAGGTGAATATTACCGGTGCATGTGCTTTTACGCTCGGCTCACACTGCTGCGATGCGAGAACCCTGCTAATCCAGTGCAGGTTCCTGCATTGCATACAACTCGCAGGCAGTTCAAACTGCCCTATGTGAACCGCTGCGGGTGTCAATACAAAGTTAATGACACCCCCAGATCGGTTTGCATATCGCAGTGCAACCTGTCAATTCAGACAGGAATCGGATCGCATGGGTGTGCACACCCATGCAATCCGATTCTGGTGTGGACCAAAAAAAGGGTCCTGCATAGGGTTGCCACATCATCATCATAAAGGGATGATGTGGCAACCCTAGTCCTGAATGACTTTGGTCCGAATGCGATGGAATTTGCATCGCACAGGCATCGCATGTGATTTGCACAGCAGTGCGGTACAAATTACATGCGATCTCCGATGTCTGACATTGCGCGGGTGTGAACCAGCCCTAAGTGACACTGATTGCTTTACTACCAAATGTTTGGTGAAAGTCATGTTACTATTGGCAGCTAAAGGTAAGCAACAAACAAGTTCACCATCACTCCCACTTTATGTTGTCACAGCGTCTTCTCCAGATTTCTAATAAAAAAAAAAAAAGGTGCACCTGAGTACCGTGATGATCACCCTGCATTCTAAAACAAGATCTAAAGCTAGCCATACGCATATTTTTTTTTCTGTTCGGCCTCAATAGTGGTCTCCATCCATGCTATTTAATGTGGATCAACAAATCCCTGCTGCTGAGCTATTGTATTTTCCTGACACCAACATGGCAGCTAGGGTTGCCACATCATCCCTTTAATCCAGGACACATATTAATTACACAGGTTCTGTGGCTAATTAAAGTGGTAATTAAACTCACTTGGTGCCTTATCGACATTAAATTGGCCTCAGAACCTGTGTAATTCCTATGTGTCCTGGATTAAAGGGATGATGTGGCAACCCTAATGGCAGCATACATATGATATAGCTCTGCCCCTATATCCACCCACAGGACCTGTTTAAATATATAAAAGGAAAGCAAGAGCAATCTCCCACATTCTCACACACCCAATGGTCATGAAGTTCAAGGAGAAACTGTTGTCTGAGAGTCTCACTGTGATAGCAAGCATGCCTGATTGGCCCGAAGGCCTTGGGTTTACTCTAACCATGGAACTAAAGCCTCGTACACACAGTTTGACGATCGTACGACCGAACGGCCCAAATTGTATGTTGGCTGTTGTATCTCGCGTACTGACATGCACTACGCGATCGTACGACCAAGCTGAACGCAGTGTCGTGTTATGAACGTATAAAGAGAAAGTTCAGGTGCATGTAATTAGCGTCCGGCCGTTTCTAACTTCTGAGCATGCGTGTTTTGCACAATACAACTTGTTGGACCAACTTCTCTGTATACACGGTACAACGGTCGTATGAGCGCTTGTTGGTACTACCAAAGTTTTCTAGTTTGCTCATACAACTTCTGTTGTACGACCATCGTACGTCGGCTGTTCTATTTGCGTGTACTGACGGTCGATTTAGCATACAACGGTCGTTTGTATGACCTGTTGTATACGATCGTCGACCCGTGTGTACGAGGCATTAGTCCAGACTAAACATTCCAGCTACCAATATTTCCACAACACCTGTCAAAGGATGGAGTTGGAATTGAGAGGGAAAGATTGGAGGCCATCCTATGGAAGTGGTCCAATCCTGGTCAAATAAAAATGGGGTGGTTATGGATTTCCCAAATTTATTGTATATATATATATATATACATATATATACAGGCGGTCCCCGGGTTACAAACAAGATAAGGACTGTAGGTTTGTTCTTAAGTTGAATTTGTTTGTAAGTGGGAACAGGTACATTTTTTAAGTGTAACTCGAGCCAGAAAAACTATTTTTAAGCTTTTTGGATAGCATAGGGAAGGGGTAACATCCCTGTAATGTTTGTTTTGCTGTCTATGTTTCTGTTCAGAAGATTTCACCTCACTTCCTGTCCCAATGAAAATTGGATTTTGAAAATGTTGGGTTGTTGTGGAAACAACCGTGCCCTGACGTCACCACAAGCTCTATTGACTACCACCGGCCGTTTTTTTGCTTGTATTTTAAAGACATCATGCAAGTAGGATTTTATGGATTTAAATAAATAGTCTTGACGATATTACACTATCGTGCTTCCCTCTTTTTGTTGGGTGCCTGGATGACTGTTTGGAAATCTGAGTTATACACTAGTGGTCTGTGGCAGTCTACAGAGGCGATCCATCTAACATTGCCTATGAGGAGGATTGATTGACCAAGTCCAGACCTCGGGCTGGATAATAGCCATATGTCTGCTATATGTTGATATTTGGTAAGCCTCCCTACATTTGGTGGTGGATTCACACAATTAAAGTGGTGCACTGGGTGTCATCACTCCTGGGTAGAGTTGAGTGAACCTTACAGGTTTGTACCGGACTTTAGGGTGTCCGTGTCCCGAACCCAGACATTCAAGAAAAAGTCCGGGTTCAGGTATTTTTTCACGCCTTTTTCGTGCCTGTTGAATAGCTGCAGGGCAGCCAATCAACAAGCGTTTCACTCATTTGCCCTTAGAAGCCATCACAGCCATGCCTACTAATGGCATCCCTGTGATTGGCCAGTGCATCATGTGACCCAGCCTCTGTATAAGCTGGAGTCACGTAGTGCTGCATGTCACATCATCTCATACTAGTGTAAGGAGAGGATCCTGCTGCTGTAAGGGACAGATTAGCTTTATAAAATCATCTCATACTAGTGTAGGGAGAGGATGCTGCTGCTGCTGCTGTGAGGGACAAATTAGCTTTAGAAAATCATCTCATACTAGTGTAGGGAGAGGATGCTGCTGCTGCTGTGCGGGACAGATTAGCTTTAGAAAATCTGTTAAAAACAGTGATTTATTGGTGGGTGGGTGCTAGAGTACATTTTGTTTGGTAAGCAAAGTGCCTCATATAAAACCTAAGCAATTTTTTTGTTTGTTAGGTGGGCGTTTGCAGCCATTTTTGCAAGTGCAGTGCACTTGCAACTGCTTGTGTGTCAGGGACACTACTTTAATCGTGTTTTGTTAGTTCAGTTGGAACATTTTGGCATATTTAAATACTGCTTTTACATTGCAGTTAGACAAATTAAAACATTTTTTTTTTTTTTTTGTGCAAAATATTACATTTGCGGCCAGCGGGGCATTTCTTGCACAAAATTAAAAAGTGTGTATACATTGCTGGTTTAAAAAAAAATAATATTCTAAATACTACATTTGCGGCCAGCGGTGCATTCCTTGCACAACAATAAAAAGTGCGTCTACATTGCTGTTTTAAAAAAAATATATATTCTAAATACTACATTTGCGGCCAGCGGTACATTTCTTGCACAAAAATAAAAAGTGCGTCGACATTGCTGGTTTAAAAAAAAAAGAAAAAATAGCGCTACATAGTACATTTGCACCTTGCTGTGCATTTCTTGCACAAAATTAAAAAGTGTGTCTACATTGCTGGTTTTAAAAAAAAGAATAATAAATAGTGCTACGTAGTACATTTGCACCTTGCTGTGCATTTCTTGCACAAAATTAAAAAGTGCGTCTACATTGCCGATTTAAAAAAATTAATAAATAGTGCTACATAGTACATTTGCACCTTGCTGTGCATTTCTTGCACAAAATTAAAAAGTGCATCGACATTGCTGGTTTAATAAAAATAAATAAATAGTGCTACATAGTACATTTGCACCTTGCTGTGCATTTCTTGCACAAAATTAAAAAGTGCGTCTACATTGCTGGTTTAAAAAAAAAAAAAAATAGCGCTACATAGTACATTTGCACCTTGCTGTGCATTTCTTGCACAAAATTAAAAAGTGCGTCAACATTGCTGGTTTAAAAAAAAAAAAATAGTGCTACATAGTACATTTGCACATTGCTGTGCATTTCTTGCACAAAATTAAAAAGTGTGTCTACATTGCTGGTTAAAAAAAATATAAAAAATAGGGCTACATAATACATTTGCACTTTGCGGTGCATTTCTTGCACAAAAATAAAAAGTGCGTCGACATTGCTGGTTTAAAAAAAAAGAAAAAATAGTGCTACATAGTACATTTGCACCTTGCTGTGCATTTCTTGCACAAAAATAAAAAGTGTGTCTACATTGCTGGTTTAAAAAAAAAGAATAATAAATAATGCTACGTAGCACATTTGCACCTTGCTGTGCATTTCTTGCACAAAATTAAAACATGCGTCTACATTGCCGGTTTAAAAAAATAATATAAATTTGTGCTAAATAGTACATTTGCGTCCAGAATGAGGAGAGCGTCCAATAAGGGACGTAGTTGTGGTCATGGTGCTGCTGGTGCTGCTGCTGTTGGTGGTGTTGGTGAAGCTCCTGTTGCAAGGAGAGGACGTGGTCGATCTGTGCCAGCTACATGCACAAGTGAAACACCTTCCTCAGGTGCGTAGCCGACAGAACCTTCAACATTATATGGTAGGCCCGAATGCCGCTCAACGAATGGTGAGGCCAGAACAAGTACAGGCGATAGTAGATTGGGTGGCTGACAATGCCTCCAGTTCCTTCACATTGTCTCCCACCCGGTCCCTTGCTGAAAGCTCAGAGTTGGCACCTGAACCCCATGGCCATCTGTCTTTCACCTCAGCCCCTTGTAAATCAGCCAAGCAGTCTGAGCCCCAAGTCATGCAGCAGTCTCTTATGCTTTTTGATGACTCTGCTGGTGTGCTTTCCGTGGGCCATCCACATAGCCCTGCCCCAGAAGTGGAAGACATTGAGTGCACCGATGCCCGACCACTTCTGTTTTAGGATGAGGACATGGAAACACCACCGCAGCACGTCTCTGATGATGATGAAACACAGGTGCCAACCACTGTTGCCAACCTCCCGCAGCGATTTTTACTGGCAAAACATGGAAAATTTACTGGCGGAGCACATTTTTTTACTGGCAACCTGAAAAATAACTGAACTCCTATTAAAAACAACATGGAAACACTGACAATACCCATATCAAGTAGTGTGCCCAGTTTACACTTAAAAAGTCAGCACAGCATGACAAATTATCAGACCCTGATATTTATAGACAGTTGTAAAAATCACTGATTTTTACGAACTGTCAGTAAATTTACTGGCGGTTGGCAACACTGCCCCAGGGTACAGCACAGCCCCCTCCTGACGCTCCCCCCAGGGTAGACAAAACTTATATAAATAATCTTCAATCAGTGTCCTCCACCTCTGTTCACCACGTGCAAAAAGGTAAAAATTGGAGGCTCACCAGAAATATGGATAAACAACGCGTTTGGGTATATCTGTGGGGAACTCAGCATAGGACCATCACACCCAGAATGTATGCTTCCAATCCAACAGTGCAGGAGCACTCAAGCCAGCTTGTGTATAATTGCAATCACATCCAGGGAATTCCTTCACCAATATACCTCCAAACAGACACCTCCACAAGCTGTAGCTGATCAGCTCACATCGCCATGAGGAGAAAGATCAAAAAGACACCCCTCATAGTGTATCACTTTTTAAAATTTTAGCTCATTTATTCAAACATATATTGCGCTTACATTTAAACAGTTTCAACAGGACATTGTATGTGCATAAGGTACGCAGGTTACCAAACAGCAGTGGTACGTCCGAATCCTCCTCTCCTCTCGGCGTCCCGGCTGCTGGTGACTCAATCAACCTCAGGTTGCCGTGTGGCCACGCCCCTAATGTTTCGTCACTTCCTGACTTGATCACAGGGGATCGACACTGATTGAAGATTATTTATATAAGTTTAAGAAGTTTTGGTTCCAGCACGGGCAATTTATTTTTCCTGGCACTGGCACTTTTTCACTGAACATTTAATATCATTATTTACTTTGCAATTTACCATATTACTCTGGAAGCGCTGCTAACACTGGACTTATTACACGAATGTTGACTTTAGCTCCCAGTGATGTGCCTGGAATGGGCAGTGCTGTGTGGGGGGGGCGGTCCCAGAACAGGTGTGACAGCTTACCTTTCCTGCTCCTATTGTAACCTTCTGTCCCCCATCCACCTGTCCTCATACGAGTAATACCAACCGGAGGAGAGCGGCCGATCTGCCATCCTAACACAGCCCCGGAGTCTCCCTCCTCCCACTGATCTCCTCCAGGTGGCCCCGCCCGCCTCCACCAGCTGAATATAGGATTGGATCTGGCTGCTCTGGGAACTGCGCATGTACAGTTCCCAGCTGACTCGGTCACTGCAATTTTACTGGCACTTGTGACAGAATTACGGGCACTACGGACAGGGGGAAAAAAGGCTTGTCTTTACTGGCTGTCTGTAAAAATACGGACGGTTGGCAACACTGGTGCCAACTGCTGCGGCTTTCCACAGTGTGCAGACTGACAAGGAGGGCAGTGGTGAAGAGTGGGTGGAAAATGATGTGGAGGATGATGAGGTCCTAGACCCAACATGGAATGAGGGTCATGCGAGTGACGTGTGCAGTTTGGAGGAAGAGGTGGTGGTCGCACAGAGGCACCAGCACAGCAAAAGAGGAAGCAGGTTGCAAAAGCAGAGTGACCGTCCCTTAGACAGTACGCCTGCTACTACCCACCACACCCAGGGACCTAGCACACCAAAGGCAGCTCAAAGGAGTTCCCTGGCGTGGCAGTTCTTCAGACAATGTGCTGATGACAAGACACGAGTGGTTTGCACACTGCGCAATCAGAGCCCAGAGCGAGGCATAAATGTTCTAAACCTGAGCACAACCTGCATGACCAGGCATCTACATGCAAAGCACGAGCTTCAGTGGAATATGTACCTCAAAATCCAAGAAAGGTCTCGGGCTCCTCCTGCTTCCTCTTCTGCTGCTGCCTCGGCCTCTTCCTCCACCTCTGCAGTGCCAGTGTCACCTGCCACTCAGCAAACAGAGGATGTGACAGCAACGCCACCATGTCTGCCACGGTCCCCAAGCATTTCCACGCGGTCCCATAGAAGCTTACAGCTGTCCATCTCCCAAACACGAGAGAAAGAGAAAGTACCCCCCTACCCACTCGCGATCCCTGGCCCTGAATGCCAGCATTTCAAAATTCCTGGCCTTTGAAATGCGGTCATTCCATCTGGTGGACACAGACAGTTTTAAAAACCTGATGGCGGTGGCTGTCCCACAGTACATGGTTCCCAGCCGCCACTACTTTTCCAGGCGAGCCATCCCTTCCCTGCACAAACAAGTCAGGGGCAAGATCAAGTGTGCACTGCGCAACACCATCTGTGGCAAGGTCCACATTACCACTGATACGTGGACCAGTAAGCACGGGCAGGGACGCTATATCTCGCTAACTGCACACTGGGCAAATGTAGTGGCGGGTGGGCCTGAGGCAGATAGCAGTTTGGCGCATGTCCTTCCGCCACCGAGTATTGCAGGGCATTTCTATTTGCCTCCTATTGCCTCCTCCTCCTACTCCGCTTCCTCCTCCTCTATCACCTCCTCATCCGCTCAGCGTAACACCTTCACCACCAACTTCAGCACATCCAGGGGGAAACGACAGCAGGCTGTTTTAAAACTGATATGTTTGGGGGATAAACCCCACACTGCGCAGGAGCTGTGGACAGGCATTGAACAGACTGATGAGTGGTTGTTGCCACTGAGCCTCAAGCCCGGCCTGGTGGTGTGCGATAATAGGCAAAATCTCGTAGCAGCTCTGGGCCTAACTGGTTTGACGCACATCCCTTGCCTGGCGCATGTGCTGAATTTGGTGCTGCAGAAATTTCTAAAAAACTATCCGGATATGTCAGAGCTGCTGCAGAAAGTGTGGGCCGTCTGTGCGTGCTTTCGGCGTTCTCACCCTGCTGATGCTCGCCTGTCTGCGCTGCAGCGGAACTTCGGCCTTCCCGCTCACCGCCTCCTATGCGACGTGCCCACAAGGTGGAACTCCACCTTGCACATGCTGGAGAGACTGTGCGAGCAGCAGCAGGCAATAGTGGAGTTTCAGCTGCAGCACGCACGGGTCAGTCGCTCTGCGGAACAGCAACACTTCACCACCAACGAGTGGGCCTCCATGCGAGACCTGTGTACCATATTGCGGTGTTTCGAGTACTCCACCAACATGGCCAGTGCCGATGACGCTGTTCTCAGCGTTACTATCCCACTTCTATGTCTCCTTGAAAAAACACTTCGGGCTATGATGGAAGAGGATGTGGCACAGGAGGAAGAGGAGGAGGAAGAGGGGTAATTTCCATGGTTATCAGGCCAGTCATTCACAAGTGGCTCGGAGGGTGGGTTCCTGCACCAGCATAGGCCAGGTAAAAAATGTTCAAGCCAGGGCACAGTTCTGGAGGATGAGGAGGACGAGGATGATGATGAGCAGGAGGCAGGGTGGCACCCAGCGCAGCTTGTGGGCATCACTGGAGCGTGGCTGGGGGGATACGGAGGACACAGATGATGCACCTCCCACAGATAACAGCTTGTCTTTGCCTCTGGGCAGCCTGGCACACATGAGATGAGCGACTACATGCTGCAGTGCCTGCACAATGACAGCCGAGTTGCCCACATTGTAACTTGTGCTGATTACTGGGTGGTCACCCTGCTGGATCCCCGTTACAGGGACAACGTGCCGTCCTTAATTCCCTCACTGGAGCGTGAGAGGAAGATGCGCGACTACAAGCGCACGCTGGTGAATGCACTGCTGAGGGCATTCCAAAATGACACTGGGGGAAGAGGAGCCTAAGCACGTTCTTCAAAACAGTTCCATGGAGAGCGGTGACAGAGAGATGGTCATAGGTAGGTACTGTGATAGCTGAAAGTGAGAGGGACCTAAAGAAAAAACAGTTAAAAGAAAAAAAATACCCTACTCCATTTGTTAATGGGTATGGGGGACACTTGCGCCTAAGGGGCAGTGAATGGAAGTGCAAGGAAACTGAACCGTAAACGTTACCATTGTAGGATAGTAAGGTTGTAGAGAGGGGATTTCCCCAATCCAACCCAAAATATTTAAAGCTAAGTAGTAAAAATCTTAATTTTTTTTCAATGCAATAAGCATTGTTTACCCCCCCGGTTGGTTGGTCGGTCACCAGCCCCACACTTACCCCATGTATGTTCGTCCAGTCAGCAGGCAGTGAATATTAATTCCCTATCCCTATTGTTCCTATTGCCCCGAGCCCACCTTGTTTGAAGCCTATTAGAGCCTCTGGCTCTAATCACATGCTTCTCAAAAAAGAAAACTCATTGGAATATATGAGTTTCGGCACCCTGTATGTAGATTAGGGGGCCAGACACATGGAATAGGGGGGCGGCGCCCCTGCGCCCTGCAGTACGGGCCGTCACTGGTGTTTGCTGTTACATTTTATTGATTGTTTTGTTGGCTTAGATATGTAAAAGGGATAGTTTACTTCATGTGCTTTATCTAGGCATGCCATGAAATAATGTATGTGTTGTTAAAGGGTTGATCTATAGCTGGCCATACACTAGTAGATTTTGGAAAATTCTCAGTACATTTAAAGGAGACGTATGGCCTGGGCTCATTTGGCCATCCTTCTCTTATGGATCACAGGAGTGCAATTCATTTTGCACTCCTGTGACTGACCCATTTTAAGCACAGAGCGGATTAAAGTGGTTGTCAACCCGTGACAACCACTTTAACCTACAGGTAAGCCTATAATAAGGCTTACCTGTAGGTGCCCTGCATATCTCCTAAACCTGCACGGTTTAGGAGATATGCAGTGTAATGCCATTGTTGACGTCATTCTTCACATGCGCAGTGAAGAAGCGGCCTGCTGTGCCGTTTCTTCACTTCGTTCAAGAACATGTCGAAAAACCCCCTGTGGGACTTTAAAGGGAGAATCAACTCAGCAAGAAGTAGATAAAATATAATATTTATTGGTATGGGTTGAAAAAGGCACATTCCATAGGGGTAAAGAAAGGCACCCAATAGACACAATATAAATACAAAGTACATTACATAAAAAGTGATGACTAACAAGTAACTTGAACTAGACACACAAGTTGATAAAAAGACCACTCATCTGCCACATGGAGGAGGCAGAGAAGGACCCAACGCGTTTCGATGCGGTGTATTATCTTCCTCAGGGGTATGTGGTCATAAACGGTAAAAACAGCAAAACTCTAAGTAACAAAAGCAAATATAGCATGTCAAAAATATGTATAAGACAGAGACATAAATGGGTACATTTGATTACACGAGTCACATAGAGTACATACTGACCAAAAAGAGTAGGACACCCTCAGATACTGTCTACAGAGATGTGGAGGTTACAAATAACCATCTAATCAAAATTGCGAATCTGCAACTGAACAGTGGATATGGTATAAGAAAGAAGAAAAAGAAAAAAAATATATATATATATATATATTTTGTTAAATTTAATTATTGGACAATACAGAAAAGGGGTGGCCTTATACTCACCCAGTAGAAAAACAGGTAAGATGCTCAGCCAAAGACAACAATGGCTGCTACGATGTCTATGAGCATGAAAGGGGAAAAGGAAAGAAAACACCCTTTATCTGAGAGTCCAAAATCCAAATATATAATGATAAAACAATGAGTATTGTAAATGCATGTATATATACTGTTCCAAAATGGCACAACAATATGAAGCCTACCCTAATCATCAAGTGGGGCGGCCAAAGTGTGCGATGAAAATGGATGGAAGCTGGAATACAGGCCTTCAGAATAGCAGACGCATATGGGGGTGGAGACTAAAGGCCGATCCGTATTCAACTGTATACAGGAGGGAGAGAGAGAGGTCAAAAGGTAGATTTAACTAAGGGTGACCTAAAGGTGTAACTTGGTTATACAGTACGCAGCCTACCTGTCAGCCAGGAGTACGGTGCTTGTCCGACAAATAGTCAGCCAAATGGGGTAATGTTAGTGGGGATACCCAAAAGGGAAGGTCCAACCAAAAAAGGGGGGGGACACCCCCAAGAAACTCCTCAAAACCAGGCCAAAGCAAAAAGGGTCTGAGGGGACATAAAAATAAATAAAGATAAAAATAAGAATAATAGAATGGCCAAAAATGAAGGAACAATATAAATAACCACCTCCAGAATATAGATGGACAGATACACTAGAAGGTGATGGCTTGTTGGTGAAATCAAAGCCATACATGAATAGCCATGAAAGTACCTTATTCAGAGAGATAGGTGATAGTGGCATCCATCCACCGCATATAAGATCCCCAGAAATAGTGCCGGCAAACACCTGCGAATAAATTCTACCCCCTAATAATTGAAAAGACCAATTGCCTGTGCTTGATACCAGGTGTCAACCCGCTGGTCCAATGGGAGCAAGGGGGGACTGACTACCACATCCAATGGGGGTGTGAGCTAGTGTTCACCTATGGCAGGGAAAAACATCTTGCTAAGCCGCCATCGTAGCAACGTGCACGCCAGCCGCGTCATAGGAAGGCCGACATCGGGAGGTATGGAGCTCTGACGTCACAGAGTAGGGCGGCGCAACTCCGCAACAACAGGAGCGGTCTCCAGCGTCGCCCACACCAACCAAACACAGCCAAAATGTCGGCCGCATATATGCAAGGGACGGTTCCCCAGTACCGCCCCTTCACACACCAAGACAAGGCAATCTCGGCAATCTCTCAAAAGGGGGAGGAAGGACCACCGGGTAATAGGCCTAATCCTATCCATAGAATTCTAGGGACCGCAGATAGGGCCATATATCGAGGATAACAGACAAATGAAAAAATAGAAAATAGAAAAAATAAAATAAATAAATAGAAAAAAAAAATTATTGATTAATATTATTTTAATTTTATTTTGACAGAGAAGAGGCATATGTACATTCTATATTTAAAGAACAAATGATAGACATAGCAATGGTTCTAGAATACAAAACTATATCAGATACATATAACCCCAGTTACACATATATATCTCATATACTTAGGTCTAGAAACCCTAAGCCCCGCTACCATCCCATTCCGGACCTCCCGACGTAAAGCCCTCAAGGAAAGGTCTATAGGATATGGCCTCATTGAGGCCAGGGTAGGTGGTAGCTTTAAGTCGAAAGATCCACCTATGTTCACGCTGTAACAGCAATTTATTGAAATCACCCCCTCTGGTGCCCATGTGTACCCTATCTAGCACCAAAAAAGAAACCCCAGGAAACCGCCCCTTATGAGAATGAATCACATGTCTGCCCAATGGTAGATCAGAGATGCATTTCTTCATGGATAGAATGTGCCTATGAGCTCGTGTGCGGAGCTCATTAATAGTCTTGCCCACGTAGAAGGCTGAGCAGTCACAAATAAGGAGATATATCACTTCTTTGGTATTACAATTGGCAAAGTGCCTAGGTCTGTAAGGCTCCCCATTGGGCAGAATTGTGGTATGAGTATTGATGAATCGGCAAAAATTGCTGCCCTCGCATCTGAAGGTGCCTAGTCTTTTGCAGGGATCTTTCCTCCATCCCACTTTAAACTCACTACAGGTGAGCATATCCCTAAGCAATCTAGCTCTTCTGAAAGTAAAGGCGGGGACTTCAGGGACTAAAGAGCCCAATATCGGATCCATTCGAAGAATATGCCAGTATTTTTGCACAATTTTCCTGATCGAGTTGTGTTGGCGTGAATATCTTTTAATGATACACAGGGAGTTAGTTGGTTGACCTCGTGATTTAGGGTTATAAAGTAGCTCATGTCTATCTTTAAGGCATGCCTTTTTAAGGCATTTATTTGAGTAACCTCTGGCTTTCAGTCTGGTTCGCAATTGATCTGCCTCACTTTTGAAGGTACCCTCATCTGTACAGTTCCTGCGTATTCTAAGATATTGGCCATATGGGATCGAACAAATCAAAAATTTGGGATGGAAACTTTTGGCGTACAATAATGAATTGCCAGCTGTTGGTTTCCGGTAGAGGCTTGTAGTGAGGAGCCCATCGTTAGTCTTCTGGATGCAAACATCGAGAAAAGTAATCTGTTGGAAATCATGACAGCTCGTAAATTTGAGGTTAAAGATATTTTCATTTAGGGATGCAAGAAAGGAGGCAAGGTCATCCGCTGAACCATCCCATACAAAGAAAATATCATCTATGTATCTGTACCAGATGACGATTTGGCCAAGAAAGGGAGATACCGATTTGGAATGGTGTAGTGAACGTTCCCACTCCCCCAGGTACAGATTGGCGTACGATGGGGCACAGCATGTCCCCATCACCACGCCCTGTACCTGGAGGTAGTGGGAACCATTGAAAGTGAAAAAGTTTCCGTGGAGTACAAATGCAAGTGCGTCCATAAGGAAATTGACCTGTTTCCGTTCAAAACGGCTATTTTACGTAACGACTCTTTTAATGCAAGCCAGGCCATTGGTGTGCAGGATAGAGCTATATAGAGCCTCGACATCTATAGCTACCAAAATGGCGGTAGGGGGAACAGTCAGCCCGTCGAGGTTGCGTAAGAAGTGTAAAGTGTCTTGTATGTAACTAGGTAGCTCGATGACAAAGGGATGGTGCAACTCATCTATCCATTTACTCAAATTCTCAATGAGAGACCCATTGCCCGAGACAATGGGTCTCCCCGTGGGGTGGCTCACGCTTTTGTGTAATTTAGGCAAGCAGTAGAAGGTCGGGGTACGTGGCCATGGAGTTTGAATAAACTCCCACTCATTTTTGGGAATGATGCGTATGCCAAATCTACTAATAGGTAGAACTCTTTATGGAAATGATCAATTCTACTGGATGGTATTTTGCAGTACCAGTCCGTATTGTTGAGGATTGTCATACAGATATCAATATAATGATGGCTATTAAGAATAACTACATTGCTGCCTTTATCTGATGGCTTAATGACAATAGAGGGATTGTCGGCTAGGCGTGTAAGGGCTTTGGTTTCCTCAGGCGACAAATTCTCATAGTTCACAGAAGTAGTTTTTATTTTCTGAATTTCCATAGTAGTGTGTTTAATAAAGGCTAAGACATTCATATTAGTATTGAGAGGTGGAAACTTGTCAGATTTCTTTTTTAGGGAGATAGTTGTGTCTTTTTTGGCATCTGTGTGATCTATCTGCTTTAATAATTTATCCAATTCCACTCGATCAATTAGGGATCGTTTTCGTCCATGAGTGCGAGCATCGCATCTATGGCCTCCAACTCTTTGACTTTCACTGTGTGATCTTCAATGGCTTGTTTAGAATATAATTGCTTTAATAGTATCTTTCTTGCAAACAATTGAAGATCTTTAATAACCTCGAATTTGTCAAGATTAATTTCAGGACAAAAATTCAGTCCTTTGCCCAAGAGCTCTAACTCCATAGCTGAAAGTGTCAAGTCTGAAAGATTGACAACTGTGAGGTTGTCAGTCCTGAGATGTTGAGAGGTTAAGAATACATCGAAACTCCAGGGGGGGGCGTGGCCTGGCGCACTGTGGAGATGGCTGCCTAAGAGAGAAGCTCTTATAACAGTCTAACAAGAAGAATGGGCAAAATTGGTAGACAACTGCCGTTCAGCAACACCCCAGCTTCTCAACTGAACAAAAATCTGCCGGATCTATTCCGCACTCAGCCCAGCACTTCAAGCGGGACGGGGACGGCGAGGGGAGGCCTACATCCCCCCACGGCAGCACCTAAGATGGCGGAGAACACGCCTAAGCAGAAGGCACGGCTCGACCAGGAGACCCTGATGAGCCTTCTCCAACAAGTTCCGAAAATGTCGGATCTTCAACTTATTGCATCGGATATCAAGGGTGCCCTGACCGATGCTGTGGTGGAACTAAAAGATGAGCTTCGGGGTGTATCAGACCGGCTGGAGCAGGTTGAACGAGCTGCAGGACGCCATGATGCTGATATAATGGACTTACAACAACATGCGGCTCAATACCATTATCAAATGATCGACCTACAGAGAAGACTAGAGGACCTCGATAACCGAGGCAGAAGGAAAAATCTCAGGATTAGGGGCATCCCTGAATCAGTCGAGCACGACCAGATACCACTAGCGCTCCAATCCCTTTTCAACAACCTCACCGAACGAGCTCAAGACTCGCCCATTGAATTTGAACGAGCACACAGAGCCCTCAGACGAAAGGCAGAGAAGGAGACCCGCCAAGGGACATCATATGCTGTTTTGTCGAGTACAAGCTCAAAGAAGAAATAGCATACAGGGCGAGAGAGCAAGATGAGATCCGCTTTAATGAAGCCAAAATAAAAATCTTCCAGGACCTATCACAAATCACTCTGGGACACCGAAGAGCCCTGCGCCCTATCTTAGAAGCACTGAAAGAACGGAGGATCATCTACAAATGGCGCTTCCCATTCGGTCTCTGTATCACAATCCAGGGTCGCTCATTTACTATGCATACCCCAGCAGATCTCCCACAATTCTTCGAATTTGCCAATTTACCTGAGATCCCGGTCCTGGACTGATATAGGGAATTCTCCATACCGGAGGCCTGGAAGGATCACCTCCCACATGTCCCCGAGTAACACACACCAAGACGCCGCCAACCCTTCACTCCTTATCGCAGAGGAAGAAGAGACCGGAACCCAGCTGCTGCTCCCGCTGCACTTGAAGCTCCTGCGGCAGAATAGGACACCGAACAGAGGACTGACCAAGAGCCCTTTTTTGTTGACCTCAGATAAGTGCATTTTACATATCCCATATGCCGCAGCCCTGTATGACTATGTCACGCTCTGTCTCCCGTCATCACCACATGGCTGCCCTGCCCTGCATATTGCTGATTTATCCCCTCATGGTGCCTTCCTAACTAGCTGACACCCGCATTGGACCTATCGCACCACCGGCCCCATATCCATAGTTAACCAATGCCGCTCGTGACACTGCATACGATCGTGTCCTGGCAGGCTAGGTGAGACACCGATATGACATCGGACGGATTTACCCCCCACCCGAATAACTCCCGATGGCAGTTTACCCTCCGGAATAACGGTCACACGATCACTGGTCGCGGGCCCAGAGGGTACCCTCAGGCAGCACATACATCTATAAACCGATGTATCCTCTGACCATGACAGCCCAAGGATAGTCCCAGAGGTTGCTGTCCCAGGAACCCGCATCGGAACTATAGACTTCACCCCGCACCGATTGGGTTGCCCTGGAGTCCTCAGACCGATGTACTCAAAGATCCATCATAATCAATGGCCCGTGAGGATCTAAAAATCGGACGACCCCTCACCTTTCAGTGACACCAGAAACCCTGATTAGCTCATGCTGTGAGCTTCCCAAGCAGGGCTCAGGCAGAAACTTTCCAGTACACCCCCCCTCCCCCCCAGGATACAAGTTTTTTGCTCCCCGTTCTTGTACTTTCCTCCCATTCCCACTACGTCTTCCTATCCCAAAACCACCTACAACGATGATATTTACAATACCGAGAACAATACGGAGACTCCTTATGCCGCCCACACCCACCCTTGTACTGGATTGCGATATTGCTTGGGAGCACCGAATATGACTTTTTGTAGCAGTGCACAAGCCGTGCTCACGAGGGGACACGCGGAGGACCGGGGATCCCCATTCGGGTCCCCCTCCTTCGTGTGCATTCCTGTCTATCTTTGGGGCCGATGGATGTACTTATCACTTAGATGTTAAGTTATACCGCTGTTTTACACTGTGTTTAGTTCTACCGAGTTCCATGGTACTGCAGTTATATCAGTAGACTGTACTATGTGTGCTATGATGTTATACCACAGTTTCTCCCCCACATGGGAGTGATTTCTCCATATCCCGCGCTAGACCAGATACCCCACCATCAGCCCGGCTTATCCGGACTGTCCCTGGAGAGGTTCCCCCCTACACAGCAGTGAATCGAGAAACTACTTCTCGATAATCACTGAATCCTCTCTAACCTGGGGATACCCATACGGTCACAACCCAAGCAGATCTCCTACACCTCACTGGGATCCCCCCCCTCCACACCCCCCTGCTTCTTAACCCCCCCCCCATTTTTACTGTCCTGATAACCCATTCCCACCTAAACCTCTGCCTCAGCTTCGCAATAACCCTTACCACAGAAATGCCCAACCACTATACGCTTAAAATAATGTCCCTGAATATCAGGGGTCTAAATACACCTGAAAAAAGGTCAGCGACTCTAAGAGAACTTCATAAACAAAAGATCCAAATCGCATTCCTACAAGAAACGCACTTCAGAAGCCCTCAAACCCCGAAAATCAATGATAGATACTACCCTACAACATACCACGCCTCCTCCTCCAAAACCAAAACCAAGGGGGTTGCGATCTTGATGGAACGTAACCTACCCTTCACATTGAAAGCTCAAAAAAAAGATCCGGAAGGCAGGTTTCTTTTTCTTAAGGGCCTGTTTAACAACAAACCAATCACACTAGCAAACATTTACGCCCCGAATTCTCGGCAAGTCCCCTTCATTAAAAATGTTTTCGACCTCTTGATCCAATTCCACGAGGGCATGATCATCTTGGGGGGAGATCTCAACGCCCCTCTCCAACCCCAACTAGATTCCTCTTCAGGATCCTCGGCACTCCCCTACAGAGCCCTAAGACAAATTCGACAAATTCGACAAACTCAACACGCTCACACTGCATGACACCTGGCGAACCCTGCACCCAGATGTCAAAGATTACACATTTTTCTCCCCCCCACATCAGAAATATTCGAGACTGGACTACCTCTTCCTCTCACAAAATGATCTCCATTACCTGCACAAAGCAACCATAGAACCAATGTACATATCCGATCACCATCCCATTACCATAACATTGAGAATACCAACCCATGAAAAAAGGGACAAAACCTGGAGACTTAACCCATCCCTACTCTCGAACCCCACACATAAAACCCTATTGGAGGCAGATTTAAAAACCTACTTTGAACTAAACTCATCCCCAGACGTATCACACATAAACACATGGTTGGCCCACAAGTGTGTCATCCGGGGCTCCTGTATAGCACTCTCCGCACGACTTAAAAAAGCTAAACAAGCACAAATTGACAAACTCACTAACAAGATACGCACATTGGAAGCACTACACAAATGCTCTCAGGCCCGAAAGACCTTTGCCGAACTGACACAAACCAGGAGAGATCTCCTGGAGGAACTGGGAATGCAAACCAGGAGGAAATTTCTTCTATCCTCCAAATTGTTCTATGAACAAGCTAATAAAAACGGGAAACTCTTGGCGAGATATCTTCAAGAAAAAAAGAGTACATCCATCATATCACAGATGCGAACCCAGGGGGGCAGTAACACAAGCATGACAGACGAAATTGCCAACATCTTTGTGGAATACTATTCCAAACTCTACAACATTCCCATTACAACTCCCGCAAAATCACCACCTGATTATCGCTTACAGAAGATCCGGGCATATCTCGCAAATGCCAACACTCCAAGGCTAACGCCTGAGGAGACCCAGTCCCTGGAAACCCCAATCGCCCCGACTGAATTTATTCAAGCCACCCAAAACTTGAAACCGGGAAAGAGTCCCGGGCCAGATGGCCTTCCGAATTTATACTATAAATCATTCGCCACTGTCCTAGCCCCCCACTTTGCCAAAGCCTTTAACACTTTAGCCAAAGAAACCAACATCCCCAGAGACCTATTACAAGCATTTATCACAGTTATATCCAAACCAGGAAAGGATCCCTCCCACCCCAGCAGCTACCGACCCATATCGCTCTTAAATACGGACATAAAAATTTACGCGAAAATCCTAGCATCCAGAATCCTCCCATTGTTACCACACCTGATCTCTCCAGACCAAGTAGGCTTTGTCCCTGGGAGGGAAGCCCGGGATAATACAATCAAGGCGATTAATATTAACCACTGGCTACACAAAGCAGACCTAGAGGGCTTCATGTTATCAACCGACGCGGAGAAGGCCTTTCGACAGGGTAGCTTGGGACTTCCTGAGAGAGGTCCTTCAACATATAGGCCTAGGGGAATTTATGACAGCCAGTATCTTAAGTCTCTATTCCAACCCCTGTGCAAGAGTGAGAGTAAATGGGCGCCTGTCGGAGGCCTTCTCCATAAGAAACGGTACTAGACAGGGATGCCCCTTATCCCCCTTAATAGTTATACTCACCCTAGAACCCCTACTAGCGCACATTTGGAACAATCCCGACATAGCGGGGGTAAATATTGCCAACAAAACATTCAAACTAGCCGCCTTCGCGGACGATATACTATTGTTTCTCACTAAGCCCCTGATTACAATCCCCAACTTACTTAAGGAATTCCAGACATTCTGTGACCTTTCTAATTTTAAAATCAATTACACCAAATCACAAGCCCTCAATATATCACTCCCGGACAACACCTTACACACAATTAAAAATCTCCCTTTTCTTGGCAACCATCAACAATCCCCTACCTGGGCATTAAATTACCGGCTGACCTGAACCTATTGTATCACCATAATTTCCTTCCCCTTCTCCGGGGATTTTCGGAGGACCTGGCGAGGTGGAACAAACTGAAGCTATCCTGGTTTGGCAGGGCGGCTACTTTAAAAATGACCGTTCTCCCCAAATTCCTTTACTTAACACAAGCCGTCCCGATAACCCTCCCCAAAGCATTTTTTCAATCTCTTAAAACTATATTTAAGGCCTACCTTTGGAAAGATCACAACCCTAGGATTAGTACTCAAAGACTAGAAGCCCCTAAATCTAAAGGAGGCATTGGTCTCCCAAACTTCTCCCAATATCATCAGGCAGTCCTTCTCACGAAAGCAGTTGACTGGCATATACATGAGAACCAAAAAGACTGGGTTGGGCTCGAAACCCTGATCGTAGGAGCCCCACCCCAGACCTTAGCATGGACTCCACTCAAAAATAAAGACCACCCAGCAAGAAACCACCCACTGGTATACCCACCAATCAAAGCTCTACAAAGTATAGCAGCAAACACAAAACTAACATCTATCCCGGGCCCCATGACACCCAATGCGTCTTAACCCCGACTTTCCTCCGGGCATATGTAAAGATTTCGCCTCATTTCCATCTGACTTCAATCCGAGAGCAACACACTTCTTTGACAGGGGTAAATTCTCTACACCTGATGAAGTAGCAAACCGACAGAACCTTCCCCCAATACCATCTTGGCCATTCAGACAAATCAACAATTATTTAAATAACACATCTAATAAATTAGCCTTCTCGAGGACTAGAGCCCCCTTCGAAAACCTGTGCCTCGGCCAACCACAACGTCATATCATAGCAAATGTATACTCCTTACTAAACCTAGAGAAGCCAAGTCAAATACCACACATAAGGAAAGCTTGGGGTATAACTGGAGATAAGGACCTCTCAGAGGAACAATGGGAACGGGCATGTGACACCGCACTGAAGGGCCCTCTAGATGTAGCCATGCAAGAACACAACTATAAGGTCCTCACTCACTGGTACAGAACGCCCACACTCCTACACAAAATTTTCCCAACAATCCCAGACCAATTTTGGAGATGTAAAACCCACCCCGGCTCGATGTTACACATATGGTGGGAATGTCCGTCCATTCTCCCTTTTTGGAGAAAAATACATGAAGTCATCCAGAAGACTACATCCTATCCAATCGATTTCTCATACCATCAATATCTCCTCCACCACTCAAGCATAATGGGACCTACATACAAAAAATCTCTAGCCATGCACCTAATAAACACCGCCAGATCCTGCATTCCCCTTCTCTGGAGGCAACATACTCCACCATCCATCGCAAACTGGATACTAAGAATCAATAAAATTTAAGAGATAGAAGAGCTGATAGCCATCTCTTCCGAAAACATACATAAGTACCACAAAACCTGGTTAAACTGGATCGAATTTAAATCATCCCAACCATATAAAGACCTGCTACAATAGACGTATCCCTTTTGGGCCCCCTTCCCACTCACCGCAAACCCTTCGAATCTGAAATCTGACCCCGAAATCCACCGACGAAGCTGAGTGCCTAACCCCACTCTAAGTTGTAATTCCATCTACAACCCCCCAACCCCCACCTCCCCTCCCCTTTCCCAATATGTCCCCTTTACCCCCACCCCTTTTTATCCCAGTTCAACCACCTGACTTGAGCGATCAGTCATGCTACCATGACTAGGGTTGAATGGCTTCAATACACCCAAACATTCACGAATGCAAAAAAAAATGTTTTTAGTATATGAGAACAGTTATGGTTTGTCTAACCTATCCCAATGTCTAAACATTGTACTGTATCGTTTATGGTATTGTAATCTTTTGTTGCCTCAATAAAACTTGTGGAATAAAAAAGAATACATCGAAAGATGTATTTGTTGGGGAACTGTGATGACCTCTAAAAAATCATCATTGTCCTTATTGTGAATCATGGTAGTGTCTTTTAGTGGGGTGGAGATTGAATTTTGGGTAGAAATAGTAGAGTAAAGAGTGTGCACGTGTGAAGAAAAAGGTAAAGAAAAATTCCCATCTCCATTAGGGATGTTACCTGTCACCATCGGTGAAACTTCCTGTCGTGTCTCAGAGTGAAAGTCAGTGATGCGTTTTTTGTTGTCTCTCTCTTGGGAATCTCCACTTCTAGAGTCTCTTTTGACTTTTCGAGCCTGCTTAGTATTTTTCAAAGAGCCTTTGGATGAAACAGAGATTGATGAGACCGAAGATACATCTGAGTCATAATTCTTAACCCTTGCCATTTTCTTATGGCCTGGTCTAGTTCTTGCTTAAGTTGGTCTCCAATTATAGGCTTTGAGGCATTGAGATCCCAAAATAGTTTTTTCTCTTTTTTAATAAGGACCTCCCTATTCAATTTTTCCAGGTGTTCATTTAGCTCTTTGTCAAACTTTAGATAATTGGCATGTTGTTTAAAATTGGATAATTTGGCGGAGACTGCCTCAATTTCTGTCTAAATCGCCGGACCGCCTCTGGTATTCCTCAATAAGGAGAACCATCATGCCTTTGGAACAGCCTGATAAGACATCCTCCCATTTGTTTTTAAAGGAGGTATCTAAGTTGTCAAGAGTAGGGAATATCTGTATTCTCAACCCGATAGGGTTGATCTTGTGCTTGATATATTGTTCAAAAGAATGTACATGCTAATGATTTAAAGATTTCTTCTCTAGAAGTTTCCTCAAATGAAAAAAAAAAGAGGATAGTTCTGTATCTTTCTGTTCTTTAGAAGTAAATTCTCTGTAATAGCCAGACATGAGGGTATCCCACCCATTGCCAGCATAGCCTGCCATTGCGGCCCAGGTACAAAAGCCAAAATGTATTATAAATAAACAACCAAGAAAAGAAAAATCGGGGGATGGGTATCTACTACCCGGAATTATATAGACTTGAATATCTTGGAAGTAGTAAAGATAAGCTATGAAAATGAGCAAGTTGGTTATAACCCCATCCCTATATATGCAAGAACATGTAGAGAAACCCCCTGTGGGACTTTAAAGGGAGAACTCAGCAAGAAGTAGATAAAATATAATATTTATTGGTATGGGTTAAAAAAGGCACATTCCATAGGGGTAAAGAAAGGCACCCAATAGACACAATATACATACAAAGTACATTACATAAAAAGTGATGACTAACAAGTTACTTGAACTAGACACACAAGTTGATAAAAAGACCACTTATCTGCCACATGGAGGAGGCAGAGAAAGACCCAACGCGTTTCGATGTGGTGTATTATCTTCCTCAGGGGTATGTGATCATAAACGTTAAAAACAGCAAAACTCTAAGTAACAAAAGCAAATACAGCGTGTCAAAAATATGTATAAGACAGAGACATAAATGGGTACATTTGATTACACGAGTCACATAGAGTACATACTGACCAAAAAGAGTAGGACACCCTCAGATACTGTCTACAGAGATGTGGAGGTTACAAATAACCATCTAATCAAAATTGCAAATCTGCAACTGAACAGTGGATATGGTATAAGAAAGAAGAAAAAGATTAAAAAATATATTTTTTGTTAAATTTAATTATTGGACAATACAGAAAAGGGGTGGCCTTATACTCACCCAGTAGAAAAACAGATAAGATGCTCAGCCAAAGACAACAATGACTGCTACGATGTCTATGAGCATGAAAGGGGAAAAGGAAAGAAAACACCCTTTATCTGAGAGTCCAAAATCCAAATAGATAATGATAAAACAATGATTATTGTAAATGCAGGTATATATACTGTTCCAAAATGGCACAACAATATGAAGCCTACCCTAATCATCAAGTGGGGCGGCCAAAGCGAGTGAGTGACAGCTCGGGGATCAGTGAGAACCCAGCTATTGGTGGTGTTTGATGGCTCGGTTCTCAGTGTACAGATGCCGGGGGACAGATGCAGCATTGCAGCGATGCTGCATCCACCTAGGTAAGTACAAATCTGAACCCCCCCCCATAATCCTCTTTTAAAGAGGAAGTCAACTTTCTTTGATCGTATGTACCTATAGGTAAGCCAATAATAAGGCTTACCTATGTGTATTGTAAATATCTCCTAAACTTGCACCGTACAGATATTTACTGTATACTCTGTCAATGACATCATCGGTGCATGCGCTCTGAAGGAACAGCAGCCCGTGCCATTTCTTCAGAGCCCTGTACCGTGACCAGCGGCTCCCACGCGCATGCGCAAGAGTAACGTCACTCGACTCCGGCCAGTCACACAGCCGGAGTCAGTGGACCCGGAAGGAAGACGGGCGAAGATAAATGCGGCCTCCAGCGGGGACGACGAGGGCTTTGTTTGCAGGTAAGTTTCATATAATGTGCTAGTATGCGATGCATACTAGCACATTATGCCTTTAATTTGCAGATCATCAAAAAAAAAAAGAGGCAGTGTTTACTTTCTCTTTAATGACTTGACAAATGTTGTTCAAAAGTACTTAAAATTGTTGTCTGCTTTTACCATTCAGTTTCTGAATGAACAGATTTTACCAAACCACATGCACCCTTAGAAATTGGTTTGAGAAAAAATTTCCAGCCTACTCCTTTCAAAAAGGAAAAATTCTACTAGTGTATTGCCAGCTTTACATAGTTAGGTTAAAAAAAAGACACAAGTCCATCTAGTTCAACCTATAAAAGGGGAATAAATACAATCCCATAAACACAATTCTATACCCACAGTTGATCCAGAGGAAGGCAAAAACCCCAGCAAAGCATGATCCAATTTGCTATAGCAGGGGAAAAAAATTCCTTCCTGATCCCCCGAAAAGGTAATCAAATATTCCCTGGATCAACTTTACCTATAAATGTTAGTACCCAGTTATATTATATACATTTAGGAAAGAATCCAGGCCCCCAGAAGGATTTCCCATGTTAGGAACAGAGCACTTTTTGCAATTCGGCATTGTGTTGCTTTAACTGACAATTGCGCGGTCGTGCGACATTATACCCACAGGAAATTTGCATCTTTTTTTCCCCCACAAATAGAGCTTTCTTTTGGTGGTATTTGATCACCTCTGTGTCATTTTTGATCACCGCTATAAACAAAAAAAGAGCGACAATTTTGCAAAAAAAAACAATATTTCTTACTTTTTGCTAAAATACAAATCCAAAAAAAAAAATAAATAAAAAAACAAATGTATTCATCGGTTTTGGCCCATTTACATTCTTCCTCATATTTTTGGTAAAAAAAAAATCACAATTTATTGATTGGTTTGTGCAAAAGTTGCCGCGTTTACAAACCATGAGAGTTCACTTCTGGCATTTTTACATTTTTTATTCCCTGGTAATGGCAGCGATCTGTGATTTTTATCAGGACAGCGATATTGGGGCGGATATGTTGGACATTTTTTACACTTTTTTGGGACCAATGACATTTATACAGCGATCAGAAATTTAAATATCCACTGATTACTGTATAAATGTAATCGGCAGTGAAGGGGTTAACCTGCAGGGGGAGATCTAGGGGTTAACTGTGTTCCCTAGGCGTGTTCTAACTGTGAGGGGGCTGGGTTGCCAAGGGCATAAGAGATCTAACTGATCCCAGTGACAGGGGTTAGTTGATCTTTTAAATGCCCACTGACAGAGTGGGGAACTGCCGTGTTTACATTGGAGATTCCCCGGTCTTTCTCTCTGCCAGATCATCTTGGCTTGCTGACGGACATCGTGTCCGCCCGAGCCGCAGGCACACTCCAGCAGAGTGTGACGGGCACAAGAGTGTGCTGCCGCGCTCCTGCCTGCTAGCTGCGCACGCACGAGCCGCCGTTTATAGACGGCGACTTTGCGTAATAGAGCCACTCTGCAGCATTAATGTACGCAAGCCCGTACAGAACCGGTTAAAGCAATCTACAGGGTGGGCCATTTATATGGATACACCTTAATAAAATGGGAATGGTTGGTGATATTAACTTCCTGTTTGTGGCACATTAGTATATGTGAGGGGGGAAAC
>BLSH010314351.1:13453-26333 GCA_018402905.1 Glandirana rugosa | reverse complement strand
CCATAATAAGCCTAAACCTTAATCAATTGCCTTGAAGCTTTGCACAGCCTATGTTTTCAAATTTCCAAACCTGTCCTAGAAGTTTCATGGATTTTGGTCTCCCACAAGGCACATTAAGATTGTATTTTGGGGAGCTTAATGTACCTTAAGGTACAAACAGGAGCCTATATGTTTACCAATTTCCCCCAAACGTCACACAATAGAAGACTCTTTCTATGCTAACATATTCAAAAAATGTCAGATCATTTGGTAAATCATACCAAAAGTTATTCACATTCAACCATTTTATAACAATCCTAAAACATGGCTTAATGTAAAAAAAGAGGTTATTGTATCATAATGTGCCTACGCCTCATCCATTTACCTTGAAACTTTGTTCAACATAAGCTGTCAACTTCCCAAACCTGTCCTAGAAGTTTCATGGATTTTGGTCTTCCACAAAAAAATGAGGGACATTAAGGTTGTTTTTTGGGGAGCTTAATGTGGCTTAAGGAACTTAAAGGAACTTAGATGTTAATCAATTTCCCCCAAACTTTGCACAATAGAAGACTCTGTCTATGCCAACATATTCAAAACATTTCAGATCATTTGATAAATCATACGAAAAGTTATTCACATTGA
This sequence comes from Glandirana rugosa, assembly GCA_018402905.1. Taxonomy (NCBI): domain Eukaryota; kingdom Metazoa; phylum Chordata; class Amphibia; order Anura; family Ranidae; genus Glandirana; species Glandirana rugosa. Next base: position 25,712 of record BLSH010314351.1, on the reverse strand, counting down.
ACTATATTTTACAATGCTAAAACATTGCATGTGAATAGCGTAATGTAAGAAAAGCTTAATGTACCATAATAAGCCTAAATCTTAATCAATTTCCTTGAGACTTTGCACAGTCTACGTTTTCAACTTTCTCAACCAATCCTAGAAGTTTCATTGGTTTTGGTCTCACAAAAGGCAAACTAGGGACATTAAGCTTTTTCTTGGGGAGCTTTATGTCGCTTAACATACAAAAGAATACTTCGATGTTATCTGATTTCCCCCAAACCTCACACAATACAAGACTCTGTCTTTGCCAAAATATTCTGAAAATGTCAGGTCATTTGGTAAATTGTACCAAAAGTTATTCACATTAAACAATATTTTTACAATCCTAAAACATTTAATGTAACCAACGTAATCTAAAACGAGCTTAATGTACCATAATGAGCCTTTCTAAACCTTAATCAATTTCCTTGAAACTTTGCACAGCCTACATTTTCAACTTTCTCAACCAATCCTAGAAGTTTCATTGATTTTGATCTCACACAAGGCAAACTAGGGGCATTAAGCTGTTTTTTTGGGGAGATGAATGTGGCTTAACGTACAAAAAACAGCTTGGATGTTAACCAATTTCCCCAAAACTTCAGACAATACAAGATTCTGTCTATGCCAACACATTCTGAAAATTTCAGATCATTTGGCAAATCATACCAAAGGTTATTCACATTAAACCATATTTTACAATCCTAAAACATTTAATGTGAACAACTTAATGTAAAAAGAGCTTAATGTACCATAATAAGCCTAAACCTTAATCAATTGCCTTGAAACTTTGCACAGCCTACATTTTAAAATTTCCAAACCTGTCCTAGCAGTTTCATGGATTTTGGTCTCCCACAGGGCACATTAAGATTGTATTTTGGGGAGCTTAATGTACCTTAAGGTACAAACAGGAGCCTATATGTTTACCAATTTCCCCCAAACGTCACACAATAGAAGACTCTTTCTATGCTAACATATTCAAAAAATTTCAGATCATTTGGTAAATCATACCAAAAGTTATTCACATTCAACCATTTTATAACAATTCTAAAACATGGCTTAATGTAAAAAAAGAGGTTATTGTATCATAATGTGCCTACGCCTCATCCATTTACCTTGAAATTTTGCTCAACATAAGCTGTCAACTTCCCAAACCTGTCCTAGAAGTTTCATGGATTTTGGTCTTCCACAAAAAAATGAGGGACATTAAGCTTTTTTTTTGGGAGCTTTATGTCGCTTAACATGCAAAAAAATACTTAGATGTTAACTGATTTCCCCCAAACCTTACACAATACAAGACTCTGTCTTTGCCAAAATATTCTGAAAATGTCAGGTCATTTGGTAAATTGTACCAAAAGTTATTCACATTAAACAATATTTTTATAATACTAAAACATTTAATGTAACCAACGTAATCTAAAACGAGCTTAATGTACCATAATAAGCCTAAACCTAAATAAATTTCCTTGAAACTTTGCACAGCCTACATTTTCAACTTTCTCAACCAATCCTAGAAGTTTAATTAATTTTGGACTCCCACAAGGCAAACTAGGGACATTAAGCTTTTTTTTGGGCGCTTACTGTCGCTTAACATACAAAAAAATACTTAGATGTTAACCGATTTCCCCCAAACCTTACACAATACAAGACTATGTCTTTGCCAACATATTCTGAGAATGTCAGGTCATTTGGTAAATTGTACCAAAAGTTATTCACATTAAACAATATTTGTACAATCCTAAAACATTTAATGTAACCAACTTAATGTAAAACGAGGTTAATGTACCATAATAAGCCTTTCTAAACCTTAATCAATTTCCTTGAAACTTTGCACAGCCTATGTTTTCAACTTTCTCAACCAATCCTAGATGTTTCATTGATTTTGATCTCACACAAGGCAAACTAGGGGCATTAAGCTGTTTTTTTTTGGGGAGATGAATGTGGCTTAACGTACAAAAAACAGCTTGGATGTTAACCAGTTTCCCCAAAACTTCAGACAATACAAAATTCTGTCTTTGCCAACATATTCTGAAAATTTCAGATCTTTTGGCAAATCATACCAAAGGTTATTCACATTAAACAATATTTTACAATCCTAAAACATTTAATGTGAACAACTTAATGTAAAAAGAGCTTAATGTACCATAATAAGCCTAAACCTTAATCAATTGCCTTGAAGCTTTGCACAGCCTATGTTTTCAAATTTCCAAACCTGTCCTAGAAGTTTCATGGATTTTGGTCTCCCACAAGGCACATTAATATTGTATTTTGGGGAGCTTAATGTACCTTAAGGTACAAACAGGAGCCTTGATGTTTACCAACTTCCCCCAAACTTCACACAATAGAAGACTCTTTCTATGCTAACATATTCAAAAAATTTCAGATCATTTGGTAAATCATACCAAAAGTTATTCACATTCAACCATTTTATAACAATCCTAAAACATGGCTTAATGTAAAAAAAGAGGTTATTGTATCATAATGTGCCTACGCCTCATCCATTTACCTTGAAACTTTGTTCAACATAAGCTGTCAACTTCCCAAACCTGTCCTAGAAGTTTCATGGATTTTGGTCTTCCACAAAAAAATGAGGGACATTAAGCTTACTTTTTGGGGAGCTTATTGTGGCTTAAGGTACAAAAAGGAACTTTAGATGTTAATCAATTTCCCCCAAACTTTGCACAATAGAAGACTTTGTCTATGCCAACATATTAAAACATTTCAGATCATTTGGTAAATCATACCAAAGGTTATTCACATTAAACAATATTTTACAATCCTAAAACATTTAATGTGAACAACTTAATGTAAAAAGAGCTTAATGTACCATAATAAGCCTAAACCTTAATCAATTGCCTTGAAACTTTGCACAGCCTACATTTTCAACTTTCTCAACCAATCCTAGAAGTTACATTGATTTTGATCTCACACAAGGCAAACTAGGGGCATTAAGCAGTTTTGTGGGGAGATGAATGTGGCTTAATGTACAAAAAACAGCTTGGATGTTAACCAATTTCCCAAAACTTCAGACAATACAAGATTCTGTCTATGCCAAAACATTCTGAAAATTTCAGATCATTTGGCAAATCATACCAAAGGTTACTCACATTAAACAATATTTTACAATCCTAAAACAATTAATGTGAACAACTTAATGTAAAAAGAGCTTAATGTACCATAATAAGCCTAAACCTTAATCAATTGCCTTGAAGCTTTGCACAGCCTATATTTTCAAATTTCTAAACCTGTCCTAGAAGTTTCATGGATTTTGGTCTTCCACAAAAAAAATGAGGGACATTAAGCTTGCTTTTTGGGGAGCTTAATGTGGCTTAAGGAACTAAAAGGAACTTCGATGTTAATCAATTTCCCCCAAACTTTGCACAATAGAAGACTTTGTCTATGCCAACATATTCAAAACATTTCAGATCATTTGATAAATCATACGAAAAATTATTCACATTAAACTATATTTTACAATGCTAAAACATTGCATGTTAATATCTTAATGTAAGAAAAGCTTAATGTACCATAATAAACCTAAATCTTAATCAATTTCCTTGAGACTTTGCACAGTCTACGTTTTCAACTTTCTCAACCAATCCTAGAAGTTTCATCGGTTTTGGTCTCACACAAGGCATACTAGAGACATTAAGCTTTTTTTTGGGGAGCTTTATGTCGCTTAACATACAAAAGAATACTTAGATGTTAACTGATTTCCCCCAAAGCTCACACAATACAAGACTCTGTCTTTGCCAAAATATTCTGAAAATGTCAGGTCATTTGGTAAATTGTACCAAAAGTTATTCACATTAAACCATATTTTTACAATCCTAAAAGATTTAATGTAACCAACGTAATCTAAAACGAGCTTAATGTACCATAATGAGCCTTTCTAAACCTTAATCAATTTCCTTGAAACTTTGCACAGTCTATGTTTTCAACATCCTCAACCTATCCTAGAAGTTTCATTGATTTTGATCTCACACAAGGCAAACTAGGGGCATTAAGCTGTTTTTTGGGGGAGATGAATGTGGCTTAACATACAAAAAACAGCTTGGATGTTAACCAATTTCCCCAAAACTTCAGACAATACAAAATTCTGTCTTTGCCAACATATTCTGAAAATTTCAGATCTTTTGGCAAATCATACCAAAAGTTATTCACATTAAACAATATTTTACAATCCTAAAACATTTAATGTGAACAACTTAATGTAAAAAGAGCTTAATGTACCATAATAAGCCTAAACCTTAATCAATTGCCTTGAAGCTTTGCACAGCCTATGTTTTCAAATTTCCAAACCTGTCCTAGAAGTTTCATGTATTTTGGTCTCCCACAAGGCACATTAAGATTGTATTTTGGGGAGCTTAATGTACCTTAACCACTTCAGCCCCGGAAGGATTTCCAGCTTTAGGACCGGAGCCCTTTTTGCGATTCGGCACTGCGTCGCTTTAACTGACAATTGCGCGGTCGTGCGACGTTGTACCCAAACGAAATTTGCGTCCTTTTTTTCCCACAAACAGAGCTTTCTTTTGGTGGTATTTGATCACCGCTGCGTCATTTCTGATCGCCGCTATAAACAAAAGAAGAGCGACAATTTTGCAAAAAAACACAAATTTCTTACTTTTTCCTAAAATACAAATCCAAAAAAAAAATATAAAAAAACATTTTTTTTCACCGTTTTTGGCCGATTTATATTCTTCCTCATATTTGCGATAAAAAAAATCGCAATCGGCGTTTATTGATTGGTTTGCGCAAAAGTGGTCGCGTTTACGGATGATGAGAATTCATTTTTGGGGTTTTTATTTTTTTTTTTTTTTTTTTTTACTAAAAATGGCGGCGATCTGCGATTTTTTTGCGGTACTGCGATATTGGGGCGGACATGTCGGAACGTTTTGACACTTTTTTGGGACCATTGGCATTTATACAGCGATCAGTGCTATAAAAATGCACTGATTACTGTGTAAATGCCATTGGCAGTGAAGGGGTTAACCTGCAGGGGGCGCGCTAAGGGTTAAGTATGTTCCCTGGGCGTGTTCTAACTGTATGGGGGCTTGCCTAGCTGGGGAAGGGAAGTGGTCACAGCCTTCACGTAAAGGAAGGCTGTGATCACAGCCCTTCCCCCTCACACAGAGCGGAGGTCCGTGTTTACATACACGGACCTCCGCTCATTCGCTCCGGGGGGGTATCGCGGGTGGCCGGCGGCAATCGAAGCCGCCGCACCCACTCCCTGGCCCCCCCTGGACACAGTGAGCGTGCGCGCGCGCTCACTATACACGTTCCCGCAGCCGCCGTCGTATGACGGCGATTTGCGGGAACGAGCCACTTTGCCGCCGTCAGATGCCGATCTGCGGTCGGCAAGTGGTTAAGGTACAAACAGGAGCCTAGATGTTTACCAACTTCCCCCAAACTTCACACAATAGAAGACTCTTTCTATGCTAACATATTCAAAAAATTTCAGATCATTTGGTAAATCATACCAAAAGTTATTCACATTCAACCATTTTATAACAATCCTAAAACATGGCTTAATGTAAAAAAAGAGGTTATTGTATCATAATGTGCCTACGCCTCATCCATTTACCTTGAAACTTTGTTCAACATAAGCTGACAACTTCCCAAACCTGTCCTAGAAGTTTCATGGATTTTGGTCTTCCACAAAAAAAATGAGGGACATTAAGCTTGCTTTTTGGGGAGCTTATTGTGGCTTAAGGTACAAAAAGGAACTTTAGATGTTATTCAATTTCCCCCAAACTTTGCACAATAGAAGACTTTGTCTATGCCAACATATTAAAACATTTCAAATCATTTGGTAAATCATACAAAAAGTTATTCACATTAAACTATATTTTACAATCCTAAAACATTTAATGTGAACAACTTAATGTAAAAAGAGCTTAATGTACCATAATAAGCCTAAACCTTAATCGATTGCCTTGAAACTTTGCACAGCCTATATTTTCAACTTTCTCAACCAATCCTAGAAGTTTCATTGATTTTGATCTCACACAAGGCAAACTAGGGGCATTAAGCAGTTTTTTGGGGAGATGAATGTGGCTTAACGTACAAAAAACAGCTTGAATGTTAACCAATTTCCCAAAACTTCAGACAATACAAGATTCTGTCTATGCCAACACATTCTGAAAATTTCAGATCATTTGGTAAATCATACCAAAGGTTATTCACATTAAACCATATTTTACAATCCTAAAACATTTAACGTGAACAACTTAATGTAAAAAGAGCTTAATGTACCATAATAAGCCTAAACCTTAATCAATTGCCTTGAAGCTTTGCACAGCCTATGTTTTCAAATTTCCAAACCTGTCCTAGAAGTTTCATGGATTTTTGTCTTCCACAAAAAAAATGAGGGACATTAAGCTTGTTTTTTGGGGAGCTTAACGTGACTTAAGGTACTAAAAGGAACTTAGATGTTAATCAATTTCCCCCAAACTTTGCACAATAGAAGACTCTGTCTATGCCAACATATTCAAAACATTTCAGATCATTTGGTAAATTATACGAAAAGTTATTCACATTAAACTATATTTTACAATCCTAAAACATTGCATGTGAATAGCTTAATGAAAGAAAAGCTTAATGTACCATAATAAGCCTAAATCTTAATCAATTTCCTTGAGACTTTGCACAGTCTACGTTTTCAACTTTCTCAACCCATCCTAGAAGTTTCATTGATTTTGGACTCAAACTAGGCAAACTAGGGACATTATGTTTTTTTTTTAGGGGAGCTTAATGTCGCTTAACATTAGGGTTGAGCGAACCCGAACTGTAAAGTTCGGATTCTGGGTTCTGGTAGTTGATCACGCATGTTGAATAGCTGCAGGGCAGCCAATCAACAAGCGTTTCACTGGTTTGCCCTTAGAAGCCATCACAGCCCTGTCTACTAATGCATGGCTGTGAATGGCCAGTGCATCATGTGACCCAGCCTCTTTATAAGCTGGAGTCACTTGGCGCTGCAGTCACATGCTCTCTGAGACTCTGACTAGTGTAGGGAGAGGAAGCTGCCGGCGCTGTGAGGGACAGATTGCAGATATTTTCACATCTCATCCTGCATCCTGGGATTACTACTACTGGTGCTCTGAGGGACAGATTACAGATCTCACCCTGCATTACACAACAATCTGATTCTGGACTAATTAGAGATTTCTCATACTGCTGCTTTGAGTGACAGATTGCAGATCTCACCCTGCATTACAGAACGATCTGACTGCACTAGGTAGAGGCTTCTGCTTAGAAGGACAGATTATTGTTCTAAAATCATCTCCTAGTTCTATAGGGAGAGGTTCCAGCTGTTGCTTAGAGGGACAGATTATTGTTCAAAAATCATCGCCTACTCCTATAGGGCCAAGTTCCAGCTGTTGCTGTAATTGACAGATTATTGTTCAAAAATCATTGCCTACTCCTATAGGGCCAGGTTCCAGCTGTTGCTTAGAGGGACAGATTATTGTTCAAAAATCATCGCCTACTCCTATAGGGCCAGGCAGCGCTGTGTTTTGGCCTAGGCCGACAAGGCCCAGGCCTAGGGCGGCACTTTGTGGGGGGGCGGCGCCCCCACACGGAAAAAGGTTGTTTCATCCTCCATAGTCAGCCCATTCACTGCCGCAGATGCTGGCTGCAGCATTCCGAGAGTGTCTGTCTCATGGAGCACAGTTCACCCTGACCACCTCCCCTCTGCATAGACAGGAGAGCGGAGGGAGCTCGTCAGCTTGTCATCCCGTACTCTCCTCCTGTGTTGTGACCGTGCACATGGAGACACATCAGAGTCGGGCAGATTGTGGCTTGATGGCTCCTTCGTGACCTGGAGGGGGTGAGAGTTGCCGATCCTCACTGTCTCTCCTTGCAAACCTCACAATGCTTATCTGAGCTTTCTTTCTCCTATCTCCCTGTTATCTGAAATAGAGACTCTGGTAATTAACCCTTCGTGTCCCTGGGTGCTAGGGGAGGACTGTGCTTCTTTAGCCTGGGTTCACACTGCAGTGATGCGGGAACCCTGGGAATTCACTGCGGGTTCCCGCATCGCATGTCTCTGGGCGGCAGTTCACACTGCCATATGCGAACTCTGGGGAGTGTCAATATAATGTTAATGACACCCCCAAATAAGTACGCATATTGCACTGCGAACTGCAAACACAGGAATCGGATCGCATGGTGTGAACCACCATGCGATCCAATTCTGACCCTGCGAAAAAAAAAAGGGTCCTATGCGAGTTTGCTCCGATTGCGATGCAAATTCAGCCATACAATCTCTATGGCTGATTTTGCATCGCACAGAGATCGCATGTGGCTCACACTGCAGTGCGGTGCGAATCATATGCGATCTCTGAGATCGCTACAGTGTGAACCCAGCCTTACTCTTGCTCAATTAACAAGTATACTGCTGCTTACCTAAATGGTTAACTATACAGCTTAACATTTACAGGCTGCTATAAATGGCATTTAACACCTTAGTGTCTGCTTGTATGTGGTTAACCTTTCATAGCTACCTGTATTGCTAATGCTGCCATGTGAAGAAACGTGTCATTTCTTATTATAGATCAGACTGGATTTTATTGCCCATCCTGCTTAATACATTTCAGCCCTGGTTCACATTGACACGATTTGACATGCCAAATCAGCGGCAATTGCTGGCAATGGCACCGTCCTTCACGTCCTTCACGGTGTGAAGCCGCACCGATTTCAAAAAGTAGTTCTTGTACTACTTTTTGCGATTTCAGGTGCGAGTTCCATAGGCATCTGTGCAGAAACCCACACAAATTCCTGTGAAATCGCTGCTGAAAACAGGACTGACATGCGGGAATGAAATTGTGCGAGTCCAGCTGAACTCGCACAATTTCATTTCCACACTCAGTGGGCTAAGACTGAGAACCGGTTCACACTACAGCGACTTGGGATCCGACTTGTGTCACCCCAAGTCGCTTGACATCAGAAATCCCATTGAAGTGAATGAGAACCGTCTTAATGTACACTACTGAAGTCACTCCGACTTCAGAAAAGGTTCCTCTACTACTTCAAGGCGGCTTCTATCCGACTTGTGCCCATAGAATTCAATGGAAGTCGCCTCCAAGTCAGATCCCCCATCTATATTGAAGCGACTTTACAGGAAAATGAAAAGAATTTACCCAGGTAAAAGGAATGATGTCAGAAGAGATTTATCCTCTGGCCACAGGCAAAGTTGCCTGGCATGGAGGTCACTTTGAGTCGCGTTTTAAGTCGCCCAAAGTTGCGCTGAAGTCGAATCGCCCCTGTGTGAACCGACTCTGACAGATATTTCTTTTTTTTTTTAGTCTTTTTAACTACATGTCTCTATTTGGAGTGAACAGTGCAATTTACTGAAAAGGCCAGTGATTTTGCCCCAACTCCCTATGATCTATCCAATCTCTGTTGTGTCTGCCCCATCATCTGCATCCATACTTCACCCCCTGATGTGCACACAGACACACTTTCTGTGAGTATGTTAGGCCCCTTTCACACATGCTGTATGATTAGGTCCGCCAGTCCTGACCTGATTGGACACTCCATTTACCTCTATGGAGTGACAGATGTCAGCGGTGACATGTGCGCTGACATCCGCCACTATCCGATCCTGTCCGCTAAATCCAGACGGATGGAGACCCTATTTGGCGGATGGGATCGGATGAAAATGGACAGGTGGATCTGTTTTCATCTGATCTCCATAGAGGAGAGCGGGGCTCTGATAGGTCCGTCTCTGCACAGTAAGCGGAGACTGACCTGTCATCCGCCTGCTCAGTGGGGATCAGCGGATCGATCCCCACTGAGCAAGTGGAGTCTGTGAAAACGGACAGCTCCGTGTGCAAGGGGCCTTAAGGTGTGCAGGACAGGTGGCAAATTGGAGTACACTAGAGACTGCAAAATTGGTGAGTAAGTTTAAACAGCACCTCCTCCCTAGAAAATTACACTAATTGCCCCTCTGCTGCTCCGATTGAAAAAGACTGCCACTCCTCTGAAAGCAATCCACACACAGATGTATTTTCAGAGGCAATTGACAGGCAGTGAGGAGGCAATATGCTGCCTCCTCACCACCTGTATTAAACTGCAGCACAGACACATTTATTTGAATGAGTTGCATTTAGTAGTAGTGGGTTGTAATTCTTGAGAGTCGTGCGTAAATTATGGCAGGCTTGTAGGGGCCCAGTGCATTACTTTACCTATGATGCTACTAAGATGGCCCTGGAGGAGAGGGCGGGAAGTTTAAAGCTCAGCAGCCAAAAGAAGAAAGCTGCCAATAGCAGATGCCTTCCCACTCGTCCATTGTGTTCCTAAGAAGTATATTAGGCAAAAGCCGAGAGGCATAACTGTGTGTAAACCTGTGTCATGCATCTGCCTAATGCTCTGCCTACCCTCCTCCGCAGCATCCTTACATATCGCAACTTCCTCCTGGCCCTGGGTTCTGTGTCGATAAGGAGGAGGACAAGGGGAACCCCCAGGCCAGGTACGATTAGAATGCAATTGGAGACCCTTATTGGGCACTGGTGAGGTAATGCTGCTGCGCGCTGGTGAGGCTACATTTGTGGGCACTGATGAGGCAGCACTGATAAGGCTGCATTGATGGGCACTGGTGAGGCTGTATTGATGTACAGTGATGAGGCTGCACTTGGTACCCACTTTCAATGTACAGAGAGGAAGAGGTGGAGCTCTAAAAGGAAAAGGTGGGGCCTAAAGAGCAAGGGGCGTGGTTTACATATGACAGGGCGGGTCTTAAACAGGAAGGGGTGTGGCATTGACAGGAAGGGGTGGGTCATATTTAAATTAGGGGGTGAACGAGTTTAGTCAGGCCTAGGGCAGCACAAAACCTAAATACACCACTGGGGCCAGGTTCCAGCTGTTGCTGTAAGTGACAGATTATTGTACAAAAATCATTGCCTACTCCTATAGGGCCAGGTTTCAGCTGTTGCTGTAAGGGACAGATTATTGTTCAAAAATCATCGCCTACTCCTATAGGGCCAGGTTCCAGCTGTTGCTTAGAGGGACAGATTATTGTTCAAAAATAATCGCCTACTCCTATAGGGCCAGGTTCCAGCTGTTGCTGTAAGGGACAGATTATTGTTCAAAAATCATTGCCTACTCCTATAGGGCCAAGTTCCAGCTGTTGCTGTAAGGGACAGATTATTGTTCAAAAATCATCTCCTAGTTCTAAAGGGAGAGCTTCCAGCTGTTGCTGTAAGTGACAGATTATTGTTCAAAAATCATTGCCTACTCCTATAGGCAGGGCTGGCCCAAGACATTGTGCTGCCTGGGTCCAAGAATTAAATGCTGCCCCCCGCAACCCCCCCCCCAAAATAAATCATGCCCACCAAAAGGCTCCCACATCCATTATTTTATATCATTATAATTAAAACTAAAATTTAATTTATCAGGAAGTCAGATTTATATGCAACAGTACCTTGTCTATATGAAAAATTATATGGCATACCATTATGTTCAATTCCAAGGGGCGGGTGAGGGCAGTATAGGGGCGGGCTAGGGTAGTATATAGACAGGCCAGGGTAGCATATGGACAGGCTAGGATAGTATACGGACAGGCTAGGGTAGTATATGGACAGGCTAAGGCAGTATAGGGGCGGGCTAGGATAGTATAAGGGCAGGCGGAGTGGCCTGGGGGGCAATTGTCATCATGACACACAAAACTGCTGGAAAAAAATCTTGGTCATCAATTTGCTGGGTAAATAGAAGAGAAGGAGAGGCAGCCATGGTTCAATTTGCTGCCCCTCTCAAAGTGCTGCTTGGGTCCAATGGACCCACTGGGACCCATGGTAGGGCCGGCCCTGCCTATAGGGCCAGGTTCCAGCTGTTGCTGTAAGGGACAGATTATTGTTCAAAAATCATCGCCTACTCCTATAGGGCCAGGTTCCAGCTGTTGCTTAGAGGGACAGATTATTGTTCAATAATCATCGCCTACTCCTATAGGGCCAGGTTCCAGCTGTTGCTTAGAGGAACAGATTATTGTTCAAAAATCATCGCCTACTCCTATAGGGCCAGGTTCCAGCTGTTGCTTAGAGGGACAGATTATTGTTCAAAAATCATTGCCTACTCCTATAGGGCCAGGTACCAGCTGTCACTTAGAGGGACAGATTATTGTTCAAAAATCATCGCCTACTCCTATAGGGCCAGGTTCCAGCTGTTGCTGTAAGGGACAGATTATTGTTCAAACTAAAAACTTGTTATTAGACAGGGAATGTCGTTGTCGACCTTGGACCGGGAT
>BLSH010314336.1:190678-200882 GCA_018402905.1 Glandirana rugosa | reverse complement strand
CAGATGTTTGCAGAACACTAGTATGATACTACTGTTCTGCAAACATCTGGAAACTGTGTGTGTGAAACTATAGCAGAGCGAACCCATATCCCTGTTCTAAAATCATCTAAACACATCGTGTGAAACTATAGCAGAGCGAACCCATATCCCTGTTCTTCTCTCTGCTATAGTTTCACACACAGTTTCCAGATGTTTGCAGAACAGGTATATGGTTCCTCCCGGTTTTAGGTAAAGTGTTCCAAACAGTTTCCAGATGTTTGCAGAACAGGTATATGGTTCCTCCCGGTTTTAGGTAAAGTGTTCTAAACAGTTTCCAGATGTTTGCAGAACATGTATATGGTTCCTCCCGGTTTTAGGTAAAGTGTTCTAAACAGTTTCCAGATGTTTGCAGAACAGGGATATGGTTCCTCCCAGTTTTAGGAAAAGTGTTCTAAACAGTTTCCAGATGTTTGCAGAACAGGTATATGGTTCCTCCCGGTTTTAGGTAAAGTGTTCTATACAGTTTCCAGATGTTTGTAGAACAGGGATATGGTTCCTCCCGGTTTTAGGTAAAGTGTTCTACACAGTTTCCAGATGTTTGCAGAACAGGTATATGGTTCCTCCCAGTTTTAGTTAAAGTGTTACACATAGTTTCCAGATGCTTGCAGAACAGTGATATGGGTTCTCCCTGTTTATTTATACTTTTTTGACACAGTTTGAAGATGATTTTAGAACAGTGATATGGCCTCTACCGTTAATTAATACTTTTCAGACACAGTTTGAAGATGGTCCAAATCCACCTCCATTTTTGATATTTTTAAAAAAATGCTTTTAGTTATTTCCCTGTCCCCATTTCTTTGTAGGGCACTTGTCCCACCCTTACCCCCATTTTCCATCCTTTTGCAGACCTCTAGGACCTTCCAGGACTTTTTTACAGCAATTTTCAGAACTTTTATTAAAATTACCAGAACCCCGGACCTGAACCCGGACTTTTTTTGAAAAGTCCGGGTTCGGGTCCGGGTTCCGGGCACCCCAAAGTTCGGCACGGACCCAAACTTTACAGTCCGGGTTTGCTCAACTCTAATCAATATACTATAATACAATAAATCCCCCTATTAATACCCTAACCTAGTTTTCTCCAAACTGTGGACCGTGGGCAAAATGTGGCCCTTTACTTGCCTTTATCTGGCCCTTGGAGCACTATTCATCCCACTGACACCAATGATGGGGCATTATTCTTTCCACTGATACCAATGATTGAGCACTATTCCTCCCACTGGCATCAACAATGGGTATTATTCCTCCCACTAATACCAATGATGGGGTACTATTCCTCCCACTGACACCAATGATGGGCAGCATTCTTTCTACTGACACCAATGATGGGACACTATTCCTCCCATTCACACCAATGATGAGGTAATATTCTTTCCACTGATACAGATGAAGTGGCACTTTTTCTTCCACTGACACCAATGATGGGACTCTATTACTTTCACTGACACCAATGATAAGGCACTGTTCATCCCACTTATAACAATGATAGGGCACTATTCTCCCCACTGATATGAATGATGGGCCATTATTCCTCCCACTGGCACCAATGATGGTCATTATTCATCCCACTGATACCACTGATGGTACACTATTCCTCCCCACTGCCACCAATGATGGGGCAATATCTTCCCACTGATACCAATGATGGGACACTATTCTACTCCCACTGGCCACAGTCTGGCCCCCCATAATGTCTAAGGGACAGGAACCTGGCTCTTTGTTTAGGGAGTTTGGAGACTCCTGCCCTAACCAAACAAAATATACAAGAAAACAATTTAACATCTTTTTTTTCCAATAATGTTTATTGAGTTTTCACATTTATGAAAAAACATACATAAACAGTTCAGTTGTAATACGATATAACAAATTATACACAACATTTCTGGTATACATCTTGTTTAGATAAGGGTCCAGGGTGTCTGACCTTTGCGTATTTAACTAGTTTTATAATTTGCGTGAATGTTTTCAACTGGTGAGTGTTAGGTCGTGTGGGTGTGGCGATTATTGTTGCTGTGGCCGGTTGTGTGTATGGTCTATTTTGTTTGAGTTGTCTGCCTCTTTGGGCCATCCCAGTGCCTCCAGACTTCCCGGTCAACCCTTTTGGGGTCCTTGTGACCGGGAAGGGGCATCTTGGATAGGCCTGTCGAGGGCAATCAGTGGTCTTATTATTAGTTACGATTCCATTTATATTACTTGTACAGTGTTTGGCGCCATTGTACCCACAGGTACCATTTTTTGGTGGAGGCTTGTGCGGTGTGGGAGTTGATTGCCATTAGGTGTTCATATGTATGATGTAAATCTATTGTTTCAATTACTTCAGAGATTGTAGGTATTTTGTACGTTTTCCATTTATGCGTGACATTTATTCTAGCTGCTAAAAGAGTGTTTATCACTATGTTGCGTGTGTTTGATGGGAGCTGGTCAATTCCGAGGGAGAGTAGTGCTAGTTGTGGGCTGGGTAGGTTGAAGATTTTAATCCAGTAACTTTTTAATTGGGGGCATTGCCAAAGGATATGGTATAGGTCTCCTTTGTCTCCGCATTGTCTCCAGCAGAGATTAGATGTCGCTGGATATATCTGGGAGATTCTATGTGGCGTCAGATACCACTGTTGTGTGATTTTGATCGTCATTTCCCATAGGTTTGCGTTATGGGTGGCTGCGTGTGTAAGTTGTAATGCTTTGGTCCACTGATAGTTTGTGAAGGTTGTGCCTAGTGTCTTTTCCCAGTCTAGTAGGGGCTTGTTTTTATGTAGTGTGGTTTTCTGTTGAAGTAGGTTGTAGAATATGGATATACCGCTGCGTTTTGTGTCGGGAGAGTTTAGATATGTCCACATTGGTGTGGGTATTCTGATAAGATTGTGGGGGATTTTTGTTACACAATGTTTAATCCTTAAGTAAGTAAAGAGTTCTTTGTTGGGTAAGAGGTATTGCTCCTGTAGTGTGGTGAATGATTTAGGAGTGTTGTCCACTAGCAGGTCGTGTAAGTTTGTTAAATTTCTGGTCGTCCAGGGGGCGATTTGTATCGAGGGGATGAGATGTTGGAGGGTTTGGATGGGGATGTTGATGGTGGTGGTTTCGGTATGTGGGAATTTTTGTTGGATTCATTTTTTCCAGACAGTTACTGATGTTATCATAGTGGGTGGAAATGCGGTTGGGGTTTTGGCTCCTATTGATGTGGAGAGGATCCAATTAGTGAGTGAGCTCCCTTTAAGATATGATGCTTCAATTTTGCCCCATGGTGTGAGGGGTGTATGGCGGAACCAATCTTTCATATTGGTTAGAACCGAGGCGTAGACGTAGTCTTGAATGTCGATATATCCCGCTCCTCCCGCCAACTTGTTTTTGATTAGTATTTTATGAGCCCTTCTAGGTCTTTTTCCCAGCCAGATATATTTTGTGAGTAGGGATTGCATCGAGTTAAAGTAATTCTGTGGGATGGGTATTTGGAGGGTCCTAAAAAAGTATAGTAGTTGTGGTAGGTGAAACATTTTAAAGGCAGCTAATCTGCCTACCCAGGATAATTCAAATTTGGAAAGATTAGCTAGGTTGTCTTGGAGTTGGTGTTTAAGTGGCATGTAATTAGCCTGAAATAATTTTTTTGTTGTGTTGGTCAAGTGTATGCCTAGATATGGTATAGCTTCCTCAGCCCAGCTGTAGGGGTATTTTTGTTGTAGGTAGAGTTGTGTGGTTGCGTCTACATTTAGGGGTAGAATGGAGGATTTTGTTTTGTTTACTTTGTAGTATGACGTGTCACTAAACCATTTTAGGATTTTTTGAGTTTCGGGTAATGATGAGGTTGGGTTACTCAGTATTAGGATCAGGTCATCTGCGAAGAGACTGATTTTATGTTTGTGGGAGTTTATGGTCAGGCCAGAGATTTTAGTATTTGTTCTAATGTGTTCGGCCAGCGGTTCTATAGTCAAGTTGAATATGAGAGGGGATAGGGGACATCCCTGTCTGGTGCCGTTGGAGAGTCGGAAGGGTGTTGATAGGGCGTCTGAGGTATATACTTTAGCTGATGGGGCGGAATATAGGGCTAAGATCGCTTGTAATATTTTCCCCTGGAATCCAAATTTCTCAAGGGTTTGTAGCATGTATGTCCAATTTACCCTGTCGAACGCCTTCTCTGCATCCAGAGAGAGGAGCAGAGAAGGCGTTCCGGTCAAATTGGCGTGGTGAATCAGATTAATTAATCGTCTGGTGGCGTCTGAGGATTGACGTCCTTTTATGAATCCTGATTGGTCTTCATGGATAAGGTGTGGTAGAATTTTGGCTATTCTGTTTGCTATTGTTTTTGCGTATATTTTTGAGTCTAAATTTAGGAGTGATATTGGGCGATAATTTGTTGGTGTGGATGGGTCTTTTCCTGATTTTGGGGATTTCGTGGCAATGGAGTTGCATACGGTACTTAGGTGGGGTGATAGTATGTCTGAGAATTGTTTGTAGTATTCACCTGTGTACCCATCAGGTCCTGGTGATTTGGAGTTAGGTAATTGTGAAATTGTGTATGCTATTTCTTGTGTTGTAAATGGCTCGTTGAGAGTTGATAGTTGTTGTGGAGTTAGTGAAGGGAGATTGATTTGGTCTAGGAAGTTTTTGATGTCTTGGGTAGTAGGTTGGGAGGTGTCTGGATTTGCATGTAAGTTATATAAATCTTTATAGTAAGTGGCAAATGCCTCAGCTATAGCTTGGGGTTGGAGGAGGCGTTCTTTGGTATGTGGGTGGTGGAGGTGTGTTATTTTTGCTTTTAGTCTTTTACCTTTTATGTATGTAGCCATGGTTTTGCCTGCCTTATTACCTGTTGTAAACCATTTCGCTTTCAGGTATTTTTGTGACTTGTCGAATCTCTGCGTTAGCATAGATCTTAGCTCAAGTCGCAAAGTGAATATCTGGTCTTGGATTTGGGTGGAGGGGGATAGCTTATTTTGTTTGTCAAGGTCTGAAAGGTCTTTAGTAATGGTTTCCAGTCTGGTTAACCTGTTTCGTTTTTCCCTGGCCCCTAATTGGATAAACCACCCTCTCATAACCGCTTTGTGTGAATTCCACACCACCACCGGGTCTGACACTGAGTCTGCATTGTTGGAAAAATATTCAGTGATTTGTAGTTTTAAGATTGTTGGAATGTTTGTCGTTTTGGAGGATTGAGTTGTTAATGCGCCATAGTAAGGGTTTTGCTGTGGACGAATTGATATGGTTAGGGTTACTGGTGCATGGTCGGACCAGGTGGCGGTGTGTATATCCACTGCGGTAACACTTTGTAAAAACCATTTATCTGAGAGAAATAGGTCGATTCGAGAATAAGTATTATATCTAGGTGACAAATAGGTAAAGTCCCTTTCTGTGGCATGGAAACAGCGCCAGACGTCATAGATATCATTGGTGAGAAGAAGGTTGCCCAGTGGCGCCGTTAGTCTTTTGGGGTGACCGGTGGAGTCCATCTTGTTATCTGGTAGTGCGTTGAAGTTGCCACATAGTAATAGGTTGCCTTGTTGTACCGATTTGGCTTTTTTGATCACTTTTTTCAAAAATGGGATTTGTCTTTGATTTGGAGCGTAAATTGAAGCTAGAGTTAGTGGTGCAGAGTTTATGGTGCAGACCAAAATGAGGTATCGACCCTCTGGGTCAGGAATGGATCGGTGAAGTTGGAAACGTACAGTGTCCCGGATTGCAATTAGAATTCCTCTTTGCTTTTTAGTATAGGATGCTTCGTATACGTGTGGGAAGTTATGGTGTTTGCACGTGGGGTGTGAGTCTTGGATGAAGTGGGTCTCTTGGGCACATATTATATCACTGTTATGTTTGAGTGCTGTTTTCCACAAGGAGGCCCTTTTTGCTGGATGGTTTAGCCCATTTGCATTTATTGTTGTTATGGATATGGGCATGTCGGATATGTGGGTGTAGTTTTTGTGTTGTTATTTACTCACAGTAAGTTGTTCTCTTGAGTTGGCGAGTAGTCGCTTGGTGTCCAGTTGAGTTGGTTTGAAGAAGTGAAGTTGTTGGATTGCTCGTGGAGATCTTTTCCCAGACGATTGTTGCTCAGGTCGTTCTGTTATATTAGTATACCAGAAAAAGAGAAAGGAAAAAGAACAAAAACAGCAAGTAAAAGGTAGGGGGGATGGGGAGGGGGAGTGGGAGGAAGAAAACAACTGTGGTAATAACCAAAATGCTGGTTTGGTCGGTTCCGGGTGTGATCCAGCAGGTAAGTCAGGGTTGCTGGTTGTTAAGTGGGGGAAAGTTCGGCTCTAGGGTTGAATGTCATCTGCCTAACCGGAGGAATGATTATCACCTTGCAGTATTTAGTCAGCTTTCATTTGCGGAATCCCATGTGGGGGTCTCCCTTGTTTTGTAATAGTTCCCTTTGTGGTGGGTGATTGCGGTGTTCAGGTGGATCAGGGATTATTCCCCAGGAGTGAATGAGCTGCAGTCCTTGGTCCAGTGAGGTGATCTGGGTTTTGGATCCGTTTCTGGTTACTATAATGGAAGCTGGGTAGCGCCATTTATAGATCAGCTTGTGGTTGGTAAGGGCCTTGGTGATTGTTTTCAATTGCCTCCTTAGTTGCAGAGTATGTTGGGATAGGTCCGCGTAGATCTGTAAGCGATCGTACGGTGGTGGTAGCTTGGGGAGTGCTCTGGCTTTGGAGATTATTTGTTCCTTTGTGGGGTAAAAGTGAATCCTCATCAGAACATCCCTAGGTATGTCATCTGCGAGATGTTTCGGTTTAGGGATTCTGTGGATGCGATCGATCGTCAGTTCAATGAGGGGGGCTTCGGGTAATAGAGCCCGCTGGGGGTACGGTTTCTGGGACACCCCTTAATTTTAAGTTGTTACGGCGGCTGCGATCTTCTAAAGTCGCTAATTTAGATTTGATCCATATATTTTCCTCCCTCTGTTCCTCATATGCATCCACTAAGTCATTAACTGTCTGGGTGCATTCAGACATTTTGTTTTCTACATAGTGCACTTTTTCCCCCATTTGTTTTACATCAGTAGAGATTTTATGGAGAAATGACGAAAGGTTGGACATCAGGGATGAGTGCAGGGATAATAGCATTTCTTTCATCATTGTGTCCAAGACTGGCTGGCCTGATGTGGGGAATGAGGCTATAGGAGAGTGTGCTGCAGCGTCAGGGCCCCAGATCTGGGTGTCTGTACTCACTATGGTGGCTGTGATCCTTGGTGAATCCATCCTCATCCTCGCTTTTGCGGGGCTTTGTGATGTGGGGCTTGATCCCGGAGAGTGTCTGGGTGAGGTCGGAATGCTGTTTGGGATTAGATCATCTGGTGATTCATCTGGCAGGTCTGTGTATGCAGACGCTCTCTGTGAGGCCTCGCCGCCGGCGCCATCTTGACCTTCTCTGTCTCCCGGCGCTGGACGAAAAAAGAAGTCTGTCATCTTTTGCGGCTTGCGATCCTCTTTCCTCTTGCGGTGCATGTGTGCTCCGGGTGAGTGGGGTATCTGGGGAGTTGTAGATGGGTTCAGTGGAATGAAGCTGGCAGTCGATATGCTCGTTTTCCTCCGGTCGGCTGAGGAGCTCAGTGCTTAAGCGGCCATTCTTCAGCTCGCGCAAGCCACGCCCCCACAATTTAACATCTTAATAGACAGGACATGGGGTGAAATATACACAAGACAGTGGTAAAAATAACATAAATGGAAATGCTGATTACAAAGGACTGAAGGAACGCAGTTGAATGGTAGTGGCAGGGAAGGGGAAAAAAGCAGGGTTTACATTGGAGAACCATATTATCTGTGTGGTTGTATTTCTATCTAAAAGGCAGACATAATGCTACCCCATCCATGGGCAGACAACCCGTCTGTGTAGAATATGCAGCTGCACATGGACCGTTTGAGACCTAAAGAATCATTTCAACTAGATGTGGGAATGGCTGGTCCTGCAATCCCCTTTCACTATCATGTACAGCTAGACTCTGCTCAAGTCAAGTCAATTCAATTTAATTAAAAAATGTTAAACTATATATCATCAGTGAAAAAGTATTTGTACTTGGGGAGTAGTCAAACGGGGTCCCCAAAAGTTGTTGCTACCACACAGAGGCCCTTTGGTGACTTTGTCCACATCTAGTGAAGTGCATTTTAAAGCTCAAATTGTTTTACAACTGCCAGAACAGGACTTTTTAGAGTCCAACATGATATGAGGCTTTATTGTAGTGATATTTCTTTAATACCAGTAAAGACATATATGTCTTATCTTACATTTTTAGGTATTATACATATTCATATATAATCAACTATGAATACAGCAAGGGGATAGTTACCGTTCCATCTTCTGCATGTATTTATGCATTTAAACATGCACATTAAGGATTCATACTGAACGCTTTAATAAAACATAATTTTAATGGATTCTTCATGTGAATGCAATGGATTATTAATTACCACATGACCTATTTAGTGTCTGATCGCCATAATCCAAGATGAGTTTGTTAACTGTGCTAAGTCCTCTGGAAAACTACTTAACAATATAATTTCTTTCCGGCTATAATAACTTGAATGAGTTTTCCTATAAATCATCTTAATCCCCTTAATATATTCAGACAAATCAAGTTTAAAATTACTCTTCATATTTTTCCCTTTTCCATTGGTCCACTGAGAGATGTGTTGTAGTTCATATTTCTTTCTATTTCTTGATAGGTTAAATCTGCAGGCATGATTGGCTACATACAGAGAAGAAAGGAAGAAGGGCTCTGTATGTTTGTTTCATAGGCTAGTTTCTGTCTGGCTACCAAGGATTAGCAGGAAACATTTGAGGCAGCCTTTCTCAACCTTTTTATCACAGAGGAACCCTTTGAAATAAATGTCAAGTCTTAGTGAACCCCTGCTAATAATTACTATATCTACATGTCATGGTACATCAGCATGAACAGTTGAGATATAAGAATAAATAACTAAGAAATAAGGAATGTTGAGTATTTTTGATCCAGGGCAGCTCTATACAAAAAAAAAATGATATTCACTAATAAAAATGAAATGAAACATAATATTCATCAAGAAACCGACAGTGAAAATTGTTGTTTTCCTTCTCTTGGTGGTCAGTGGAGAAATGTCTACTTAATGATCTGTAGAAAAGTGTTTCCTTACATTTGTGATCAGTGAAATACTCCCTTACTTTGGTGATCAGTGGAGAAGGACCCCTTAGGCAGTATTCCCACTTTAGTGTGTCTTTGGTCATTTTGCAGACCTTTTTACATTTGAGATGTTTTAGATCATTTTTGTGGATGTGGCTGAGGCTAGAGTGTTTTTTAATTATATCTAGCCAATGGAAAGCTACTTGGGAATAATATGCTTGTGCTTTGCACATTTTATCATGAATGTTCATACATTTCAGGTGCATACAGTTGTGCTCATAAGTTTACATACACTGGCAGAATGTTTGATTTCTTGGCCATTTTTTAGAGAATATGAATGATAACACAAAAACATTTCTTTCACTCATGGTTAGTGTTTGGCTGAAGCCATTTATTATCAGTCAACCAATTTTACTCTTTTTAACCACTTACCAACCAAGCCTGTTTTTTGGGTTCGGTGGTTATGAGTTAAAAACATGTTTTTTTGCTGTAAAATTACTTAGAACCCCCAAACATTATATATTGTTTTTTTTCTAACACCCTAGAGAATAAAATGGCGGTCATTGCAAAACTTTATTTCACACCGCATTTCCGCAGCGGTCTTCCAAGCTTGCTTTTTTTAAAATAAATTCCGTTTTTTTAGCTAAAAAATAAGAAAACAGTAAAGTTAGGCCATTTTTTCCATATTGTGAAAGATAATGTTACGCCGAGTAAAATGATACCCAACGATTAAGTCCTCCTCGGGGGAATTGATCTTCAACTCAAAAAACATTGCAGAGGTCTTTAGGACATTCTACGCGGACTTATATCACGTGGCCAACGACCCCTCCTCATGTCCCCATAGTAAAATGAGCCGCATTGTAATAGAAAGTGTTATACCTTTTTTACCGGATTGAAATGACAAAAGAATAAAAAATCGATTTTTTTGCCTTAAATAAAATTTTTTTCGTTCGAACCTTCTGGCGACGCCTTTACGCCACACTTTATTTCAAAACGTTACTGGCGGTAAAATAAGAGATCCCACAATCTTTTTTTTGTTATATATTACAAACCCCCAAGATTCATTAAAATGTCGTTTTTTTGTAC
>BLSH010314336.1:141075-152247 GCA_018402905.1 Glandirana rugosa | reverse complement strand
CTGTCTAATGATAAGATTTTAGTAGAGTATGACGATATCCCTCTCCAAGGACGACGACCAGCAGCAGGAACCTCTCCCTATAGCAGTATGAGATGGTTTTAGAACAGTAATCTTTCCCTCATAAAAACAGTAGGTACCTCTACCTATAGCAGTATGAGATGTTTTTAGCACAGTAATCTGTCCCTCCCAGCAGCATCAGGAACCTCTCCCTATAGCACTATGAGATGATTTGAGAACAATAATCTGTCCCTCACAGCAACATCAGGAACCTCTCCCTATAGCACTATGAGATGATTTTAGTACAATAATCTGTCCCTCACACCAGCAGTAGGAACCTCTCCCTATAGCATTATGAGATGATTTTAGAACAATAATCTGTCCCTCACAGCAGCAGCAGGAACCTCTCCCTATAGCACTATGAGATGATTTTAAAACAGTAATCTGTCCCTCACACCAGCAGTAGGAACCTCACCCTATAGCAGTATGAGATGATTTTAGAACAGTAATCTGTCCCTCACAGCAGCAGCAGGAACCTCTCACTATAGCACTTTGAGATGACTTTAGAACAATATTCTGTCCCTCACACCAAAAGCAGGAACCTCTCCCTATAGCACTATGAGATGATTTTAGAACAATAATCTATCCTTCACACCAGCAGCAGAAACCTTTCCCTATAGCACTATGAGATGATTTTAGAACAATAATCTGTCCCTCACACCAGCAGCAGGAACCTCTCCCTATAGCACAATGAGATGATTTTAGAACAATAATCTGTCCCTCACACCAGCAGCAGGAACCTCTCCCTATAGCAATATGAGATGATTTTAGAATAGTAATATGTCCCTCACAGCAGCAGCAGTAACCTCTCCCTATGGCACTATGAGATTATTTTAGAACAGTAATCTGTCCCTCACACCAGCAGTAGGAACCTCTCCCTGTAGCACTATGAGATGATTTTAGAATAATAATCTGTCCCTCACACCAGCAGCAGGAACCTCTCCCTATATCAGTACGAGATGATTTTAGAACAGTAATCTGTCCCTCACACCAGCAGCAGGAACCTCTCTCTATAGCAGTATGAGATGATTTTAGACAGTAATCTGTCCCTCATAAAAACAGTAGGTACCTCTACCTATAGCAGTATGAGATGATTTTAGAACAGTAATCTGTCGCTCACAGCAGCATCAGGAACCTCTCCCTGTAGCACTATGAGATGATTTGAGAACAATAATCTGTCCCACACACCAGCAGCAGGAACTTCTCCCTATAGCACTATGAGATTATTTTAGAACAATAATCTGTCCATCACACCAGCAACAGGAACCTCTCCCTATTAGAGTTGAGTGAACACCAAGATGTTCTGGTTCGGTGGGTTAGGCCAAACTTACGGAAAAAGTCTGGGTTTGGTACCGAACTTGACCCGAACTTTACCCCAAACCCCGTTGAAGTAAATGGGGACCCAAACTTTTCGGCACAAAAATGACTGTAAAGAAGTCCTGGAAACTGCTAGAGGGCTGCAAAATGATTTTAGAGTAATAATCTGTCCCTTACAGCAACAGCAGGAATCTGACCCTATACAACTAGAAGATGATTTTAGAACAAATATCTGTCCCTCTAAGCAGTAGACTCTACCTAGTCAAGTCAGATCATTCTGTAATGCAGGATGAGATCTGCAATCTGTCCCTAAAAGCAGTAGTAGAAGTAATCTCTACCTATCTAACTATCTGCAATCTGTCCCTCACAGCACCGGCAGCATCCTCTCCCTATACTACCCAGAGAGCATGTGACATGCAGCACTAAGTGACTAAAGCTTATAAAGAGGCTGTGTCACATGATGCACTGGCCAATCACAGCCATGCCATTAGTAGGCATGGCTGTGATGGCTTCTAAGAGCAAACCAGTGAAACGCTTGTTGAATGGCTGCCCTGCAGCTATTCAACATGCGTGATCAAATACCCAAACCCTGAACTCGAACCCAAACTTTATTTCAAATATCTGGGTTCGGGTCCGGGTCAGGGATACACCAAAGTTCGGTACGAAAACCGAATTTTATAGCTCGGGTTCGCTCAACACTACTCATTATAGCACTATGAGATGATTTTAGAAAAATAATCTGTCCCTCACACCAGCAGCAGGAACCTCTCCCTATAGCAGTATGACATGATTTCAGAACAGTAATCTGTCCATCACAGCAGCAGCAGGAACCTCTCCCTATAGCACTATGAGATGATCTTAGAATAATAGTCTGTCCCTCACACCAGCAGCAGGAACCTCTCCCTATAGCACTATGAGATGATTTTAGAACAATAATCTGTCCCTCACAACAGCAGCAGGAACTTCTCCCTATAGCAGTATGAGATGATTTTAGAACAGTAATCTATCCCTGGTAAAGACAAACAAGAAGCAGCGCAGTCTCTAAATAAATTGTTTAAAAAGTCCACAAATCAAATATTGCAGTATATTCCACCGGTGCTCAAATAGTCAAAACGAACGGTGACACAAATCCTCCACCAACATCCACTGTGCTCACCTCCCTGTTTGACCCCAGTTTCACTAGAGGGTCAAACACATATTGCAATTGTGGTGTCCAGATCTTCAGACCTCAGTATCCCCACTCTGCAAAGCTCGTCACAACTCAGGCAGCCAGTGATCATATACATATAAAAAGGAAGATAGATTAAGTGCAGACTGTCTCATAAAAAATAAAGTTTTATTAAACTTAGTCTACTCACATAATACTGGTAAAATTCAGGCAGTCTGGATAAAACCCCAATGGGTCTCCTTGCTGGTGGTCTTAACAATATCAGGCGAACCCTGCCGGGTATCTCTCCTGTGCTCCTTCACTCCTCACAGCGGCAGCGGGTGACGTCCGAGCCGGTCCTTTCCCCCGTACGCATTACGGCATGTAAGCCTTCCTCGACGGGGTGGAGCCTATTACGTCACCACGCTAATGCTGCTTAAATAGACATCAGGGTAACCAAGGAAACCGCCCCTCGATCCGCTCGCCTGGTGTATGTGCTCTGAAACAAATGGAAAACTTTCCTATCTGCCTGAGCCGCCCAGCGATCGATATGTGCTCAGATGCACGAATGGAGAATTAGGCAAAAAGGGAAATAGGAATTTCTCCATTTGTGCATCTGATTTTAGAACAAATATCTGTTCCTTTACACCAGGAGCAGGAACCTCTCCCTATAACACTATGAGATGATTTTAGAACAATAAACTGTCCCTCACAGCAGCAGCAGCAACCTCTTCCTATAGCAGTATGAGATGATTTTAGAACAATAATCTGTCCCTCAAAGCAGCAGCAGGAACCTCTCACTATAGCACTATGAGATGATTTTAGAACAGTAATCTGTCCCTCACACCAGCAGTAGGTACATCTCCCTATAGCACTATGAGATGATTTTAGAACAATAATCTGTCCCTCAAACCAGCAGCAGGAGCCTCTCCCTATAGCACTATGAGATGATTTTAGAACAATAATCTGTCCCTCACACCAGCAGCAGGAACCTCTCCCTGTAGCACTATGAGATGATTTTAGAACAATAATCTGTCCCTCACAGCAGCAACAGGAACCTCTCCCTGTAGCACTATGAGATGATTTTAGAACAATAGTAAACCTCTCCCTATAGCAGTATGAGATGATTTTAGAACAGTAATCTGTCCCTCACAGCAGCATCAGGAACCTCTCCCTATAGCACTATGAGATGATTTGAGAACAATAATCTGTCCCTCACACCAGCAGCAGGAACCTCTCCCTGTAGCACTATGAGATGATCTTAGAACAATAATCTGTCCCTCACACCAGCAGCAGGAACCTCTCCCTATTAGAGTTGAGCGAAGACCTGGATGTTCTGGTTTTGTGGGTTAGGCCGAACTTCGGGAAAAAGTCTGGGTTCGGTACCGAACTTGACCCGAACTTTATCCAGAACCCCAATGAAGTAAAAGGGGACCCGAACTTTTCGGCACAAAAATGACTGTAAAGAATTCCTGGAAAGTGCTAGATGGCTGCAAAATGATTTTAGAGCAATAATCTGTCCCTTACAGCAACAGCAGGAACATGACCCTATACAACTAGAAGATGATTTTAGAACAAAAATCTGTCCCTCTAATCAGTAGACTCTAACTAGTCCGTTCAGATCATTCTGTAATGCAGGATGAGATCTGCAATCTGTCCCTAAAAGCAGTAGTAGAAGTAATCTCTACCTATCTATCTATCTATCTATCTGCAATCTGACCCTCACAGCAAAGGCAGCATCCTCTCCCTATACTACCCGGAGAGCATGTGACATGCAGCACTAAGTGACTCCAGCTTATAAAGAGGCTGGGTCACATGATGCACTGGCCAATCACAGCCATGCCATTAGTAGGCATGGCTGTGATGGCTTCTAAAGGCAAACCAGTGAAACGCTTGTTGAATGGCTGCCTTGCAGCTATTCAACATGCGTGATCAAATACCCAAACCCTGAACTCGAACCCAAACTTTTTTCAATTATCCGGGTTTGGGTCCGGGTCAGGGACACACCAAAGTTCGGTACGAAACCGAACTTTACAGTTCAGGTTTGCTGAACGCTACTCATTATAGCACTATGAAACTTTTAGAAAAATAATCTGTCCCTCACACCAGCAGCAGGAACCTCTCCCTATAGCAGTATGACATGATTTCAGAACAGTAACCTGTCCCTCACAGCAGCAGGAACCTCTCCCTATAGTACTATGAGATGATTTTAGAACGATAGTCTGTCCCTCACACCAGCAGCAGGAACCTCTCCCTATAGCACTATGAGATGATTTTAGAACAATAATCTGTCCCTCACAACAGCAGCAGGAACCTCTCAATATAGCAGTATGAGATGATTTTAGAACAGTAATCTATCCCTCGCAGCAGCAGCAGGAACCTCTCCCTATAGCAGAATGAGATGATTTTAGAACAAATATCTGTTCCTTTACACCAGGAGCAGGAACCTCTCCCTATAACACTATGAGATGATTTTAGAACAATAAACTGTCCCTCACAGCAGCAGCAGGAACCTCTCCCTATAGCAGTATGAAATGATTTTAGAACAATAATCTGTACCTCAAAGCAGCAGCAGGAACCTCTCTCTATAGCACTATGAGATGATTTTAGAACAGTAATCTGTCCATCACAGCAGCAGCAGGGACCTCTCCCTATAGAACTATGAGATATTTTTAGAACCATAATTTGTGCCTCACACCAGCAGCAGGAACCTCTCCCTATAGCAGTATGAGATGATTTTAGAACAGTAATCTGTCCCTCACAGCAGCAGCAGGGACCTCTCCCTATAGAACTATGAGATGATTTTAGAACCATAATCTGTCCCTCACACCAGCAGCAGGAACCTCTCCCTATAGCAGTTTAAGATGATTTTAGAACAGTAATCTGTCCCTCACAGCAGCAGCAGGGACCTCTCCCTATAGAACTATGAGATGATTTTAGAACCATAATCCGTCCATCACAGCAGCAGCAGGGACCTCTCCCTATAGAACTATGAGATGATTTTAGAACCATAATCTGTCCCTCACACCAGCAGCAGGAACCTCTCCCTATAGCACAATGAGATGATTTTAGAACAGTAATCTGTCCATCACAGCAGCAGCAGCAGGGACCTCTCCCTATAGAACTATGAGATGATTTTAGAACCATAATCTGTCCCTCACACCAAAAGCAGGAACCTCTCCCTATAGCAGTAGGAGATGATTTTAGAAGAGTAATCTGTCCCTCACAGCAGCATCAGAAACCTCTCCCTATAGCACTATGAGATGATTTTAGAACAATAATCTGTCCCTCACACCAGCAGCAGAAACCTCTCCCTATAGCAGTATGAGAGGATTTTAGAACAATAATCTGTCCTTCACACCAGCAGCAGAAACCTATCCCTATAGCACTATGAGATCATTTTAGAACAATAATCTGTCCCTCACACCAGCAGCAGGAACCTCACCCTATAGCAGTATGAGATGATTTTAGAAAAGTAATCTGTCCCTCACACCAGCAGCAGGAACCTCTCCCTATAGCAGTTTAAGATGATTTTAGAACACTAATCTGTCCCTCACAGCAGCAGCAGGGACCTCTCCCTATAGAACTATGAGATGATTTTAGAACCATAATCCGTCCATCACAGCAGCAGCAGGGACCTCTCCCTGTAGAACTATGAGATGATTTTAGAACCATAATCTGTCCCTCACACCAGCAGCAGGAACCTCTCCCTATAGCACAAAGAGATTATTTTAGAACAGTAATCTGTCCATCACAGCAGCAGCAGCAGGGACCTCTCCCTATAGAACTATGAGATGATTTTAGAACCATAATCTGTCCCTCGCACCAGCAGCAGGAACCTTTCCCTATAGCAGTATGAGATGATTTTAGAACAGTAATCTGTCCCTCACAGCAGCAGCAGGAACCTTTCCCTATAGCACTATGAGATGACTTTAGAACAATAATCTGTCCCTCACACCAGCAGCAGGAACCTCTCCCTATAGCACAATGAGATGATTTTAGAACAATAATATGTCCCTCACAGCAGCAGCTGTAACCTCTCCCTATAGCAGTATGAGATGATTTTAGAAGAGTAATCTGTCCCTCACAGCAACATCAGGAACCTCTCCCTATAGCACTATGAGATGATTTTAGAACAATAATCTGTCCCTCACACCAGCAGTAGGAACCTCTCCCTATAGCAGTATGAGATGATTTTAAAACAATAATCTTTCCCTCACACCAGCAGCAGGAACCTCTCCCTATAGCACTATGAGATGATTTTAAAACAATAATCTGTCCCTCACACCAGCAGTAGGAACCTCTCCCTATAGCAGTATGAGATGATTTTAGAACAATAATCTGTCCCTCACAGCAGCAGCAGGAACCTCTCCCTATAGCACTATGAGATGATTTTAAAACAGTAATCTGTCCCTCACACCAGCAGTAGGAACCTCACCATATAGCAGTATGAGATGATTTTAGAACAGTAATCTGTCCCTCACAGCAGCATCAGAAACCTCTCCCTATAGCACTATGATATGATTTTAGAACAATAATCTGTCCCTCACACCAGCAGCAGAAACCTCTCCCTATAGCAGTATGAGAGGATTTTAGAACAATAATCTGTCCTTCACACCAGCAGCAGAAACCTATCCCTATAGCACTATGAGATCATTTTAGAACAATAAACTGTCCCTCACACCAGCAGCAGGAACCTCACCCTATAGCAGTATGAGATGATTTTAGAATAGTAATCTGTCCCTCACACCAGCAGCAGGAACCTCTCCCTGTAGCACTATGAGATGATTTTAGAACAATAATCTGTCCCTCACACCAGCAGCAGTAACCTCTCCCTATAGCAGTATGAGATGATTTTAGAACAGTAATCTGTCCCTCAAAAAACAGTAGGAACCTCTACCTCTAGCAGTATGAGATGATTTTAGAACAGTAATCTGTCCCTCACAGCAGCATCAGGAACCTCTCCCTATAGCACTATGAGATGATTTTAGAACAATAATCTGTCCCTCACACCAGCAGCAGGAACCTCTCTCTATTAGAGTTGAGTGAAGACCTGGATGTTCTGGTTTGGTGGGTTAGGCCGAACTTCGGGAAAAAGTCCGGGTTCGGTACCGAACTTGACCCGAACTTTACCCCGAACCCCAATGAAGTAAATGAGACCATTCAGACTATAACCCTCTAGAGGTACTCTTGATGAAAACAAGAACTGGCCTTGCTGTCAAAAATTGCAATGATATGCACCTGTCCAACAGGGGTTGAAAAATTGGTCTATGGTTGTTAATTGAGCTCATGAAACCTATACCAAAAACATCCTTCCAGATAAAATCAACACACACAACGCTAGGCAGCCTAGAAGTCCTGCAGAAATTCTGCATCCCAAAAACACTTAATCTGCAACATTGGCCTCAGAGGCTTCATAGCTGCTGGTAATCCAGGACTGACTCATTTTGATAAAATTCAGACGGTCCATGGAGTCTGTGGAGAGACGCGTTATATGATCAGTAACAAAAAATCCAGCAGCACTGAATACCCGTTCAGAAAGCATGCTGGATGCAGGGCAGCCCAGCAGCTCAATAGCATACTGAGCAAGTTCTGGCCAGTGGTCTATTCTCATGACCCAGTAAGCCAGTGGATCATCGACTGGAAAGCTCTCCATCTCTGTTTTTGCCCATAGAAAATCATCCACCATGTGATGCAGACACTGCAGATGGGATTTGGAAGCTGACAGCCTTGGGCAGCGAGGAATAAAAAATGGAGAAATGCATCAATTAGGTGGCCGCCTTCTCTATCGCTCCTCTCTTTACCAAAAGAAACCTCAAAACTACATTTTTCATGACATTGTAACCTGCCATAGTCGGGAAAAGCATTTGATAAACTCCTATTTAAGGTGTCCTCAAGAGATTTTATCTTCTGCACTCTCTGTGGGGACGACAAATTTGCAGAGGCATGAGAAACAGACTCCTCGGGCTCGGGGGATTACAGTATCTGGAATTGCCTCCTCCCAGCCATGTACTACTCCCAAGGTTTCTGGGGATGGAAAACCATCACTTACTGTTTAATGTATGTCTTCCTCTGCTTCAATGTCTCCAAAACTGCCAGAATCCTCCTCCTCCTCTCTCTTGTCTTGTATGTTCTGTGGCATAGGAACGATTGTGTCTGCATTGACAATCCAACACAATGGGCAGCACATTGAACACATTTTATAAGTGGTCAGAAACTTGTAACTAACTCATGAAAGAATAAAGTTACGTTAAAACCAAGCACACCATTGTTTTTCATGTGAAATTCCCAATAAGTTTGTTGTGTCGCATGACCCTCTTCCTATTGAAAAAACAAAAGTTGAATTCAAATGGCCGACTTCAAAATGGCCCCCATGGTCACCACCCATCTTGAAAAGTTTCCCCCCTCACATATACTAATGTGCCACAAACAGGAAGTTAATATCACCAACCATTCCCATTTTATTAAGGTGTATCCATATAAATAGCCCACCCTGTATATATACTGCATTTAATGTAGACTATATATACTGTGAATTCAGTATAGAGTATATACAGTCAGTGTAATAATATATACAGTATAAACATATATATATATATATATATATATATATATACACTGCGCATTCAGTGTAGAGTATATACAGTCAGTACTGGCAGTGTAAGAATATTTATATACAGTATAGTATATATATATATATATATATATGCTGCATTCAGTGTAGACTATGCATACAGCACATTCAGTGTAGACTATATACAGTCAGTGCCCCAATATAAACTGGAATAGATATGAGTAGCGGTGCTTACCACATGATTGATATAAAAATGAGTCACTTGTGCATCTTCTAATGAAAAATATATCATAACTTCATGTATATCCAGTATGAGGAGAAAGTGGCAATGATCGGTCCCAGATTAATACAGGTGCACACTTAGAGCTGTTAATAATAATCAGTCCAAAATTGCTATAAGTGTACACTTAAAAATGTAGCATGAAAAAACGTCTCTCCAGAGTTAAGGATTAGCACCCAGTGTGCAAAGGCTATAGATATTCCATATATAAGTGTCCAAATCCACCACCACTGCATCCTGTATTAATCTGGGACTGATCATTGCCACTTTCTCCTTATACTGCATATACATGAAGTTATGATATATTTTTCATTAGTAGATGCACAAGTGACTAGTTTTTATATCAATCATGTGGTAAGTGCCGCTACTCATATCTATTCTAGTTTATATTGGGGCACTTATCTATATACCTCAGTAGCAGGCTGCTATAAATATCAATTAACTCTTTATGTCCAAAAAACATTTTCATTTAGCGCAGATATTTACCCGATTTTTGTATATACAGTCAGTGCAGGCAGTATAAGAATATATATACAGCATAGTATATATATATATATATATATATATACGTTGCATTCCGTGTAGACTATATATACGCTGCATTCAGTGTAGACTATATATACAATCAGTGCAGGCAGCATTGAATATATATATATATATAGTATATATATATATACTCTGCATGCAATGTAGACTATATATACGCTGCATTCAGTGTAGACTATATACAGTCAGTTAAGGCAGTATAAGAATATATATACAGTATAGTGTATATATATATATATATATATATATACTGTGCATTTAGTGTAGACTATATAAACGCTGCATTCAGTGTAGACTACATATAAAGTCAGTGCAGGCAGCATTGAATATATATATATATATATATATATATATATATATATATATATATATATATATATATATAGTCTAGTATATATATACTCTGCATTCAGTGTAGACTATATATACAGTGCATTCGGCGGTGTACAGTATAGGGCAATACCAACACCCAAGGCCCAATTTTTCTGCACCTGTTTACCAGGGGCATGTAATTACAATTTAAAAAAAATTAACAGCAGGGCCCACTCCTGCACCCAACAAGAGTAACTGTGAGGGGTTACAGTGTTCAGGCACCACCAACACCCAAGGCCCAATTTTTTCTGCACTTGGTTGACTGGGGCATGTAATTACAATTTTTTAAATCATTTTTTAACAGCAGGGC
Organism: Glandirana rugosa; assembly: GCA_018402905.1. Taxonomy (NCBI): domain Eukaryota; kingdom Metazoa; phylum Chordata; class Amphibia; order Anura; family Ranidae; genus Glandirana; species Glandirana rugosa. The sequence goes on along the minus strand of BLSH010314336.1, from coordinate 141,644 downwards.
CCATTCCTGCACCCAACAAGAGTAACTGTGAGGGGTTACAATGTTCAGGCACCACCAACACCAAAGGCCCAAACACTGTGATTGCAGCAAGGATGGAACATTGTAGGAACTGTAGTACAGAAAGAGGAAACAATCAGCAGACTCTGGTGTGAAGCACTCTGCTTCCCAGCGGGCTATGCTGTGCTGGAGACTTCTCAGAGGGGTAATGCATTGCAGGAGAAACCTATTTAACCACTTGACCACTGGGCACTTAAACCCCCTTAACAACCAGACCAATTTTCAGCTTTCAGTGCTCTCACACTTTGAATGACAATTACTCAGTCATGCAACACTGCACCCATATGAAATTTGCATCCTTTTTTTCACACAAATAGAGCTTTCTTTTGGTGGTATTTAATCATCGCTGGGTTTTTTATTTTTTGCGCTATAATTAAAAAAAGACAGAAAATTTTGTAAAAAAAAGAATTTTTCTCCGTTTCTGTTATAAAATTTTGCAAATTAGTAATTTTTCTTCATAAATTTTGGCCAAAATTGATACTGCGTTTTAAAAGACAGAAAAAAATTAATAT
>BLSH010314336.1:117429-127732 GCA_018402905.1 Glandirana rugosa | reverse complement strand
CGGTAACTATGCCAATGCCCATGGAGACTTCTCCAGGGGCCAAATTTTTTGTGTTCTACAGTTTTGCAGGTTGTTTCCTTATTTTTGCCTTTTTGGTCGTTTACTTTGGTCTTGTTATTGCTGCACTGAACTTTCTTCTATTGCTTTTTGGCGATGCTCGGTTCTGGCTTTGGTGCATTCTCCCCCAACCATGGCAGGTTTCCCTGCCTTTCTGGATAATTGCTTTCCCTGGTTCCTCAGACAATGCAACAGCGGGAGGGGTGGTGAATAACTGGGAAGTAATTGAAAGGATGAGCACGCAGTCAAGACCTGCAACATAGGTGATAGATATCCCCTATTGACATTTCACACATATGCAGCACTGTGCAAATTGCACTTTTCTACTATTCTAAGATATTCCGCTTTAGGGAGCGGACAGCGGACAGGAATGGTACACGGATTGCCGAACTGTTGGATCTGTCGGAGTTCACCCACAGAGTTTTTGTTGGTTTGTTATGGGTATAAACCGAGCACCGGACAGTTTTGTTTTTTTGTTTTCTGGTGCAACGGTAGGGAGGGAGGGTTAATCTGGTATTCCACTGGCTCACGGGCACTAATGTACTGTTCATTGCGGGGATGCTATGTAATACATGGTATACTAACTGATTATTGGTTGTTCTACCCCCCAAAAATGTGGCGATGGTTGATCCTGGATATTAGCTCCTATACCAGACTCAATCATGGCTGAGAACTTAAAAATATTCTCTTGGAATGTTCGTGGGTTAAATGACAAATTTAAGCGAGCAGCTGTTTTTCAGTATTTAAAATCGGTCAAGCCACATGTCGTCCTTTTGCATGAGACACACTTGAGTGGAAGCGGGGTGCTGGCACTGAGGAGGCCCTGGGTGCAGAGGGCGTTACATGCCACTCACTCCACATATGCAAGAGGAGTTTCGATTCTTATCAGCAAACAGTTGCCGGCCTCAGTGAATCAGGTGTTCTCTGATCCGGGGGGACGATATGTGGCGGTCATTCTGACCATAAGGAATGTGCAATTCTTACTTGTAAATATATACTTACCTCCCCCTGTTCAACCCCAAATATTGTTTGATCTACTGTCAAAATTGGCCCCCCATGCTCACCTTCCCGTGGTTTGGATGGGGGATTTCAATTCCATATTGGACGCAGCTTTAGATTCCTCGAATCAGGGCAGGGGTGAGTCGGCAGACCTAGTGTCCTGGGCAGATTTGGCTGGCCTCCAAGAGCTCTGGCGATGGAAACACCCCGACTCTCGGATGTACTCACATATCTCTAAAACACACCGCTCGGCTGCCCGCATTGATTTAGCTTTCGGTAACCATAAGGTGCTGGGTCTGGTGCGGGCAGTCGACTATTTGGCGGGGGGGTTGTCAGATCACACTCCCCTTCTGGTGACTTTGGCTTTGCCCTCACGGATGGGGGACCGTCCCTGGCGTTTAGCGCCGGGATGGCTACAAGAGGAACAGTTCCAGGTTAACATACAGTCCTCTACTACAGCCTATTGGGCCACTAATACTGGTTCTGCCGAACCCCCGGTAGTCTGGGATGCATACAAAGCAGTGTTGAGGGGGGAATGTATATCATCCATTAAAGCATCTCGAAGGGACCATGGTGAGGAGCTGCGGGAGTTGCAGGCGAGAGAAAGGGAGTGTGCGGAGAACCACGTGGTCTCTCACTCAGAGCAATCTTTAGAGTCATGGTTGGTGGCTCAGAGACTCCTCTCCCTGCACTGCTCAGCCTTAGCACACACGGAGGGGAGGCGTAGTCAGGAGTCCCTCTTTGCGGAGGGGGATAAAAATGGCAAATTGCTGGCCTTGATGTCGGAAGACAGACAGCCCCCTTCAGACATACCAGTGATTAAATCTGCACAAGGGACCCTGTTGTCGGAGCCCTCTGACATATTGGCGGAATTTGTATCTTTTTTCTCCTCTTTGTATGAGGCCATTAGCCCGTACGATCATCAAGCCCTGGAAGACTTGCTAACACAATTGCAGATACCCACTCTGGCAGACGAGGACAGAGAAATGCTGGATGCCAAAATTACGGTTCAGGAAATAGAGGCGGCAATTGCTGCGTTTCCACCCGGTAGGGCCCCAGGCCCTGACGGGTTTCCCGCAGATGTTTACAAGTCCCTCACTGTAGATATTGCCCCTAGGTTAGAGGCCCTCTTTGATTATTGTTTACAAAACAGGACCCTCCCACAATCTATGCTTGATGCATATATAATCCTGCTACTGAAACCGGGTAAGGATCCCACGACCTGTTCTTCGTATAGACCGATAGCCTTACTCAATACAGACCTGAAAATTCTCACCAAGGTGCTGGCTAAGTGGTTGGCGAGTGTTATCTCCTCACTGGTCGATGCGGATCAAACTGGATTTATGCCAGGGAAATCCACGGACACCAACTTACGTAGAGTTTTTACACACTTACAGCTGCCGAACGAGGGTCTGCCTACTAGAGTTCTGGTCTCGATAGATATAGAAAAGGCATTTGATTCAGTAGATTGGTACTATATGAACAGGGTCCTGGGGTTCATGGGTTTCGGCCCCAATTTCAGGGAGTGGGTCAAATTACTGTATAGCGCTCCAAGGGCGGCGGTCAGGATGGGTAGGGGAGTCTCATCTTTTTTTGAAATAAAGCGAGGGACTAGGCAGGGCTGCCCCTTGTCACCTTTCCTCTTTGCGCTAGCAATGGAGCCCCTGGCGATTGCTCTGAGAACAGCAAGGCCTTCTGGAGCAATTAAGGTGGGCTCGATCTCGGAGTGCTTGGCACTATATGCAGACGACCTAGTCCTGTTCCTTCAGGACCCTGGTCCCTCACTTAGAAAGGTTTTAGATATATTAAACGGGTTCGCTGTGTTCTCCGGTCTCCGGGTAAATTGGACTAAGTCCTCCATCCTGCCTTTAGATGGGAGTACAGGGGAGCAGGCTGATCCCGACCTTCCATTGAAATGGGTCACATCTATGACATACCTAGGGGTTCAGGTTTCAGCGAATCCAAAGGATTACATAGCCCTTAATTTGACCCCACTCCTGGCTCTTTTTAGGCAGAAGATTCAGGGATGGTCAAAACTGCCTCTATCTCTAGTTGGTAAAATTAGCCTAATTAAAATGAAATTTCTCCCGATTGTCCTATATTACTTACGTCATACCCCGGTTTGGATTCCGAAGGCCTTTTTTAGGAAATTAGACAGCCTTATTGGTACCTTTCTGTGGTCTCCGGGCCCTCCACGAGTGGGACTCCCAACGCTGAGGGAGCCCCTCGGGCGGGGTGGTCTGGCACTCCCGGACTGGTTCAAATATTTCATCGCAGGTCAGATGGTGTTTGCTCATCGCTGGCCTGTGGCAGATGAGGAAGACTCAGCCACGGTGCTGGAGGCAGCCCATTTGGGCTCCTATGAGAGCCTTAAACTGGCACTTTTCAGGGGGGTGAGATCAGGTCTGCCCCTGACAATCTCTATGAAAACAACAATTAAAGCATGGGAGGTGGCTAATGGGTTGGCGTCCCCTAGCTACAGAGGGCTATCTCCTTCGACCCCACTTTGGCATAATCCAAAGTTAACCCATTTCCATCTCAACCCAGATGTGGCCATGTGGGCGGCAAGAGGAATTAAAACGTTGGGTGATATAACTAGAGAGGGTGACCTTTTGACATTTGATCAACTCAAGGCCAGACATGACTTGCCCAATTCCCTATTTTTTCGATATTTTCAATTACGTCATGCGTTTCAGACGCAATTTAGAGAAGGGTCTGTCGAGTCCTTGCCTTCGGACCTGGAGGATCTCCTTTCCAGGCCATCCCTGCCTAAGGTCCTATCAGTGGCTTACAAGGAGCTCTTCAAGTTATCCCCACAGGCAGTTGTGAGGTGTAGGGAACACTGGACCAAAGAAGTGCCAGACCTTCAATCAGATGAATGGGAGGATCTCTGGGATCGCCCTTTTAGACACTTAATATCAGCGAGGGATAGATTAATTCAATTTAAGTTCCTCCACAGGATATATTACACCCCCGCTAGGTTGGGGAAAATATACCCATCGGCCTCTACAGAGTGCTGGCGTTGCACTCACATACCAGCAGATGCAGAACACATATTTTGGAGTTGTCCCTTAGCTCAGAAATTTTGGTCCGATATCACATCCTGCATATCCTCACTATTGTCTGTTCCTATTCCTCTAGCTAAAGGGGTCTGCTTATTGGGTTTGGTGGAGGAGGTGGTCCCCTCCAGGGCCCTTAGGACGTTTCTTACAATCACCCTGTTCTATGGCAAAAAGGCTATTCTGTTACATTGGAAAAAGCCCAATGCACCTACATTGAACTATTGGAAGGGGCTGGTGAATGCCATGCTGCCTCTTTACAAGGCAGCATATGTATCAAGAGGATGTGAGCGAAAGTTTCAAAGGGTCTGGCAGCCTTGGCTGACTGACCGTACGACAGCTGGTTAAGAAACGCACAGTGTGTAGCTGTTCAATTTGTAAGGTCTATGGGGCAGGATTACTGTCATAATAATGTAATGCATAAGTTAATGCTATCTGGACTATAGTGGATTACTTCCAGTGGGTGAGTGAGGTGACCACATCTCGCTGACTGGAAGGGGTGCAAGTGGGCCAGTGGAAGTGGTGGGTGGTGGGTTGGGGGGGGGAGAGGGGAATGTTTTGTTTGGTTGTTGTATGTGGCTATATTTTAAAACAATAAACAGAATTTGATAAAAAAAAGAATGAATACTGTCATATGGAGGTACCCAAGACATAGTGACCAAAAAAACCCCTTTAAGTCCCAAGAGAAACAAAAATAGGAAAAAAATAAAAAATAAATGAAAACAGCCCTCCAAGTGATAGTCTATATTGAATCTGAGTTATACCTTGGAGTAAAAGTGTGTCTCCTCAAAGATCAATAGCGAGGGTATACCAAAATTGGTCATGTCTGCAAGAGAAAGTGAGGCTACCAAAAATACTCATGATCAAACAAACATTGCATATATGGTTACCTCACCCATATCTATCAAAAAACGTTATGGTATATGTATATCTGTATGGTATAAATGTACTAACCCATTTATAAAAGATTTGTAGACATGGTTACCAAAGGGATACCCTTGCCACGGGAGACACATGTCCATTAACACCCGATAGTTAATACTGATCAATTATTGATGATAAATATAATATTATTTCCATGAGTAAATGTACATTTCTGGCCTCATTTGCTTTAGACACATTCAAAGCCAGTGTACTAAAGATAGCCACACACTCAAGACTAAAGCCAATAAAAGTTACATGGATAATATCAAAATGTGGACTTCCAAACTACATATAATTGCTCAAGGGAGAAACTAAAAAAAAAACTTCATCAAGGGACCCCAGATGAGGCGTGTCTAGCATGTAGTTGTGCCTAGCAAGGATCCAGAAGGGGAAGAGAAAAAAGGGCTATTTATCATAAAAATGTTTAACGTCCCACTCATAATTCATACCCTCCGGGATCCTGCTCCTCTGCTTATGGATCCAAAAGACTTCTCATTTGCAGAGGAGACAAAACAAGTCTCCTCCTCGTGGACTGAGAGTTACCTTCTCTATGACCTGCGCCACCATAAAGGTGGTGTCACCCTGGTGCACATTATTAAAATGTTGTGCAACATTGGTGGTCTTCTGATTCTTTACATCTGTCAAATGTACTCTAAACATATCGCAGAGCCTCCTGATTGTCCTGCTCACATATTGTATGGGACACTTGGTGCAAGTGATGACATACACAATGTAGTGGGTGTTGCAATTGAAAAATGTGTAAATCGAATAATGTCTATTGTCAATCACAGAGCAGAAAGTGTTCCCCTGAAGCATGTGTATACAGCAAGGACAATCATGAGCTCCATGTTTGAATATTCCCCTGCAGTGTAACCAAGTCAAAGAGGGTTGTAAGTATTTCTTAGGTTGAAAGAAACTAGTGGATAAATAATTACCAATGGTCTTGGCTCATTTGGCTACAATACTGACCCCATTATCCAACATCCGTGAGCAAATGGGGTCTGTATTGAGCAAGGGAAGTTGTTTGTTCCCAGAACAGTTTGTACTGTATCCCAGAACTAGGGACAAATAGTTCCCCCTACACTTACTAGGGTGGACGGATTGGGCCAACATATTTTTATTCTTATTTTTAGTTTTGACCCTGCCACACTTGCTAATAATAGTATGTCCATCATGAGTTTTCCTATTTCTTCTGCATGCCTAGTTAAACGCTCAATTAAGCATCCATCTGGGATATCGTCTCTGGAGGAATTGTTAATAAAGTTTAGCCGACTCGGTAGTGAAGGTTGTATCATCACTACAGATGCGGTGGAGACGTAAAAATTGTCCCACTGGTATGCCTTTAATCGTGTGGTGCGGATGTCCAGAGCTGGCATGCAGGAGACTATTGCCCGACATGGGTTTTCTGTACAACCGACAGGCCACGCTCCCCCGATCAGCAACCAATTGAACATCTAAAAAATTGTTGGTGATAGTGTCAACAATAGTATACCTGTATAGCGTAAATTCAGACAATTAGTATTTAGATGTTCAAGAAACTGATCAAAGGGGAAGGGATCCTGACCAATGAGAATCAGATCATCTATGTGAAGGGGTTACCATCTCCAAAGACGTGGGATCGCTCCCACCAGGTCATGTAAGGATTAGCCAATGAAGGTGATAATTTGGCCCCCATGGCTGCCACACATATCTGGAAATAGTAAACCCTGTCAAAGAGAAAAAAGTTATGGACCAACAGGTATTCCAAAACTTCTACAATGAACTGGAGAATCTCAGAGGAAAAATTGGTGGATCTTTCTAACCAGAAGGATACTGCTTTTAAAGCTAAATCATGGGGAATGCATGAGTATAGACTTACCACATCACAGGAGACCCTTAGATAACCAGATTCCCACTCCAGATTCTCCATAATCTGGAGTCCAGAAGCCCTTATGCTTCCCCAATAGTAGTGGTACGAAAGAAGAATGGGACTTTAAGAATGTGTATTGACTAGAGTCAGTGGTGTATTTTGGTTTTGTGCTGCCCTAGGCAAGACAAAAATTGGACGCCCCCATCTGAATTGCCACACCCCTTCCTGTTTAAGATCCACCCCTTCATCTGCAAACCCCACCCCTTCCTCTTTAGGCTCCCCCTTTTCCTATGAGAGCTCCACCTCAGGAGTTGGTCAGAGACTGAGGACATGACACAAGAAATGGTTAGAGACTGCGGACATGATACAGGAGATGGTTAAAGACTGTGGACATACTACAGGAGATGGTCAGAGACTGCAGACATGATCAGAGGCTGTGGACATTATACAGGAGTTGGTCAGACTGCAAACATGATACAAGAGATGGTCAGAGACTGAGGACATGACACAAGAGATGGTTAGAGACTGCAGACATGATACAGGAGATGGTCAGAGACTGGGGACATGGTCAGAGGCTGCTGACATGGTCAGAGGCTGGGGACATGGTCAGAAGCTGGGGACATGGTCAGAAGCTGTGGACACGGTCAGAGGCTGCAGGCATGGTCAGAGGCGGGGTACATGGTCAAAAGCTGGGGACATGGTCAGAGGCTGGAGACATGGTCAAAAGCTGGGGACATGGTCAAAAGCTGGGGACATGGTCAGAAGCTGGGGACATGGTCAGAGGCTGGGGATATGTTCAGAGGCTGCGGACATGGTTATAGGCTGGGAACATGGTCAGAGGCTGCGGACATGGTCAAAGGCTGCAGACATGGTCAGAGGCTGGCAACATGGTCAGAGGCTGGGGACATGGTAAGAGGCTGCGGACATGGTCAGAGGCTGGGGACATGGTCAGAGGCTGGGGACATGGTCAGAGGCTGCGGACATGGTCAGAGGCTAGGGACATGGTCAGAGTCTGGGGACATGGTCAGAGGCTGGAGACATGGTCAGAGGCTGGAGACATGGTCAGTATCTTCTCTAAAATGATCATCGTCCTTCTTCTAATACATTTGCCAGTTATCACATACTTACATCATTGTGACTGTCACTTTGCCTGAGTCCAGCCAAGTCGAGGTGAGTCAAGACACTGCTCACTCCTCCCCTGAACACAGCCGAGCCCAACCCCTGCCAGAGCACAACCGAGCCCGCCCCCCCACCCAAGCCCAGCCGAGCAGAGGTGAGCGGAGACCGCCCCTTTGCCCGAGTACAGCTGAGCCCGCCCCCCCACCCGAGTCCATCAGAGCGGAGGTGAGCGGAGACTGCCCCTTTGCCCGAGCACAGCTGAGCCCGCCCCCCCGCCCGAGAACAACCAAGCCCATCCTACCGCCCGAGCCCAACCAAGCGGAGGTGAGCGGAGGCTGCCCCTTTGCCTGAGCACAGCCGAGTCTGCCCCCCCCACCCAAGCACAACCGAGCCCGTCCCCAGCCCGAGCACAGCTGAGCCGAGGTGAGCGGAGCCCACCCCTCTGCCAGTCACTTTATCCCGCTTCATGGGAGCCTGTGTTTGTGCGGCTGTTGGGACTAGGAAGGCAATGGGGGGATTTTTTACGCACGGGAGCGGATCTTATGCAGCCCCCTGCAAAGTGCCGCCCTAGGCCTGGGCCTTGTTGGCCTAGGCCAAGACACAGCGCTGACTACAGTACTCTTAACCAAAGAATCATTCCTGATCAGTATACCACTCCAAGGATTTGCAGTGTCTGGTGGGAGCCAAACGGATCAGTGTGCTAGACATGAAGAGTGGGTACTATCGGATACCCATGTGTGCAGAAGATAAGGAGAAGACAGCCTTCATATGTCCATTGGAGTACTATGAGTTTAACCACTTAAGGACCGGAAGGATTTCCCACATTAGGACCAGAACACTTTTTGAAATTTGGCACTGCGTCGCTTTAACTGACAATTGCGTGGTCGTGTCACGTTGTACCCAAATGAAATTTGGGTCCTTTTTTTCCCACAAATGAAGCTTTCTTTTGGTGGTATTTGACCACCTCTGCGTCATTTCTGATCACTGCTATAAACAAAAAAAGAGCAACAATTTTGTAAAAAAAAACAATATTTCTTACTTTTTGCTAAAATGCATATCTGTAAAAAAAATATAAAAAAAAACGTATTTATCGCTTTTGGCCGATTTATATTCTCCCTCATATTTTTGGTAAAAGAAATCGCAATCAGCGTTTATTGATTGGTTTGCTCAAAACTTGCCGCGTTTGCAACCATGAGAATTCATTGCTGGTGTTTTTACAAATTTTTTTTACTAGTAATGGCGACGATCTGCAATTTTTATCGGGACATAGCGGACATTTCGGACATTTTTGACACTTTTTTGGGACCAATGACATTTATACAGAGATCAGAAATTTAAATATCCACTGATTACTGTGTAACTGTCATTGGCAGTGAAGGGGTTAACCTGCAGGGGGCAATTTAGGGGTTAAATATGTTCCCTAGGCGTGTTCTAACTGTGAGGGGGCTGGGCTGCCAGGGGCATAAGAGATCTAACTGATCACAGTAACAGGGATCAGTAGATCTCTTACTTGCTGCCTGACAGAGTGTGGAACCGCCATGTTTACATCGGCGGTTCCTCGTTTTTGTTCTCTGCTAGGCAATTGCAGCTCGCTCTCCTCCTCCTGCAGAGTGCGGAGGGCACGAGAACGCACCGCCGTACTCCCACCTGCTACAGTGCACCCGTGATCCGCCATTTATAGACGGCGATTTGCTGGATGTTGCCACTCTGCAGCAGTAAATCTACGCAAGACGGTCCGGAACAAATGCCACAAGGATTGACAGGAGCTCCAGCTATGTTTCAGAGACTGATGGAGAGCACTTTGGGAGACATGAATTTGGTGGAAGTTTTGGTGTATCTAGATGACATCATTGTGTTTGAAGTTGTCCTTAGAGAAGTGCCAGTTCTATCGTACTTTGGTTACCTAATTGGGCCATGTTGTGTCAGATGATGGAGTGGCCACTTATCCGAAGAAACTGGAAGCAGTGACTAAATGGCCATGGCCAGAGACTGTTACAGAGCTGCAATCCTTTTTAGGGTTCTGTTTGTACTATCAGAGATTTGTGGCTAATTTTGCCAAAATAGCCAAACCACTCAATGAACTGTTGCAAGTAGCCTCTGAGGAAGATGACAAGAAATTGAAAGAGAAGAAGACAGATCGAAGACAAAGCATTAGAGATGAGCGAACTTCTAGAAGTCCGGGTTCTGCTGGTTCGCGGTGAGGTAGTAGACTGTGTTGTACCGGGTTAATCCATTGGTTTCATGCTATCTTGACCGTGAAGAGATTCCTGTTGAAGTTTGTGTTACTACAGTAGAT
>BLSH010314336.1:90325-117010 GCA_018402905.1 Glandirana rugosa | reverse complement strand
AGAACCCCAAAGTGTTGACTTCCGTCTCGAAATAGGTGACCGAAAGAAGGGATGCCCGTTGTTTCCTCGAAAAACAACCCCAAACTTTCTTGTTCACCCAGATAATTGAAATAATGTGATAAACCTACCTTTTGTAGGACTAACTTGAAGAAATAGACCTTACAACCGTACTCGGGTGGTTTTGCTATAGGTCAGAAGTAGGAGTGAAAGGAGTCCTTGACCCAATTATTATAAACGTCCACAAGAAGATACACTAGACCAGAACCCTCCTAAACCACAAAGGCTTCCTCGTAGATTTTGTTCTCCATGGGAGTGTCGTAGTCTCTCCCCTTTAAGCAACTTCCTGGACTGCCTGTTTATCAGATCAAGCCAGAAGGTCAGACTGGTCCTGTGAAGATGTGTCATAGAGATCATCTGCTTCCCCTCTCTGATGCTGTGAGGGTACCTCTTGTTTTAGATGCTCCTTCGGAAACACCAAATCCTCCCAAGACCAGATCACATAGAAGAACACCTGCAAATATTATTAACCCAGTTCCTGAGGAAAGTGAGGATGAAGACTGGATATCGTTTTGGTGGGCTCATGCCAACATTCCAGATAAAGAAGTTCAATCAGGATGTTTTCCATCCAAATAGTGTAATAAAGTTAATAGACCCACTTGTTCTTTCAAACCCCAACAAAAAGCTCCTTTGTTGCCCGTAGGGAAGAAAGCCAGTGGATAAAGCTCTGCCTTCAGTTGTGAAACCCCAAGATCCATTACCGGGCAGAAGACAAGCAGTCCCAGTGAGTCTGTTGCCCAGTCGAGAAATAAAAGTTGAACCTCCATCAGGAGACTTACATTCTCCTTCTTCAGGACAAGGGGATCTTATCAGTTTTTAAGATGACTGTATTCCTCCGTTTACAATTACTGAAGGGCAGGGTGAGACTTTAACTTCTAATGTGCAGAATAATCCTGAAGAGGATCTACCCTGCAATGCTGCTTCTATGGATGGTTCCCCTTTGAAGACTTCACTGGAGAAAGAAAATACTCAATCACTTGTTCCATTGTGTGGATCAGAGAAAGACTGTCTTCTTACTTCTGAGGCTGACGTTGTTTCTAATCCAGAATTAGAAGTCGAGAGATCCCCTATCTCTTTGGATAACATTCCAGATGATGCTGCCTTCCCTCTGGACCCTAGTTCTCCTCCTCATCTTCAAAGAAATATTCACCCACTTCAAAGATTGACTTATGACACCCTTGGAGAAATTTCTGCTTCCTACCATTCACAGAATGGGTTCTATCCCAGCCTTTGCCATGTCCAGTCAAGATAAGGGCATCCTCCATATAACCCCTGACACTATTGGGTGGGCTATTGCCCTGGCCTGCCAGAAAACTGATTATGAGCTCACTGAAAATGTATATAAATGGTTTCAGCAGAACCCAGTTGTTTGTCAGTAGTTGTTGAATTTAGCTGAGAGTTAGGATGCACTAACCATATGTTTTGTTTTAGGTTGCCAAGTCCTGAGTATTTGGGGACCAAATGTTTAAGTGGGGGGGAGTGTAACCAGGAGTTCAGAAATATTCCTCTGGCATACAGACAATTGTGTCCATTGCTTGACATGGGGAACTCCCTCTGGTGTTTGCTTGTGGCTAAGACTGTGATTGCAGCAAGGATGGAACATTGTAGGAACTGTAGTATGGAAAGAGGAAACAATCAGCAGACTCCGGTGTGAAGCACTGCGCTTCCCAGCGGGCTATGCTGTGCTGGAGACTTCTGGGAGGTGTAATGCATTGCAGGAGAAACCTATTTAAAGGAGAGGAGGAGTTAACAACGGCCTCTTGGGAAAGCATGATCGATCAGAGAAGAACCCTGTGTGCTGCTACCACCAGATTTAGGCCTGCGGCCTATGTACAGCATTCCAGCCAACTGAAACCATCTGCAGGTGACCCAGCTAGCAGCCGCTCTCCAGCAGTACAGTGGGTGAACAGCGGAGCCATCCGAACCTCATCTCTGTCTGCATTGAAGTCGCATCAGCTACTGCAACAGTTGTATCTGTCCATCAGGAGAGCTGCAAGGAGTGCAGAGGATGCCATCTACCTCCCAAGAGCAAACAGTGTATGTGAACTAACAGTCCCAGCATTTCCAGCATCATCATCTGAGCGCTGGATCATTTGCCTTCATACAGTCCCTTGGATACAGTGAGAGGGCTCAGGCCCACACATAAGAGTAATCATACTGTCTTTGCAGCATATATTTATTGTCTCTTGGATTTAAATGTGCTCATACTGGATTGCAGTTGTGATCAATCTTATTCAAGAAGTCAGTGGGATTTAACCTATTTGTGCCTCATCTTAATGATTAGAAGGACACAGTATTCAAAGGTACCTAATTCTTATTGCCGGCTGAAGATTGCTTGGACTTTGCAAGACAGGAGTACTGCAACCACATCTACTTATCTTCTCCCCAATCAAATACTCAGGGCTATTTGCTTGGCATTACTTGGCATAAGAGCTTTTTAATCTAGAACAGGAGAAGTTATATAGAAGCCAGCGTTGCCTGGTGTATTTGTTTAGCTATAGTTTAACAGCTAATTGATATACAGAGTGGGCCATTTATATGGATACACCTTAATAAAATGGGAATGGTTGGTGATAATAACTTCCTGTCTGTGGCACATTAGTATATGTGAGGGGGGAAACTTTTCAAGATGGGTGGTGACCATGGCGGCCAATTTGAAGTTGGCCATTTTGAATCCAACTTTTGTTTTTTCAATAGGAAGAGGGTCATGTGACACATCAAACTTATTGGGAATTTCACAAGAAAAACAATGGTGTGCTTGGTTTTAACGTAACTTTATTCTTTCATGAGTTATTTACAAGTTTCTGACCACTTATAAAATGTGTTCAATGTGCTGCCCATTGTGTTGGATTGTCAATGCAACCCTCTTCTCCCACTCTTCACACACTGATAGCAACACCGCAGGAGAAATGCTAGCACAGGCTTCCAGTATCCGTAGTTTCAGGTGTTAGTGTGTTAGTGTATTAGTGTTTTAAAATCATTATCAAATTGTGTGGAAAATCCTTATATCAGCCGCAGAGAAGCCATATTAGTGTTTTAAAATCATCATCAAATTATGTGGAAAATCCTTATATCAACCGCAGAGAAGCCATATTAGTGTTTCAAAATCATCATCAAATTGTGTGGAAAATCCTTATATCATCCGCAGAGAAGCCATATTAGTGTTCTAAAATCATCTTCAAATTGTATGGAAGGATTTTCCACACAATTTGAAGATGATTTTAAAACACTAATATGGCTTCTCTGCAGCTGATATACGGATTTTCCACACAATTTGAAGATGATTTTAAAACACTAATATGGCTACCCTGCGGCTGATATAGGGGTTTTCACACACACTTTGATGATGATTTTAGAATACTAATCTTTCCCTTAAAGCAACAGCTGGAACCTTTCCCTGTACAACTTGATGATGATTTTAAAAGAATAATCTTTCCCTTAAAGCAACAGACTCTACCTAGTCCAGTTAGATCGTTCTGTGCAGCAGGATGAGGTGTGCAAACTGTCCCTCAAAGCACCAGTACTAGTATCTCTCCCTCCCTCAAAACACCAATACTAGTATCTCTCTCTCCCTCAAAGCACCAGTACTAGTATCTCTCCCTAGTCCACAATCAGATCATTCAGTAATGCAGGATGAGATGTTCTATAATACTGTATCTGCAATCTGTCCCTCACAAACTATCCTGAGAGCATATGACATGCAGCACGGTGACTCCAGCACCATATAGAGGCTGGGTCACATGGTGCACTGGCCAATCACAGCCATGCCATTAGTAGGCATGGCTGTGATGGCTTCTAGAGAAAACCAGTGAAACACTTGTTGATTGGCTGCCCTTGGCAGCTTTTTAACACGTGTAGTAAAATACCAGAACCCCGGACCCAAACCCGGACTTTTTTTGAAAAGTCCGAGTTCGGGTCCGGGTCCCGGACACCCAAAAGTTCGGTACAGACCGGAACTTTACAGTTCGGGTTTGCTCAACTCTAATTGTATTGTTTTCAACTATTGTTATTGTTGGAGAATACAGGCAGTGGTGAAAGTGTACAAATCATTTACTCCTTTTGTTCACCAGAATCCTCAGTTTTGACTATCTATGTGAAGGATTGTGATACTTGCTGTTTTAAGGTTATTTCTTGCAGAAATAAGAGTTAAAGTAAACCTTTTTAACTCTACCTGTGTTGTAGTCTTCATTACTAAAATAGAGTTATTGATCATAAAACCTTGCAATATGAGTGAACCAAGAGTGTCAGGAGTGGCGGAGGACTCTCTGAATGAGGAGATCCAAGGGGGAATTGTTTCTTTAAGCAACCCTCAAGAGGGCAGCGCTACATTACATTGCATACTTCTGATTAATTTGTGTTTATTGTCTCAACAGTTGCTGGTTTTAAGTAGCCATGGACTATTTTCTGAAATTCTGAAAAGCATATGTAACAGAAAAGTTTATTTATTTTTTTTTGTTAATGCTAAAGCCCCGTACACACGGTTCAACGGTTGTATACAACAGGTCGTACTCACGAACGTTGTATGCAAAATCGATAGTTCGTACAGTCGAACATACGACGGTCGTACAAGGGAGTTGTATGAGCAGACTAGAAAACTTGGTCGTACCAACAAGCTCTCATACGACCGTTGTATCGTGCATACAGAGCAGTTGGTACAACAAAGTTGTATTGTGCAAAACACGCATGCTCCAAAGTCAGGAATAGCTGGATGCTAATCACATGCACCTGAACGTTCTTCTGCGGACGTACGATCGTGTAGTGCAATCAGTATGCTACATACAACAGCCAGCATACGATTTGCGACGATCGTACGTACGATCGTCGTCCCGTGTGTACGGGGCTTAAGTGTTTTAAATATCTGTTAGACTCTTGTTTGTAACTCAGGTTTTATTTAACCAAAGCCTTTTTGGACCATTGCACTGTTAGCTCAATTTGGTCACACCCAATATTCAACATGCATCCTGGATTTGCCACTTTACTGCTAGCTGTGGAACCAGCGTGCAAAGAGTAAAACTGGAACTTGCTATTTTCATACGTGTTCATATTTAATGGCTCAGAATGTAAAAGTAATAAAATCAATGTGATAGGAGAACATCTGTCTCCTTTAATGCAGCCAAAACCTGGATAATGATCCAAGAGAAATTTGCCAATACCCTTCTGGATTCCTCCGACAAATTTGATACGGTTTTGGAGCCCTGGCAGACATACTTTAATCTTCCTACCTGACTGGGCTCTGCCCCCCACAAGGTTTAGTTTTCCTGGCGCCCCTCTCTCTTCTCTTTTTTTTGCTCTCTAGTTTTCTTCTCATCTCTTTCCTTTTCTGCTTAAGGTAATCTTTTGGATATTGTTCATTAGTATCCTACACGGTCGTGATCTGACGGGTTTTATGGCCCCAGGAAAGATATATGACTTTATCTATCACTGTCGAGATAAATGAGGTATGCCCCGGGTTTGGGTGTCCCGGGGGTGGGTTTGTCTCCCCCCTCTGGTCGCAGCTTTATCCCGGATGGGGCGTTCGGGGGTGTGCGTGGACTCGGCCTGGGGCTCCCACTTTCCTATGCCATTGTTGTATGAAATTATGGTTGCCCTTGTACCTGACAACTGCTTGCAATGTCTTTGTTATTCGTAGTAAGGCCTATCCTTACGCTCCATGTTTTTTCTTCTTTTTGACGTTATTGTACTTTTGAAAACTCAATAAAAATCTTTTCAAATTAAAATCAATGTGATAGACAGGATTATTCAAATAGATGGACCAGCTCCCACATTTCTCACAACTTAGATTTTATTAGGGCCCATTCAAACCCATCAGGCCCATTGTGATGCATACAAAAAATACACATTAGTGAGTTAAGGCAGCCTATTCATTTTAACAAGCTGCTAATGCAATAAGAAAGGATCACCACTACATTTTATAATGCAGAGCATCACAGGGCATGATAGTTGGGGTAAATCTGTTTGGGATGTGCATTGGGGTGCTATTCAGAATGTATGTATGCCATCACAATGCACTGCACCACACCACAACACATGCATTGTAGTACATTAAATTCACATGTTGTACATTAAAACATACATTGTTGCAATGAAACAACCTGAATGCTTGCAACACTTCAATAGCTGTCATCTAACTATTTATGTTGCTTATTGGCTCTAGTCCTTGAGTAAGACACATATATATGACCATTACATATGTATGAATAAAATAAGGAGCGTAATATGGTTGGGGCTACATTATCTCACCAGTGGTGAGCACAATCAACACTCTGCTAATGCTTATTTTTTATGACTCTGCCTCCTGCTGATTTCTCCTGCTGTTTTGATACAAAGCTTATCTTTCAGTCACTTGAAATAATTACTACCAAGCAGCTTTAATTTATGGTAATAGACCTCATTACATAGTGTTATTGAGCACCATATACTTTGGGTTTTAAAGCGGCATAATTGATACACATGCTTGCATAATAAAGGGAATACTTTGTATCTGTAAATGTAATTGGCAAATTATACGAAAACAAAAGGTGGACAAACACATCACGATTTTTTAAGATAGTGAAGTCTACTGATCAGGTTTAATGACACATATTTAAAGCAGAATTCAAGCTAAAATGTTTCTTTTGTTTTGGGTAAAGTGGAGTAGAGTTGAAAATTATTCCTGTTTGTACTGCTGATTGAATCAACACTGGGACAATTTACTCATACAGTCATTTTCAGAAAGTGAAGGTAAATAAAAAATGCAATGGTGGTCATTGGAATGAAAGCAGTGGTGAAATCTCTGAATTGGGACACATTTTGGTTATAACAGCCAAAGGTTAAAAGATTTCCCCTCACATTGGGAAGATTTCCCCTTTCGTCCCATGGTATCCCTGGGGAATCCAGAAGAAAAGATCTCAAGTAGGGATAAAAAGAATCAAAGTAAAAAAGTGAAGGTTGTGGCACTCCAAGAATAGAAACAGCTTCTTTATTGATTTAAATTAAAAAATATATAAAATGTAAGATGTAAAAAGACATGCACACAGTACATAGACAGCCAGTAAATGCTTTTCACATGCAGTGCTTATTCATTACTTAAAGGGATAAAAGCACTGCTTATATTTCACTGCAGCAGATTTCTCAGGCAGGAAGCTAGAATATCATTATAGAGTTCTGGCAAGATACAGTTATACACTCATTGATAGTATGTTAAAAGTACACCAAAAATCAGGGCTTGGCAACACATGTGTGAGGAGTTATACTTGCTGGTTCTTTTTTGCTGTAATTTTTCCACTAAGGATGGATTCATTGCCATTTTAATGTTACTGCTCATCATCTTGAGCTGTGCCTGCACTTCTGGAGCCATGTTCAGCTTCTTCCTGCGCCATTGCAATTGCTGTCTTGTCCACTCCTTTCCCATTGGCCACCTAATTAGCTCTAGGACCA
Organism: Glandirana rugosa; assembly: GCA_018402905.1. NCBI lineage: Eukaryota > Metazoa > Chordata > Amphibia > Anura > Ranidae > Glandirana > Glandirana rugosa. The sequence continues at coordinate 109,537 of BLSH010314336.1, read as the reverse complement.
GGAGAAAACTATTTGCATCCCCATGCTGATCAGACTGGGGAGCACGGGGAGATAGTGCCACATCACCGGACTCATTTACCATTGCCGTAGACCCATTTGAGGATGGACAGCATATACATTGGCTAGAGCTAGGGATGGGCCGAACACCCCCCGGTTCGCTTCGCACCAGAACATACCAACAGACAAAAAATTTGTGTGAACATTCGAACAATGTTAAAGTCTATGAGACCCAAACATGAAAAATCAAAAGTACTCATTTTACAAGTTATTGCCTATAAAAGTGTATGGGGGCCAGGGTACTGCCCTAGGGGACATGTATCAATGCAAAAAAATGTTTTTAAATCAATTGTTTTTTCAGGAGCAGTGATTTTAATAATTCCTTAAAGTGAAACAATAAAAATGAAATATTCCGGGGGGGGCGCATGCGCCGCTCCACTCCGTGACACACCCGGGGGACACCGCAGACACAGAGCTTCCATCGCTTCACCCGCTGCCTAGACCGACTTAGGAACACCCGCGGACCCCCTGGAATGGTCCTAGGGGTCACAAAACAGAAGTTCCGTTCGCGGAACATCCGCGAGGCCTTGCAGCGGCCTAATCCCAAAATGGCGACGGGCCTCCTCTCCCAGCCGAGCACGCCGAAGGCTTTCAAACAGCAAACACAGGCACAGCTGCCCTTACAGATGCGTCGCAGCAGCGGATCCGAATCAGCCTCTGACTGTGGAAGCACACACACGGTGAGACAATCGGATATATTTAACAGATTTGAAGTCATGCTCCATAAGGCCCTCCAGCAGACCTCAGACACTATGGATGATATGGAATGCAATGTGCATAATAATATGGCTGAACTGGAAAATCTGAAAGAGGAGAACATTGCACTGCAGGCAAAAATAGAAGACATGGAGAACAGGGACAGGAGGTCAAACATTAGGATAAGAGGAGTCCCAGAAAGAATCCTAGACCTGCACTCCACTATCACAGCCCTCTTTCAGGAACTCCAACCTGCCATCCCTATAGAGAGACTGGAGTTTGATCGTATACATAGGGCATTAGCCCCGCGTAAAGAGAACGGACCCCCAAGAGACATCATAGCTAAATTGCACTACTACTGCACTAAGGAGCAATTGTTTGCTGCAGCAAGAGCTAAAGAGTCTCTCTCCTTCCAAGGCTTCACCTATCAGCTATTCCCAGACCTATCCCCAGTCACTATTGCCAAGCGCAAATCTTTGAAACCCTTACTGCTCATTCTCCAACAACAGAAAATCAGTTACTTCTGGGGTTTTTCCCTTTTCCGTGAGCTTCACCTTTAAAGACATCAAATACACCTGCCGCTCTGCCTCTGAACTACAATCAACCCTCCAAGAATTGTCCTTATTAGACACCCTCCAGCCTGTAAGCACCTCTCGCAGACGCTCGGCCTCACGATCCCCACAAAAGATCACCCACTCCTCTCACCACTCAAATTCCTCACAGAGGAGCCTCCACAAACGTATCAGATCTGACAAGCCTGCGACCGTTGATGAAGACTCTATGGACTGATCAGGCCCCAACGGACTCCCTGGCATTATCACTTGTCAGCTTCTAAGCTGCAACACGGAACACTTTACCTTTTTTGATTTTTTTTTTCTTTTAAATTATTTTTCTATTCCTCATATTTCCAATCAATCGCCTGGCTCCTGCCACGCCTGAAGGCCATTGAAAGCGAGACGACTGCTGTCTCCCCCTTTTTTTGAGACTCTGCTGTACCATGTTACTTTTTTATACTCTAATGTCCCCCTTTCGAAGGGGTTTTTTGTGTCTACCGGAGTGGAATTTCTGCTCCCCCTTTTTTCTGCCTTAGATCCCCCGCAAGATCATGCGGGTCATCCAAGACAGACCTGGGACCTCAGGGGAGGTGTTCTTCACCCCCCCTGACAGTCCCCCCTTGCACCAGTTTATTTTTTCTTATGCAGTTTTTATTTACATATGTGCCATTTTCACTCATGCCTTTTCTTCTTTTTCTTCTTTCTCTTCTCCTTCTTCAGGACCTTCTTTTTTCTCCTCACTTGCCGATGGGAGGCAGAGGCGCGGGGCGCGCGGATCTTCTGGGAGCAGCAGGTATGTCAAGCATATTTACCCAGTCACTCCATGGCCCCCTTAAATATATGCACCCTAAATGTTCAGGGTTTCAATACACCCCATAAACGCACCAAAGCCCTGAGATCCTTGGCGGCAAAGAAAATACATATCCTTTGCCTGCAAGAAACTCATTTCACACCAAAACATTTTCCCAGATTTCTTCATGCCTCTTATTCGCAGTTCTTCTTAGCCTCAGCCCCAACGAAGCAACGTGGGACCCTAATAGCCTTTCATAAATCTGTCCCCTTTAGCCTCGGACACCAAATAGGAGATCCAGATGGTAGATACCTGATTCTCACTGGACACCTAACAGATGTACCAGTCACGTTGGTCTCATATTATGCCCCAAATCGGAATCCTACCCCCCTTCCTTAACCACCTATTTGACAGGATCAAACGTCATCAATTTGGCACAGTCCTTATCTGTGGCGACTCGAACCAAGTTATATCTCCCATAATGGACAAATCCCCCTCATCCCCCCAACGCAATCCCACGAAACTTACCTTTCAGCAGATACTGACTAACTTCCACCTAGCGGACACCTGGAGAGAACTCAATCCCTCTAGCAAACAATACACATTTTACTCCCACCCTCACGCCACTTTCTCGCGCATAGACCACATCTTCATCTCTGCTAGTATGCTCCCAGCTGTTTTATCCTCCAATATCATTCCCTTCCCGTGGACGGATCACTCTGCTATTTGCACCACTATCTCATCCTTAGTTCCCAGGGCACAGGACACCACTTGGTATGTGAATGATTCAATCCTAGCCCACCCTTCATACCAACAGGATGTAGAAATAGCCCTCAAGGAATATTTTGCTACCAATTCCACGCCTGACATCTCCATGCTCACCCTATGGGAGGCGCATAAACCTTATATTCGAGGCAAACTTATACAGCAGATGTCTAGAGTCAAAAGGGACCGGAAAGTCTGGTTCGCCGAGTTGGAAGCCAACTTTGTTCAATGCTATGAGGCCTTCCAAAGCTGCCCATCACCTTCCGCTAAAACCAACCTGAACAAAGCCCGCCTAGAGCTGGACCTTTTTCTCACAGACTCAGCAGACAAAACCATACGTAGGCGTCAACACTACACATATATCAAATCCAATAAACCTGACACCCCCCTGGCACGCATACTTAGATCCATCAACTCAGGCCCCTCACCAAGCGTTCACCAGTAACCCAACCAAAGTGCTGGACATTTTTCGCACCAAGTTGGAATCCCTATATAACTCCCCACATAATTTTAACGCAGACAAGGCGAATCAGTTATTCTCCGGGATATCCCTCCCAACACTCTCCCCGACACAAAAGGAACACTTGGAAGGCCCCATTACGATCTCGGAAATCCTTCAGGCTATTAAATCCTTTAAACCCAACAAGCGACCGGGTCCAGATGGCCTCTCGTCCATATACTACAAAACTTTTGCGCATCTCTTAGCCCCACAAATGGCCGCGGCCTTCAACTCCCTTCTACAACAGAACACCTTCCGTCCTGAATCCCTCACAGCCTCCATTAGCATGATTCCAAAGCCCAACGCAGACCACACCTCTTGGGCCAGCTATCGACCTATCTCCCTTCTTAATAACGATATAAAGCTGTTAGCCAAGATTCTGGCCTTGCGACTCAACCCCATAATAGGAGAGCTGGTACAAGGATCAAACAGGCTTCATTCCCGCTAGACAAACATCCGATAACATCCGCCGAGCCCTACTGCTGTCCCACACGGCCAAAACCCGTGGCATTCCCACAGTTTTCCTATCCTTAGATATAAGGAAAGCTTTTGACACAGTCTCCTGGTCGTATATGAATTTTATTCTCAGCCGATGGGGTTTCGGAACGCATTTCTTGTCATGGATTAATGCCCTCTACCAGGACCACCGGGCTTACGTGAAATATGCAGGATTTCATTCGGCTGAGTTTAGAATTCAGAATGGGACCAGGCAAGGCTGCCCCCTTTCCCCGCTCTTATTTGCTCTATCGATAGAACCCCTGGCTCAGCTAATACGCGCACACCCTGACATCAAAGGGATTGAACTAGGAGGTCACCAACACAAGATCTGCTTATTTGCAGATGACATTCTTGTGTTCTTGACCTCACCACTCACCTCTGCACCCAATCTATTATCCACCCTAGAGGCCTTCTCCACTATTTCCGATTTGCATACCAATCCACATAAATCACAAGCCCTAAACATTTCACTATCCCAGCCCAACGTACAGCTATTAAAACAGTCATTACCATTCTCTTGGGCCTCTCACAGCCTGAACTATCTGGGCAGTAAACTTACACCCTCCCACGCAGATCTATTCGCAGCCAACAACCTCCCGTTGCTTAAAACCATCACAAAATTAATGCAGAGGTGGTCCCCCCTCCCAATATCTTGGGTGGGTAGAATCGCAGTAACTAAAATGGTGATTCTCCCGAAACTCCTCTACTTATTTAGGACCCTACCGTCACAAGTCCCTGCTTACTTCTTTCGTCTCCTCCAGAGTAGAGTAATGTCGTACATCTGGCAAAAGAAGAGACCTCGAATATCCAAAAGTACAATGTTCTCTCATCACACTGACGGGGGACTAGGGGTACCTAAATTTCAGACATACTATTATGCAGCGCAACTTTCCCAACTAGTCAAGTACCATGCAACCAAAGAAGCCCCATTATGGGTGGCTATAGAATCTGTCGACCTGGACCCCCTGTCCACTGCCAACCTACTTTGGCTTAATTCAGAGCACCGACGCTTTGTCTCTAATCCTATCACTTGTCATTCTCTCGCTATCTGGGATAAATTTAGATTCTAGCACAAGCTACAATCAGCGCACAACCCCCTCTTGTCATTCTTGAGAAATCCAGCCTTCCCGCCAGCTTGGGAGTCACCCACTAGATTCCATGTATAGGTGCAAGCAAATCTACTACGATTTCATTCATTCGTGTCCCACTCAACCTTCCTAGCCTACCCAACCTTAAGTGAAACCCACAACCTCCCTTCAAACAAACTATTTCGATATTTACAAATCAAACATTTCTTCTCTCCCCTTGCCCGAGCTACTCCCCCTTTAGACAACTTCACATATTATGAAGGAGTCTGTAAATCTTGCCCTCACGCCAAAGAGGTCATTTCCACCCTTTACCGGTCCCTACTTCAGACACCCCAAAACCCCCCCACCAATACGTCACGAAATGGGATTCCGATTTGGGCAGCCCTTTAACTCAGGAAGACTGGACCAACATCTGGGTGAACCAAGGAAACCAATTATAAAGTTTTAATGAGATGGTACTTAGTACCTGCCAGAATAGCCAAATTCGTTCCTACATATACGAGCCTCTGCTTTAGAGGTTGCACAGACCAGGGTACCCATCTCCACATCTGGTGGACTTGCCCGACGGTGCAAATATTCTTGAAACAAGTACTGGGGCTTGCCTCGAAGGCCCTTGGTATCACCATAGAAGTGTTACCGACCACTGCCTTGTTAAATCTTAAACCAGAAGGTCTATCACACACTCAATTTAAATTACTCCAGCAGTTAACTACGGCTGCTAAACAAACGATCGCAAAAGCCTGGAAATCGCCCTCCTTACTGGTGTCTGAGGTTAAAGGCAGGGTAGGCAGAGCCCTAGTCCACGCTAAAATGGAAGCTATCGAGAACAACAGGGTGAGGAAGTTTGAGAGAATCTGGAAACCATGGATCACACACTTTCTCCCCCCTGATTTTGATGATTCCCTCCTGCTACCATGTTGAGTGACTGGTTTACTGTGCTAGCCCCCTTCCGTCATACTACCACCTGCGCCTTGGCTTCCCGGACTGTCGGTGTGCTCGTGCCGTTCCGCCTCCCTCGGTAGGTGATCTTCTTCCTACACTCTCTCCGCTTTTCTTCTTCTATCCCCTCCCCCCCATCTCCCTCCACACCTACCTCCATCCTCCTCTATCTATTCTTTCTCTACTGGTTTACCAACACGGTTTATAGTTATTTATACTCTTCATGATATGTTGTCCAGGTTTATTGACGCTTCTTCATTGAAGTTGCACATTGGATCATTATAGGCATGACGATATAAGGTTGTTCACTTCTACTAGTCGCCCTGTCAATGTTAACAACGCCCTCTCTCCACTCACTCTGCATCACCGCTTGACCACAGTTTGCTCCCATTTGGGGTGGCAAGCAGGTGCGGATTGACGATCCTGTATAACTCCACACGGAGGGCTCTTTCCTCCCTTCCCACCCTCCACAGGGTGAGATAGGATCATCTAGCGACTACCGCCAGGACACTCAAGCCTTACTCATTAGCTCTACTATCTTTTAAATTGATCCCAGACGAGGAGTTTTTTCTTTTTCCTCCATATATGTGCATACTCATATAAGCAATCTCACTCTTCTAACTTGCAATGTTGAAGTATATGCCTGTTTACAACCTAATGGCGACCTTATTGTATGCACCGCCGTGCATTGTTTATCTGTTTTCTATTGTATGCTCAATAAAAACCTTTTGACAAGAAAAATGAAATATTCCTTTAAATAATGTGCCTGGGGGATCCCCTTAGTCTGCCTGTAAAAGGGTGCACCTCTGTTATGTTTAGAACAGTGCCAGAGCAAAATGACATTTGTAAAGGAAAAATTGACATTTAAAACCACTCGCGGCTGTAATGTATTGCCGGTTCCCATCAACATAGATAAAAATCACTGGAAACATTTGCATAGGGTCCCCACTAAAATCCAAGCAGATTTATTATAATCAAAGGAACGATAAATGGCCGTTTGATCACTATAGTTTCTCTATACGCTCCTAATGAAGCTCAATCAACCTTTTTCAAAGACCTTTTCAATACTTTAGACAAATACAACTCCCCTCATATGATAGTTGGAGGCGACTTTAACCTTGCAGCCAACTCATCATTAGACAGAAGCAATAACTCCCCCACTGCCAGATCTTTTACAAAATCAATATCCAGGTCACTATATAACCGCCAACTTCTTGATGCTTGGCGAGCACATAACACAGGTATCAAGGCATACACATTTTATTCTGCCCCTCATAACAGCCATGCAAGGCTAGCTTATATTTTCACTACCCCAATTATTCTTGCTAACTTCTCGAATGCTAACATATGCCCCTGCCCATGGTCCGACCACCAAATAGTAACGTTTAATACTTCATGCATCGGACTACATCACACGCCACACAATTGGAGAATTAATGATTCTCTCCTCTCAGACCCTCAAATATTACAACAGGTTCATAAACATATACAGGAATACTTCTCACTTAACAACACTCCAGACATTCTCCCATCTACTCTATGGACGGCCCACAAAGCTGTGATTAGAGGCATACTCATAGACATAGCATCAAAAAAAAACAAGGCCAAAATGGCAGACATTAGAACCTTAACAAAAGAACTAAATCAACTATACAATAACCCACAGCACCCCCACTCACCAGTACTAACAAATCAAATCAGAAATAAAAGACTAGCATTAGATGCTCTCCTTTCACAGGAATCAGAAAAACAAATTAGATTCTCTAAATCTAAGCTCCTTCTAAACAGCAACACTACCTAGCTTTTCGCTAGGAAACTAAATCAAACCACTAAACCTCCCCACGTATACAAACTAAGAGATAGCGATGGCAACACAGTATCTCACCCAAACTAAGTACAACAGATCTTTTTAAATTTCTACAAAAAACTCTCTCCAACTCACACACAACATCTCCAAATAAAATCACCAGCCGGCTCGACTCACTAAACATTCCTTCTCTATCATCACAGCAAGCAGACCTTCTCAACTCTCCATGCACAGAAGATGAGATACAGAACATAATCAAATCATTAAAATCCTCCACTGCCCCTGGCCCTGATGGATATTCCACAACTTATTACAAAAAAATGTATTACCATCCTATCTCCTCATCTTTGCACCCTTTTCAACCACATTCTCAAAGGTAACTTCTTCCCCGAGGAAATGCTTCTAGCGAATATGTCCCTTCTCCCCAAACCACTTAAAGATCATTCCCTGCCTCAAAATTATTAGCCAATATCTGTCTTAGATAACGATTTAAAGATTTTTGGCCGACTTTTAGCAGACAGATTAGCTAAAGTAATTAACTCCCTAATACATCCAGACCAGACCGGTTTTATGCCACACCGGCACATTACGGATAATATTAGGCTGGTAGCAAATATAGTTCAAGACTCCAATCACAACTCCCGCCCTGTTAGTCTTTTAAGCCTAGACATTAACAAGGCTTTTGACAGTGTGGGTTGATCTGGATCTCACTCTAAAAAAAATTGGCACTAAAGACTCCTTTTTCCACGGATTCAAAGCACTATATCATCTTCCCCAAACAAGGATCAAAATTCCGGGCACCAATTCAGAATTTTTCCCGTTATATTGAGGCACGAGACAAGGCTGCACTCTGTCTCCTTTATTATTCGCCCTAGCATTAGAACCTCTAGCGATATATATATAAGAGACAACAATAATATTAAAGGATATATCAAAGATCAGAAAGAATACAAGCTTAGTCTCTATGCAGATGATTCTATTCCTTTCTTATCTGACCCGATTAGCTCTATCCCAATATTGATACAGACTTTAGACCAATTTCACCAGATCTCTGGCCTTAAAGTAAATCTCTCAAAATGCTCAATCCTACCTATAAACATACCCACTGATACCTCCCAATTTATTAAAACTAATTTCCCTTTCACTTGGTGCCCTCGCTCTTTTAGATATCTAGGTATCCAAATTACCCCAAATTTCAATACACTGTACCAACATAACTACCCCCCCTATTTGTTTATATTAGAAAGCTTTTAAAATCCTGGTCCTCCTTTCACATATCTTTCCTAGGCAAATTATGCACCATTAAAATGACAATTCTTCCCAAACTATTATTTTATTTTCGCTCACTCCCAATCAACATTCATAAATATAAGCTGGATAAATTACAAAAAGACATTAACTCATTTATTTGGTCAGGAAAAAAACCTAGATGTAATCTCATTACACTATATAGACCCTCCAAAGCAGGCAGCTTTGGATTACCCAACATTTGGCAGTACTATATTTCGGCTAGATTGATGCATCTTATACAATGGTCGGCTGACCCCAAGGACATTCCTTGGTTAACCTTTGAATCATCCTCTATCTCTCCCTTTCATATAAATGGAATCCTATGGTCCAAAACAATCAAACATAGACAATTACAACAACGTAATAGCATAGTGGCCCAGTTATATCAATTTTGGTCCAAACACAAAGACACTCTCAATCTTATTTCTCAACCCTCCCCATTGGCATCATATATTGGTGAAAAAACAGCACTATTTGACCCTCGTGATACTCCTGCACTCTCTATATGGAAGAATCACAGGCTCACTAACTTACTTTCTCTCACGGAAGATGGCATTTTCCTTTCCCTAGATAAAATTAAGGTTAAATACAATTTTCCAGAAGCAACCCTCTACCATTACTCCATCATCAAGGACTTCTATAATAAATTTTTCCCATCAAATTTAAACAAACCATTTACCCCATTAGAGACCATATGTATACACTCTCCTAGAGGGAAAGGTCTAATCTCTACCCTTTACAAACATATTATAGATATCACACAATCAATAAAAACACAAGCTATGATCAAATGGGAGGCAAATCTTGATCTTACTATATCCATCAAAGACTGGTATAGAATGATAGACAATTCACACAAATGCAATCAAGCTACTGTATTTAGAGAAACACCCACCAAACTTCTAACTAGATGGTATCTTACACCCGCCAAGTTAAATTTGATGTACCCATCCTCCCCCCAGACTTGTTTTCGAGGATGCAATGTATTAGGCACTCTTCTTCACACTTTTTGTCAATGTGATCATGTTAAAGATATCTGGAACTTAGCTCAAAACAGAATTTCTAAATTCTTGAATAGACAGATCTCTATATCGCCACAAATATGCTTACTCTTCCAATCCATACCGGATACCCCCACCCAATGCTTAAGACTAATACATACTTTATTCAGTGCAATTTTGTGGATGATAGCTTGCAATTGGCGTTCAAAAAATCTCCCTTGGTCACAAGTACTACATAGAATGGATCAAGTCAGAATCACAGAATATATCCCCCATACTTTGCATGATTCAAGACATATCCTTAAAGAAAAGTGGTCATACTGGGATATTTCATGACTTGCTCTCAGAGCTAATCGCACTGTATACGTCCATAATATTCTCTAACAATATTCCCTACCTCATACCTCCATTGTAAGCAAACATATGATATTTAATACACTTACTGTAGTCAACTTATGTGATGTCATTCTATTTGTTTGTCACTTTTCCTTATCATGCTGTACAAAATGTGGTACTGGTTTATGTATGTATCCTTCTTTATTTCGTTCCAATAAAATTTCGTAAACAAAAAAAAATTAAAAAAGAAAAAAAAGTGTCCCCCATTGTAACCCATCGTCAATCACGGCACGCGACAGACCCAAAAAAAGAAAAAAAAAAGAGAAGCTGCAACAGCTCCTCCTCCATTGGAGGGCTCCCGCCGACTGAGTTCTCTTTGTTTTGACAGTTTATTTATAGTCAAGGGTGGGGCCACCCAGTGACTTAATTGAGTAACCCAGCTACGTCACCGGGTGGCCCCGCCCTTGACTATAAATAAACTGTCAAAACACGGCGAAGGCAGACGGCAGCTGCCTTCCCATAGAGGAGGAGCTGTGCTCACCGTCATCTTGCCATGCATTATGGGGCACTCCGCGGCCAGCAAAGTCGCCACGAATGCACCATAAACTCATGTTTGACTCAAACCGTGGGCCCATCCCTAGCCAGAGCCTAATACAGGACCTGACATAGTTGGCCACAAACCCACCGTGGCTGTATACTCTGATATTATGGCTTTCCTTTCACTGCAATCACTACCGCACCTTGGGGTTTATTTACTTAAGGCAAAACCACTTTGCACTACAAGTGCACTGCAAGTGCACTTGGAAGTGCGGTTGCTGTAGATCCGAGGGGGACGTGCGAGGAAAATAAAAAACAGCATTTTTGCTTGTACATGATTGGACGATAAAATCAGAAGAGCTTCCCATGATTTCAGATCTTCCCCTCATATTTACAGCGACTGAACTTTCAAGAGTGGATTAGCCTTTAGTAAATCAATCCCAAAGTGTCACCGGAGCTAGATACTGAGATAAATCAACACGCAAAACCCCAGGGTCATCCTCAAACTTAATATATCTTTATCCAGACCTTCTGTACAGCAGCAACCACACAAAGATGGGGCTCCCTTTCTACCCTGTCTTTTCAAGGGTTCTCTTCATGTACTCAGTACATTGCCCATTGGCTTCCTAATGGAGGCTCCAGAAGGGACATGAATGCTTCCTCCCTCCCATGATATGAATATGGATTCCCTATGTTATTGGCCTTTTGAATCCCTTTTCCCCGTAGCATGGGGAGATACCTGCAATCACTTCTAAGCATCAGTGGCCTGGCCACAAATGGAGGGGGGCATCTGGTCCTTTCTTAAGGCACCCCCACTAAAGTAGATATGGAAACCTTAATTCCTATTAAAGCAGATTCATAGACATTTACTACTCATATTGAATTAGTCTACAAACAAGACCTTTTTGAAGTCAAACTATAAATATCTAAGGTCAGTGAAAGCCGATGGCTGTGATGGCTGTGGAAAAAGTTACCTCCAAATTACTAAGAATGGCCCTTCCTGAAACCTCTCATACAACATACCTGCCAGTCCACTTAAAGCACACATATTGAAAAATACAGTATCTCACAAAAGTGAGTACACCTCTCACATTTTTTAAATAGTTTATTATATCTTTTTCATGTGACAACACTGAAAAAATGACACTTTGCTACAGTGTAAAGTAGTGAGTGTACAGCTTGTATAACGGTGCAAAATTGCTGTCTCCTCAAAATAACTCAACACACAGTCATTCATGTCTAAACCACTGGCAACAAAAGTGAGTACAGCCCTAAGTGAAAATGTCCAATTTGGTCCCAAAGTGTCAATATTTTGTGTGGCCACCATTATGTTCCAGCCCTGCCTTAACCCTCTTGGGCAAACCAGAGCTTTACAGTTTGCCACTGGAGTCCTTTTCCACTCCTCCATGACAGCATCATGGAGCTCGTGGATGTTAGAGACCTTACGCTCCCCCACCTTCCATTTGAGGATGCCCCACAGATGCTCAATAGGGTTTAGGTCTGGAGACATGATTGGCCAGTGCATCACCTTTACCCTCAGCTTCTTTAGCAAGGCAGTGGTCATCTTGGAGGTGTGTTTGGGGTCATTATCATGTTGGAATACTGCCCTGGTGCCCAGTCTCTAAAGGGAGGGGGGTCATGCTCTGCTTAAGTATATCACAGTACATGTTGGCATTCATAAATCCCTCAATGAACTGCAGGTCCTTAGTGCCAGCAGCAGTCATGCAGCCCCAGACTATGACACTCCCACCACCATGCATGACTGTAGACAAGACACACTTGTCTTTGTACTCCCCACCTGGTTGCCGTCACACAGGCTTGACACCATCTGAACCACATAAGTTTATCTTGGTCTCATCAGAACACAGGGCATGGTTCCAGTAATACATGTCCTTAGTCTGCTTGTCCTAAGCAAAGTGTTTGCAGGCTTTCTTGTTCATCAAGAGGCTTCCTTTTGGGACGACAGCTATGCAGACCAATTTGATGCAGTGTGTGGCATACGGTCTGAGCACTGACAGGCTGACCCCCCACCCCTTCAATCTCTGCAGCAATGCTGGCAGCACTCATACGTCTATTTCCAAAAGACAAATGCTCTAGATATGACGCTGAGCACAGTCACTCAACTACTTTGGTCCACCATGGTGAGGCCTGTTCTTAGTGGAACCTGTCCTGTTAAACTGCTGTATGGTCTTGGCTACCGTGCTGCAGCTCAGTTTCAGGGTCTTGGCAATCTTCTTATAGCCTAGACCATCTTTATGTAAAGCAACAATTATTTTTTTCAGATCCTCAGAGAGCTCTTTGCCATGGGGTGCCATGTTGAGCTTCCAGTGACCAGTATGAGATAGTGAGAGCGATAACACCAAACTTAACACACCTGCTCCCCATTCACACCTGAGACCTTGTAACACTAACAAGTCACATGACACCCGGGAGGGAAAATGGCTAATTTTTTCCCAATTTGGACATTTTCACATAGGGGTGTACTCACTTTTGTTGCCAGCAGTTTAGACATTAATTGCTGTGTGTTGAGTTATAGGTTGAGGGGACAGCACATTTACACTGTTATACAATCTGTACACTCACTACTTTACATTGTTGCAAAGTGTAATTTCTTCAGTGTTCTCACGTGAAAATATATAATAAAATATTTACAAAAATGTGAGGGTTGTACTCACTTTTGTGAGATACTATATATATATATATATATATATACATATATATATATATATATATATATATAAATATGTCAAAGCGCCCACATATACACTAATTAGCGCTGTGTGCACTGAGTGGCAATCTAAATTCTATCCACTCAAATTGACTAGAGCTAAAAAGCAGCCGTTTTAAAAAAAGGAACCAAATAAGAATATACGCATAACTATCAAATCGTCCATATATAACATGCATAAACAGCGCTTACAATATACATAATTAAAACAACACAAAAGTGTAATAGATGTAGCGAGAGTCCCAAGTGTTTCCAAAGAAAAGGGTTGACTTCCACACCAAATTCTAAGCCAGTCACCACAGTAATCAATATCACCGCAAGGTGCATCGCTCCCAAAGAAGTGCCCACTTACCAGACACTTGCTTTGTATGCACTTCTACAGGGTTCATTGGGTCCCCCAGGAATCTCGCAGCAGCCATTCGTCAGATCAATGAGTACCCGGGAAAGACAAAATTCTCCACATAGTGTGCTACCGTTTCAAACACTTTTATTGTTCCCCCCGCAAACAAACACACACACAAGAAATGAAATAAAAATCAGCATGTAATTCTACAGCCATCAGAGTTGGAGTGCAAACATCACTTCCGATTAGTCGTGGGGTCACGCCTTGACATGTTTCGTCATTCCGACTTCTACGGAGGGCGTGACCACACGGCATGGCCACGGAATATATCTGCTAACTTTATAAGAGTAGTAAAACTCCTCACCAATCAGAGAGCTTCCTTAGACTGTCAGGCAATTGCAAGCCCAGTTACACAATTAGGTTTATGTGCCCCGTATTCATAGCCAGTATCTACAATCACCTTAGTGGTGATCTTGATCTGGGAAACATCATTATCAGTGTCCATATATTATACATATTAAAATCATGCCTGGCTACATTATTAATATCAAATAGACATAGATGCAAGCATATTGCAGAATAAAACACACATTATAAAATAATCTATACATAAAGATTTTTATAAGCGTGAATTGCTCATTAATTGAGTCAGGAAATAAACTATAAAATATACAATATGTACATCCAGATCAGCTCTCTTCACTCTATATCTTAATCCTTAAAATACATCATTGCTCAACTCCAGATCACAAATCTGTAAGGCTCCGCTTCTCTCCAACACAGTTAGAGAGCGAGTCGGTTACAGATTCCTAGTGCATTATCCATATCATTTCAATAGGTCCAGTTAAAACAGTTTTTTAGATCTATACATATAAGGTTTTCAAACCAACCCATGACCCATTAGCACAGTAATAGATCATGAATCGGCGATAATCAATAATATATCAAATAACCAATATACCTGTGCTATGTCACTCCCTGACGGTCATCAGGGCCCCAATCTCTCAACATGGTTGTAGCACCTCATCACCACCCAGGGACATCCCACAGGTTAAGATTATAGATTATTATTATTTTTTTTTTATATTTCAAAATTTTATTGAAGATAAATGGACATTTTTATAACATGACCAGATTACAATAACATTTTTGATGGGGGGAGGGGAACTCTGGATAGAGGGGGGGGGGAGATGGAGATTAAAGGTCAAAGTAAGAGAAGTATACAGGGAGAAGAGGAATATAGGGAAAGGGGGGGGGGGGGGGATTAACGAGAGGAAATCCTGCAAGCCGTACCTTAGGGGGGGACGTTTTAGGGGTGGGGGGTTCCCTGACAATCAATTAGATATGGAAGAAGAAGTGCCTGGTTAGATAAGGGAGACTATGTACCCCCTTGCGGCGCCCCCCCCTCCCCCACGCTGGGCGAGGAGAGGGGCCGTAGGAGGCAAGTCTGCTTCCAGGGGTAGCTGGGATTGGTAACTTGATCTCAGGGTTTATGATCTGTTATCTGATGGTTGCTTGGCTTGTGGGATTGCAGAATTCCTCTGATGGGAGTGACAATTGTACATAATGAACTATTTAACCGTAGATGTATAAGAGAAGATTTCCTGCCTCTTAGCAATAGGGAAAGCGCGGATAGGCCGCTGTTGGTGCATTATTGGCAGGATGGATGGTTTCTGGTTGCCGATGTCATGGGGGAGGTTGTGCCGGAAGAATGTAGAATTGGAGTAAGCAAGCTTGAGTGGCAGTTTCTGGCTGGTGAGTCTTTAAGTTTATGGATTAAATCATAGAGGTGGGGAGGTGCTAGTCCTTCTTGTGCTTGTTTGGAGAAGGTGGTGGATATGTAGGCATTCCAGCGTCTGTGTAGTCACATTTGGGAGCCTTGTTTATTGGCCCAAAAGTCGAGAAGCTCCCTGTATAGAAGGATGTTTAAATGTCTCTGTACCTCTGCAATGGTGGGTGGGTGCATTTGGGTCCAATGAGACATGATAGCTTTGCGAGCTGCCAATAGACAGAGGGGTATCCATGTGTCCGTCAGAGCACCGAGAGGGATGGAACCCTGTTGACAAATGGTGCCGTCTCCAAATAACATTAAGATCGGATGGCAGGGGATGACTTGGTGTGTTACCTTCGCGACTAGTGCTTAAACTTGGGTCCAGAAATCTGACACTTCTGGGCATTGCCAAAATCTGTGCGTGAGAGACGGGTTAGGCTTGTTGCACCAGGAGCAGATTCTTGATCTGGGGGAGGAAGCGACGGTGTAATAGGGGATGTACGCCCTATGTATGATCTTGAGTTGCATTTCTCTCCAGGTTTCGTTAGTGGTCAGTTTCAGGATTTTGTTGTGGCCTCTCAGAACTGAGTCGTGGAGGTGGTCCAGTCCCAGCTCCTTAGTCCAGGCTCTCACTGAAGAGGTTTCCAGCATTTTTGAAAAGAAGGGAAGGAGATTTCTATAAATGTGAGATACAGGGAAGCTTTTGTTGCGGATCATGGAGTCCAAGACAGAGGGCCGAAATCTGGCTTGAGGATCTGGGCAGGTTTTGCATACAAAGGTTATGAGCTGGTGTATGTGAAATTGGTGGTGGTCAGGCAGTTTATAGCGTTCCAGTATGTTCTGGATTGGTAGAGGCTGTCCAGATGTTGGGTCGAACAAGTCAATCAGGTTTCTGAGGTTATTGCAGTCCCATATACGGAAGGCCTCGTGTTGGGTGGAGGGGGCAAACATTGGGTTTCCCCTTATGGTTAGGAACTCAGATATGTTGGTGGGAAGATGTTGGGCTTTCCTTGTGTTTCGCCAGGCTACCAGGGTGTCCTTCACTAGGAGATTATGTTTGAGGAGGGGTGGGAGTCTATTCGGGTTACAGTGAAGGATGGAGCCTAGTTCATAGGGGTGGACCATGGCCGTTTCGATGTTAAAGTTCGTGAATTTAGACTCCTTAGTAATCCAGTCTATGCCACTGCGTAGAACACAGGATAAGTTATACAGTCTTACATGGGGAAGCCCCATGCCCCCCTCGCTCCTTGGGAGACGCAACTTGGACAGGGCAATTCTGGGTTTTTTACACTGCCAAAGGAAGGCTGTTAATCCTCTGTCCAGTTTTTGGAGATCTGCGTGTTTGATAAGAATTGGAATTGTCTGCATGGGGTATAACAATTTTGCAAAACTAATCATTTTAAATAAGCAGCATCTCCCCGTGAGCGCTAGGGGCAGGTTCATCCAAGATTCCAGTTGACATAATATTTTAGAGATTAGTGGAGGGTAATTAAGAGTATAGATTGAAGAAGAGTCTCTGCCGATGTTCACGCCCAAGTATGTGATGTGGTTTTTGGCTATGGGGAGAGGGGAAGAAGCAATCCACTTTGCCCTATGATTTGGTTGGAGGGGTAAAATTTCACTCCTGGTGAAATTAATTTTAAGACCCGAGCATTTGCGGAATAGGTCAAACGTGTCCATAATTACCGGGAGATCTAGTTGGGGGTTAGATGTGAATATTAGGATGTCGTCCGCAAACAATGCTGCCCGCAGCTCCTCCTTACCCAGTGTAATACCATGAAGAGGGACGTTAGATATCAGGTGTCGCGAGAGTGGTTCGAGTGCGATATTGAATAGAAGAGGGGACAAGGGGCATCCCTGTCTGGTCCCTTTGTGGAGGGGGAAGGGATTTGAGATGAGTCCCGCTGCTACTACCTGTGCCTGGGGGGCTTCATAGAGGCTTTTGACAAAGTGTAGGAAAGGGCCGGAGAATCCAAACTTGCTGAGGGTTTGGAATAGCCAGGGGAAACTCACATTGTCAAAAGCCTTTTCGGCATCGAGGGTGACGATGGCAAGATTTTGGGAGGGGTGGAGTTTGGCATGATCTAGCACCGCTAGAACTTTGCGGATGTTAGATGTGGCTGTTCTACCTTGGGTGAAACCTGCCTGTGCCGGATGAATCAGTGATGGCAGGATTTTCGCTAGGCGTGAAGCTATTATTTTTGAGAGCAGCTTCGAGTCCACGTTTAGCAGGGAAATGGGGCAGTAGGAGCCCGGCTCTTGGGGGTCTTTACCCTTTTTTTCAATTAGTTTTATGTATGCCTGGTGGCCAGAAGGTAGGTATGGGCCACCCTTCCAAATTCCATTAAATACTAGGGCCAGAGTTTGAGGAATGTATGATGTTGTAAGTTTATAGAATTCGGCAGAGAGGCCGTCTGGGCCAGGGGATTTGTGGTTGGGCAGATTCTTTATAGCCTGTTCGATTTCCTCCCTGGTGATAGGTGCGTTTAGAGTGTCTAGCTGGTCTGGTCCCACGTGCGGGAGCGTCGGGTTGCTTAGGAAAGTGTCAGCGGCAGAGGGTGTTAGGCTGTCTGAGGCATATAGGGATGAATAGTATTTAACTAGAATGTCATTGATCTCCTTTGGGGATGAGGTTAGTTTCCCTGATGAGTCTTTAAGAAGGGAGACGTGGGTGGGCTTGTGTTGGCCTTTGCAGAGTCTAGCTAGTAATTTCCCAGCCTTGTTTCCCTGTTTGTGTAGTGTAAGATCCCAGTGGGCTGTATGGACTCTGTCTAAATGTTCCGCCCATGTTTCAAATTGTTGTTTGGCCGTCATCCATTTTTCTCTATTTTCTACAGTATTGTTATGTTGTAGGGCCCTTTGTGATTCCCGCAGCTGATTACTAGCTTCTGTGTAGCGTTTGGAGGCATTTTTTTTGTAGTGGGTCGCGTAGGCAAGGATTTTGCCTCTGAGGAACGCCTTGCCTGCATCCCAGAATAAGTTTGGGTTGGAGCAGTGGGATCTATTATTGTTAGAGTAGTCCTCCCAGGTTAAGCGTAAAATCTCTTGTAGATGTGTGTCCCCTGCCAAGTGTGAAGGGAATCTCCAAATCTTTGGGGATGAGGGGGCCGTAAGGTCCGATAGTGTAACTGAGACTGGGCTGTGATCGGAGATTGCTATGTCATGGATGTGGGATTCCTTTACATAGTGGAGTGTGGAGTGGGAGGCAAAGATATGGTCAATTCTCGAGAAAGATCCATGTGGCGGGGAATAGTAAGTGAACTCCCTGTCTGTAGGGTGGGATAAGCGCCATGTATCGGTTAGGTTCGTGTCTGAGGCGAAACGTTCTAGTAGGGACGGAAGGCTTGAGGTACTGGAGTTCCGCGGTGGGGGTTTGTAAGGGGACCTGTCCAGAGTCAATGTGATAGCCTGGAATGCCGGGGGAGTAGGGGTTTCTAAACCTCTAAGGGAAGTGTGAACCGTCCCCTGTGTGTAGATGTTCTCTAAAATGCGAATTGGACCCTCCTGATGAGA
>BLSH010314336.1:71079-89274 GCA_018402905.1 Glandirana rugosa | reverse complement strand
GTTTATCTGTATCTACGTTCGTATAACCTTCGGGTACGTCTTATTTTGTTTGTATATTTTATTAGATATTAGAACTTAAGGCCAAGGCCGCGGAGTACTCTCTCTTCACTCGCGCGTGTCGAGGCGAGGGAGTCCGTATTTATGCCGGTTAATGTGGCCCTTAGTCGATTTTGTTTCGTGGTCCAATCACTCCCCTTCGACGGTCCTTAGCCTACCTGTTCAAAGAGTGGCGAGGAGCCAGTCTTAGGCGGCGAGGTCCGGCGCGGTAATGAGTCCCGGTCTGTGGTCCCACATGTTTCTACCGGCGGCGGTGCCTCGTCCGCTGCCAGTGTTCAGAAATCCTGCGGGCCTGTTCTCCCAGCTCCTTCCTCAGTTGTGACATGCCTGACTGCACTGCTGTGTCCACCACCTGGGATATGTTAGGAAGCAGGAGGGCCGCCACAGTCTGGGCTATCTTAGCATATTCGTCCTGTCCCTCCGCAATGCGGGGCTCCGGGGCCTGTGTGTCCATTGTGACCGTCGCCTGCTCCGTGGCGGCGGCCATCTTTGTACACCCTGGTGTCTGGCCCTGAGTAATGGCGCGGCCTGGAGCGGCGGATTCTGACCGAGGAGCGGTGAGAAACTTGTCCATCCGATTCCTGGCAGCTTCCCCTCACTAACCTGGTGCTTTGTTTTAGCTGATTCCCGGTGTAATTGGCCGTATTTATGCCTGAGGGAGCGGAGCTGTGCGCGCTCACTTCTCTCTCATGAGGCGCCGGAACCGGAATTCAAGATTATAGATTATTTTATATGTTTGTTTTATTCTGCATGGGCTTCCAATATGCTTGCATCTATGTCTATTTGATATTAATAATGTAGCCAGTCATGATTTTAATATGTATAATATATGGACACTGATAATGATGTTTCCCCGATCACGATCACCACTAAGGTGATAGTAGATACTGGCTATGAATACGGGGAACATAAACCTTCTTGTGTAACTGGGCTTGCAATTGCCTGACAGTCTAAGGAAGCTCTCTGATTGGTGAGGAGTTTTACTACTCCCATTAAGTTAGCAGATATATTCCATGGCCGTGCCATGTGGTCACGCCCTCCGTAGAAGTCGGAATGACGAAACATGTCAGGGCGTGACCCCACGGCTAATCGGAAGTGATGTTTGCGCTCCAACTCTGACGGCTGCACGCGGAAGTCTGTGTGAGAGACCGAGAAGGCGGCTGAATGGCTGGAGCGATGATGTACCAGCAATTGTAGAATTACATGCTGATTTTTATTTCATTTCTTGTGTGTGTGTTTGTTTGCGGGGGGAACAATAAAAGTGTTTGAAACGGTAGCACACTATGTGGAGAATTTTGTCTTTCCCGGGTACTCATTGATCTGACAAACGGCTGCTGCGAGATTCCTGGGGGACCCAGTGAACCCTGTAGAGCTGCATACAAAGCAAGTGTCCGACATACCTAGGG
Source organism: Glandirana rugosa (assembly GCA_018402905.1). Lineage (NCBI taxonomy): Eukaryota > Metazoa > Chordata > Amphibia > Anura > Ranidae > Glandirana > Glandirana rugosa. The sequence continues at coordinate 87,811 of BLSH010314336.1, read as the reverse complement.
ATACAACTTACCGCCCCAACTTCCAACATACGCAACCTAAATTATACATATCTGACCACAACTCTCAATAAACTCTGTAACAAGCTAAAATCTGGAGTTGCCTCGTGGGCAGGCCGAATTTCTCTTGCTAAAATGTTTATGCTCCCACATATCTTGTACCTCTTCCGAACCTTACCATTGCCATACTCCCAAACACAGCTGAAACACCTACAAGCCATACTTCAAAAGTTTATATGGAACTATAAAAAACCCCGTCTGAAAAGAAACATATTATGTGCATCAACAAAACTGGCTGGAATGGGGGCCCCTAATGTAACAGCGTACTACAAAGCATTTATTTTAGCCCAATCAAGGGCTTGGTGGTCACCTTCGTGGAGGACACCCTGGTCCCAAATTGAAGCCGCAGCTTTAAACTCTGATCCTCAACATCTACTCGGAGCACTATGGGTCTCTCAACCAACCAAACCGCACTATATGGACTCTGTAAAATCCACAATTAAAACCTGGACCTCCCTTACTAAGGGCGCTAGTGGTACCTCAGCTCAAACTCTACAAAAACTACTGCTTAGATCCCTGGAAGCCGCAATTCCACACATCTGTTTGCATCAATGGGAAGCTGCTGGAATAAATAAAATTGCAGACCTATACAAGGACAACTCTCTACAGAGTTACCAAGACCTATGCCAAAAGTTCTCCCTGAAAGCAAAAGACTTCTATAAGTACCTACAGATACGCCACGCACTACAAAGCATCAAAATGAGCGCCAACGATGACATACGGATTAAAATCCTTCAATTGCTAGAGGCGCCACCAAACTCTCACCTTGGTATCTCCCCATTCTACTACATCCTGACAAACGACTCTAAACCAACGAAGCTACAATCAATGGAATAATGGGAAAAAAACCTTCACTTCCAGGCAGACATATTTCTTTGGAACTCTGACATAACCAACCCATGGATCTAAACCACTCCAAGGAAGGCTAACTACAGGCTCTGCACTGGATTCTCCAAAATAATAAAAACTTTGGGATATAACTGGCGCTCCCCCTCCCCCATCCGCTTCTCCATACCTCTTGTCCCAACCTCCTTTCTTTCTCCTTCTTTTGCTTCTTTCTCCCTTCTATCTTATCTAGGATCCTAGAGACAATGCAATATTACCAAAGGTATACTTATACTACAGATGCAATGCACACTCAACGAACTGTCACCCACATAATCAGGCCACGTAGAGACCTGGCGAATTGTAGCAACACCTCGTTCTCGAGTATCGCTAGGCCTCTATGATGGTGTTAAGAATAGATGCCCGAACGGAAACTACCGACGGGGAGCCCCCCCTCCTTCCATTGCAGCTAGATCCTAACGGGGTGATGGGAGGAGAGGGATGACTCTAACCATCAAAAAGAAGGCATCACAGCTCCTAGCGGATAACCCCTCTAGCAGACATAAGCATGTTTAGATACAAATCCATAAAGCATATTTACTAACGGATTGAATGCATAATCTATCATCTCCTTTGTGTCAATACCTGCATACTATATTACCTGTATAAGTCTTTATTCTAATAAGTCTAATATTACTTCTTGTACAATGTTTACTTACCTGAAAATCTTAATAAAAACTATTGAAACAAAAAAAAAAAAAAGCAAGTGTCCGGTAAGTGGGCACTTCTTTGGGAGCGGTGCACCTCGCGGCAATATTGATTACCTTGGTGACTGGCTTAGCATTTGGTGTGGAAGTCAACCCTTTTCTTTGGATACACTTGGGACTCTCGCTACATCTATGACACTTTTGTGTTGTTTTAAAGCGGTAGTAAACCCATGCATTTAACAGGTTAAAAACCAGTCACATTTCCGGCACGTGCCGGAAATGTAAGACTCCCATTGGTTGTGCTCTAAACCAAACTGTGAAACCATCCAATGGCTGGTGTCATAGCTGATCACATGTGCAGCATCATGGCAGTTGTAGACTAAACAGAGGCCAAGATGGCAGCTTCCTTGGCTGAAAATGATAGGAGGGTTTACTACCACTTTAATTATGTATATTGTAATCGCTGTTTATGCACGTTATATATGGACGATTTGATCGTTATGTGCATAATTATATATATATATATATATATATATATATATATATATAGATACAGGATTTTATTCTGACTAAGAGGGGGGAATTATTTTGTAAATAATATTGGTTCTTGCTTGTGGATTAACAGTTGTTATGTATAAAACAAGGAGCAGGGCCCTCTGATTCCTCCTGTATTGAATTGTATTGTATTGTAACTGTACTGTCTGCCCTCATGTTGTAAAGTGCTGAGCAAACTGTTGGCGCTATATAAATTCTGTAAAATAAAATATTACTATTATTATTTTTATTATTAATAATAATAACTGATTTGGGAAATAACAGGAGCTCCATGTGGTTCCCGCTTTCTCGAGCAGTGAGCTGGATGCATCACATAGCATTTGTTTGGGAAAGCTGCATTGAAATCTGCATTTGAAAGAGAAGCCTGGTTTCTGGTTTCATCTATGTATGAAGTTTTCTATATACAGCATATATTGTATAAGTTGCAAGAATACGTTTGGGCCTCTTCTGCTTACCTTTCTTGAACTCTCTGCAATTACGGCATTATCTCCACATTGCCCCCCAGTCTCAACATTAACTACACCAGTACCTGAGCACCTTTTTATAGCTGCCTGGAAAGGGGATTTGGCAACTATGTTCGCACAGGAACATATTTAGAAGATATATCTCCTAGCATTGAAGTCCTCAATATATTCCAAAGTTCATGAATCCAGTTACAAAGCTCCTCTCACGATGGTACCGGACTCCATCTTTAATTTATAAAAAATGTCTCATCTGCCTTCAACTGGTGTTGAACATGTAAGTCAGAGGTTGGCTATCTTCTTCATATATTTTGTTCTTTCCCTGAACTCACAAATATAGAATGAGGTCCAGAGCATTTTCAGTCAGTTACTAATTACCACATGCCAGGGGCAGAATGATGAGGGTCGCAGCAGTTGGGATTGCTACTGGGCCCTTCAGTTATGGCAGTCCGGGGGACCCACCCGTATGCTATTATAAGGGGCCCGCCCATCTGCACGCCCATCAGCACGTCCATCCGCCATTGTGATCCCGTCTGTGACTGTCTGCTGCTGGGAATGAATGTAAACTGGAAGCAGTACATTCACTGCTTCTTGCCCCGCCTGTCCGTTCGCTCACGCTGCGTGAGGAGGGGGGAGCATTTCACCCATGCCACTGATGCTAAGGGGAGGCAAGGCAGAGCTGAGAGACAGAGTCTTCTGGACCACCCCGTCTATCTCAAATCCTCTCCATAGAGAATACATGTAGGGAGGCGGGGCGGTCACTGAAATAGAAAGTCAGCTGGCCAGCTGCCACACCAATGATGAATGAAGGGGAGGAGCTCTCCCATGTGCGAGTCCCCATGAGGAAAGGAGTGAATACCTCCCTGGCACGGTGATGGAATTAAGACGGGGGAATTGATCATCATGTAAGTTAAGTTAAAAAATGCGAGTGATGCAATTGATCCCCAGCCCTACCTCTGCCTCTTCTTGCTGAACCCACCCCACCACCACCGCAGATCCCCTATTGTGAGGGGCCCACCCACCTGTCTGCTACTGTGAGGGGCCCCTCCACTATTGTGAAGGGCTCGCCTGCCTGTTTGCTGCTGTGAGGGGCCCCTTCGCTATTGTGAGGGGCTTGCTGTGAGGGCCCCTCCACTATTGTGAGGGGCCATCTGCCTATCTGCTACTGTGAGGGGCCCCTCCGCTATTGTGAGGGGCCCACCAGTGGTGGCTAGTGAAGTTTTAGGATGGGGGTGCCAGGTCCCGCCCTTCCCATTTGACCCATCCCACTTCCCATAAGCCCCACCCCTTATAGAATCCACCCACTCTGTCCCCTGTATTCCACATATTGTGTCAGGAGTATACAGCTCAGCATCACAGGTGGGGTATATATCAGCCAGTAACACAGTATGCAGCCAGTATACAGGTATTGCAGCCACAGCCAGTACACAGGTATTGCAGCCACAGCCATTACACAGGTATTACAGCCAAGTACACAGGTATTGCAGCCACACCCAGCACACAGTTATTGCAGCCACACCCAGTACACAGTTATTGCAGCCCAGTACACAGTTATTGCAGCCCAGTACACAGATATTGCAGCCAGCCAGTACACAGGTATTACAGCCCAGTACCCAGGTATTGCAGCCAGCCAATACACAGGTATTGCAGCCAGCCAGTACACAGGTATTACAGTCCAGTACACAGGTATTGCAGCCAGCCAGTACACAGGTATTGCAGCCAGCCAGTACACAGGGATTACAGCCCAGTTGTCACGTACCTGGTGGACGAGTCTGACTTATGCAGGGGATCACCTGTCTTGCGGCCGCCCTGGTTCAAGAACCCCTGGTAGTGCAGACAGGGAGTTCAGGAGCACAAGAGGGCACGAGGGTTGGACTGGTTCACTTGGTGGTATGTGAGAGTCCACTGAAGCTCGTGCTAAGCAGAAGAATGGTGGTACAATCCGGGTTGGTAACAGGCTGGCGGTGCGGTACAGATGGAGCAGGCAGGCGGGTGGTCGGGGGTAAGCGAGTTCGGCAATGTGTGGGCAGCAGAGGTACAAATGGAGCAGGCAAAAGAGTAGTCGTAGACAGGCCAGGGCAGGCAGAAAGCAACAAAGTCCAAGTAAAGCTGGGGTCACAGGTACAGGAAGGTCTCTCAGAGTAAACATGGGGGTCACAGATCACAGGAACCCTGTAGAATGGACAGCACTTGCTTCCTGGTGCTGTCTGCTTAAATGGCCGCTATTGGCGCCATTGCCCGTGCATATGTGCGCACACACACAAGCACAGGCGAGCACACATGTGTATAGGAGCGTGCGGACACGATCCAATGGCCCAGGATGGTTCCTTACACCAGTACACAGGTATTACAGCCAAGCACACAGGTATTACAACCCAGTACACAGGTATTACAGCCCAGTACACAGGTATTGCAGTCCAGCACACAGGTATTGCAGCCCAGCACACAGGTATTACTGCCCAGCACACAGGTATTACAGACAGGCTGTCTTTAAATATATAATTGAAATGTGGATCTTTCACTTTAACTTTGTCCAATGGATGAATATATCTCATTTTATTTATGGCTGTTCTTTATATTTTGCAGGTCATCATTGTGACCTGTCATGTGACTTCTTGCACTGGGGCCCTGAAGGCCCAATGGTAAGTATACATGTGCCACACCTAGCCAATCCCTGTAGAAGCTGGAAACTAGTATAGTAGGCACTGCTACTATATCACTGCTAGTTTCCTGTTGAACGGCTGCACTGCTGCTTAGTGAACACAACAGGTCAGCATGGGCACTCAGCATGGACACCTTTCAGAGAACACTTTGCATTTTTGTAATAATTGCAAAGTGCTTTCTGGTTGAACAAAGTAGAGAGGCAGGCAGTGACACCTTCCTGCTTTGTTTCTCCAGATCCTGGTACCAAAGCAAAGCCATAGCTGCTGGATACATGGGTGTTGAGAAAATGTCACCTTCAGACAAAACAAGCCAATCAGTGGCTCCCATTTGACAAAGATTTTTTTTTTTATTTGTTTACTTATTTATTTTGTAGGAACAGCTAAGTATGACAAAACATTTTATACAAAGTTGTAACTGCACAGAAAGTTCAAAGGGTGCAAAACTGTTTGTTTGTCCACTTTAAATATGTCCCTGTAAAGAAGAAAGCAAATACCTATATCCCCTAATGCCGATTGGTATTAACAGTTGCTCTGATTATGAGAATTAGCAGCTTGCAGTCTTCCACAGAATTCATCACTTTTTGGAACATCCATATCCTGTGCCCCTGCTGTGTTTACTAATCATATGCACTGTACTGAAGAAGGTGTCAGCTGGAGGAACTACAGTACTGAGTGTTAGGGAACAGGAGGTGTAAACTTCAAGAAGTGTTGATTTCTGAAATATAATTGGGCAGTGATTTCTTATCATCAGATTGATGTTTGGTGGTACAGGCAGTTTTAGTATTACTTGATTTCTTTCTTTATAAGGGCATGTTTAGTTCCACTTTATTTTCAGTAGACCAAAACACTTTAAAGGCATATGTCCTCATTTTTAGTACCATACATTTACCCTTGGGTTGCTTACATAAGAATCTGGGACATTGAGCATCACTTCCTGAGGCCACAGTTTTCTTTCAGAGTTTACTGGGTGCAGAGAACCTAAGGAGGTCATGTAGTGTGGTGTACACATGTTATTCTTTAAGTAAGAGGTATTTGATTGTATGTATATTTTTTATGATTGCCCTTAAAGCAGAGTTCCACCCACATTTTTCACTCCTCACCATGCAGCAATAATGTGCATCCTTAAAATGAATTGCCAATTTTTTTTTTTCTCTTCACTGATTTATGCCTATATCCAATTTCACTCCCTCCTTTAGGGGCCACAGTGCTGTGTGCCATATCTGGTTTTGCATTGGCTCCTGGGAGATCTTGGTCAGCTTGGCGTGGCACTGCTCCCATTTTGCATTGGCATCTATGGAAAATCTTAGTCAGCTTGGCATGGCACTTCTCCTGTTTTGCATTGGCGTCTATGGACCATCTTAGTCAGCTTGGCATGAACTCCGTTTTAACCACTTCCCTACCGCCAAAAGCAGAATGACAGCCGGGAAGTGGTTCAGTTATCCTGACTGGGCGTCATATGACATCCAGCAGGATAACAAACCGGCGCTTGCCACATTGCGACAATCGGTGCTGCGGTGTGTCAGCCTGACCCACCGCATTACCAATCTCTGTAAAGAGCTTCCATCAGAAGCTCTTTACCATGTGATCAGCCATGACCAATCATGGCTGGTCACAGTGTGAACAGGAAGAGCCATTTATCGGCTTTTCTTCTACTCCTGTCTGCAGTCGGGAGTAGAGGAGAGCCGATCGGTGGGTCTCCTGACAGGGGTAGTCTGTGCTGAGTGTTTATCAGCACAGCCCCCCTAGGATTGCCACCCAGGACCACCAAGGATGCCACCCAGGGACTACCAGGGAGAGCCCACCCAGGACCACCAGGAGCTGACCAGGGAAGCCCATCTTGACCATCAGGGAGCCCACCCTAGACCACCAGGTAAGGGGCACGGTGCCCAACATGGATGGCACTCAGTACCAACTTCAGATGCCACCCTAGACCACCAGCAAATGGGAACCTTTTAGTACATCTGTCATTGCCGCCCACCAGTGCCCCCTATCAGTGCCCACCAGTGCCCATCAGTCCCACCTATGAGTGCCCATCAGTGCCACTTATCAGTGCCCATAAGTGCTGCTTATCAGTGCTTGTAAGTGCTGCTTATCAGTGCCGCCTATCAGTGCCCATCAATGCTGCATATAAGTGCCTCATCATCAGTGCCACCTCATCAGTGCTGCCTCATCAGTGCCAATCAGTACTGCCTCATCACTGACCATCAGTGTAGCCTCATCAGTGCCCATCAGTGAAGGAGAAAACATACTTATTTACAAAGTTTTGTAACAGAAACAGAGAAAACCTTTTTTTCCCAAAATTTTTGGTCTTTTTTTATTTGTAGCACAAAAAATAAAAACTACAGGGGTGATAAAATACCACCAAAATAAAGCTCTATTTGTGGGAAAAAAATGCTAAAAATTTTGTTTGGGTATAGCGTCGCACGAACGTGCAATTGTTATTCAAAGCGCAACAGCACCGAAAACTAAAAATTGGTCTGGTAGGGAAGTGTTCTAATGCCTCGTACACACGGTTCGATGATCGCATACAACAGTTCGTACGAACGACCATTGTATGCTAATCCGACCGTACAACAGTCGTACAACAGGAGTTGTATGAGCAAACTAGAAAACTTTGGTAGTACCAACAAGCGGTCATACGACCGTTGTATCGTGTGTACAGAGAAGTTGGTCCAACAAATTGTATTATGCAAAACGCGCATGCTCAGAAGTCAGGAACGGCCAGACACAAATTACATGCACCTGAACTTTCTCTTTATACGTCCATAACACGACACTACGTTCAGCTTGGTCGTACGATCATGTAGTGCATGTCAGTATACGAAATACAACAGCCAACATACGATTTGGTCCGTTCGGTCGTACGATTATCTAACTGTGTGTACGAGGCTTTAGTGCCTGCTATTGAAGTGGTCTGCTTTAAATCTAAGACGTCTGCTTGTATTTTCCTTTTCATGACAGGTTTATATTGATATTGGTATAAATCATTTTTATTCTTCCCGTTAATAAATATCTGCATGTCCCCTTTTCGTTAAAATAACTGTCTAAAGAACAATTTACACAGATTGCACAATGCCACATCATTAGGTATACCACCATAAGAATGGAATCCAGAACAATTTTCTAGTGAAGTTCAAGGTTACATTAAAATAAAGGGTTTCATTTTCTTAGCATCACACATGCTGTGAGTAAGACTGAAAATAATTAAAATGTGTTCTTCTTGATCACAGAGACAAACCAAACTAGCAATAAGAGCAATACACTAAAACATTATAGCCCGTAATAAGCATACTTTAGCTCTTTTCAGCAACAATCACAATTAAGGGAATTGACATCAGGCGGTGTAGGTAATATATTTAATTCTCATAGCCTTGAGTTTGCTGCAATGTATAATTGCTAATTGTCTTATTGGGTATTAAGACTATGAAATCTTATTGCCAGCAATGCAATGCCTTCATGAAAGTTTACTGAGAGAAAATATCTTTTTATCATGAATGAATTATATGAGTTTGGCAGTTATACATAGAATTCAAACTGGCAAATTAAAGTTCAGTTCTGATAACCTAACCTGGCAAATGCAACAAACAATTCTAAAGTAGGATCCACATGGTTTGTAACTAATCCCTTTCATTTCAAGCTATCTAAGATTCCGTAGTTAATTACATTTAATAACTGTGATACCTGGGTATAATCAGCCAAAGTTTCAGTGTTATGCATATAATTCTATAATTAAAGGAGTGATTTTGCAAACTCAGTTGTAGCAGCTAAAGCTTTGAGACCCTTTTAGAGATCTTCAATTACATTAGTAGAGAACTAAAATTGTCCTTTCCACCTTGCAATTAATCACCTGCATAGAACGATGAACGCCTTTACAATACACTCAATAGAAGGCCAAATCTCCAAATGTGCATTGCATACTCATGGTCCAGTATGTGATGTCAACATAGATAAATAAAAAAATGAAGCATACATTTTGGGCATTTTTAATTTCATAAGTTTAGTATCAAGGTTTTCAGCCTATACTCAAAAAAATACCAAATAGGTACTGTATATCCTGAGAATAAAAAGTCGATTTTGTAGTTGAATTATTACTTCGTCCCCCAGGTCTCTACAGCTGGAACAAGTGTGTTGCTTTTGTTTCATTTTAAGAGCCCCAAATTCCAAGGCATTCTATTATTTAAATTCATACCAGAATTTGTTCAGCAGTGGGGGGAGGGGATGAATGCTCATGCACTTGCTTGTGTAAACAGTTTCTTTACAACAGAGGAAATGAGATTCCAGAAAACATGGGGTCTATTTAATTAGAAAAAAAAATCTATGTGAATGTCCCAAGCATTCTCACAGCCATTAACAATTTGTCTACTACATTTATTTATTATAATCATCAACTTTCCAGTGGCCATAATGTAGTATTTTGACAAAATGCTTCAATCAGATAAATAGTGCATTATCATCAGTATGTGGAGCTGACGATCTTAAAGGGGAACTTTGGTCAGAAAATTAAGTCCTGCTAGATCACTTCAGGCTGGTCCCTTTTGCAGGTATAGCTATGTAAAACATTAAAAATAATACTATATATATATATATATATATATATATATATATATATATATATATATATATATATATACTACACTGTTTAAAATTCAGTAATACACTGTGTCGCCCTGCTTTGCACATGCTCACTTATTCTCCATTTTAAGCACTGATAAATTTGTTGAGGGCGATCTGCTGATAGCCTTAAAGCAGAATTAAACCCTCCTATCCTTTATAGCCAAGGAAGCTGCTTCTGTTTGATCTGCAACTGCCATGGTGCTGCACATGTGATCAGTTATGACACCAATCATTTGATGGTTTGACAGTTTTGGTTGAGAGCACAAGCAAATGTGACAGTTAGCAATCACAGCATTACAGGAATGTACCCTTAAATTGATGAATTTAGTTCCATTTTATGAGTTACTGCTGTTCAGGGGCTCTGGGTTTCAGCAAAATGGCAGCCTCCAGCAAGAAGAAACAGAAGCAATGCTGGAGGCAATTAACAGCGCACACTCATTTTGGTAGCATTATTATTAATGTGGAATGTGTGTTCCATGCTAAAGAACATTATTTTTTATCAAGTTGTTATGAGTAAAGTTCCACTTTAAGAAATAAACATATTACACAGATTACGAGGATTATTTGTGATGGCTGTGCAAATGCCAATTGCAGTTCTAATTTTTTATAAATATACCCCTTAAAGTCACCTCATTAGCACATGATTACTTGTATGCAATACAATAAAATACTATTGGAAATATCCTTACCTTTTAGGCAGCTTGTGTATTGAAATTCTGTTGATTCACCTTTTTACCCCTGTCGGACACCGTGGTTCCTCCCACCAGCTCATATGTCCTTTAGCTGTCAGAAAGAGCCACTGTGTGGAATGTGGAATATTTGGAGCTGCCAGAGAAAAATGAAATAGATGTATTTCAAAATATTAGCCACAGGTCCATTGAGTGCTGGGACCCAGGGCGCCCTCCCACTTTCGCAGAACAATGCCTCTTCAGATCTACCACGGGACGTGCTCTGCAGGGTACATTTCTTTACCATAAAGGAAGAGATCCTGCGCCTGGCTTGGCCTAGGGGCCCCATTGACTTCCACGGTGCCCATGTCCAGATCTACCCAGATATTTCCAGGCAAACCCGGGCCATGCGGGGTCTTGTGCATCCCCTCCTGGAGGTGATCTGTGAAGCAGAAGCCACATACTGCTGGGGCCACCCTTTCCATCTTATCATATGGAAACAGGGGTCTGACTTCTACCTTCATTCCCCAGACCAACTCCCTGACGTATTTGGTTTCCTGGTTAAGCTGGCGGTCAATGTACTCAATTGGCACGACTATATACTCACCTAGGAAGCCCTCAATCTACCTTTTCCCAGACTGCAGTAGATCCAACAACCTTGGTCCTGGGCCTCTAGTTGAGACACTCTCAGGTCCCACCCACCTCTGCTGAAACTTGACACCATCCGTGGCTGGGGTCGCTGATGTGACAGCAGGCCTCAACAATTGTCTCTGCTAACCTCACTGGGGCCTTCCATCCTTTCCTAAGGCCCTTGGACTCTGACTCCTACCATTTTGGATATTTTCAGTCTCTCCAGATGCCGGTGGCTGGTTTGTATTTTTTGTGTTTTTATACTCTACCATATCTTTTTGGTGGCCTTGTCTGTGAGCAGTTTGGCACAGGCTGCGGGATTCCAGAGACTTGGACCTAGTTAAAGCAGCGCCACGGGCCTTACATACATACTTTACACAGGTTAAGCTGTTGCCTTTGTATTTTAACACTGCTATCGGTGCCCCTCTCCCTTGCCCGCTCTCCCTGTTTGGTGGCGGGCAGGGGGAGTTGGGTACAAATGACGAAGACAGATCTAGTGCCCTAATATCTCTAATCTACCATACCCTGGTTTGACCCATAGCATGTGGGCCATATATGGCATAGATCAAAGGGGTCACATATCCAGTGAAGCCACTATATACCTCACTGCCCCTCACCGGGCTGTACTTGTGTCTATGTTTCTACTTATTGGAGGGAATGCGGAATCTGTTCGGTGGCTGTATTATCTCCAATGCATTATCTTTATGACGATGGCTTTCTTGCAGATAACTCGATCTATACATGTGTGCTCATTTGAGAAGTCTACTAATTCACACCCAGACATTCTGTCCTGGTGCCCTGGGGTTGGATGTATGATCACTGTATCTGCTTCTCTCCTTTCCCTCTGTCCGTGTTTCTGGGCCTACCGTGAATGGCGGGATTCCCCCCTGATGCACCATCACAGACAGTCCTGGCTACTGGCCTGTTTTCTATGTCCCCTTTTATATACTCCTTCAATTATTGTTGTTTCTACAAGTGTATACATTGTGTCTCCCGTTGCTAATAACCTTGTACATCTCCACTTACATTGCTTTATATTGAACCTGAGTTGCCCACTTTGGGCAATCTCTAGCACTCCTACCACCCCTGTTTGGGCGGACCCTTGCTTGGCCGTGTTTGGGCTAACCTAGGGTCATCAAACAAGTTGCAGTCTAGACTTAATATTTCTTCCTTATCTTCCCCTTGTTTCTTCTTTGACTATCTTTCTTCTCCTTCTCTCTATTTTCTTTTTCTGTTCTATCCCTGTTTCCCGCCTAGGGAGATCTCCAGATTGGGATATTTCCCTGCATCTTACTGTGTCCCTGTAACTCCTGTGTGGGTCATGGGTCTCCTTAAGGTCACCACTCTCAACGTGTGAGGCCTCAATATGCCTGAAAATCGCTCTCAGCTTTTGGCTGATATGCGAAAATGCAGGACTCAAGTGGCTTTCCTACAGTAAACACACTTTTGCGGTGACCATATTCCTAAATTGACAAACAGCACTTTTCTGATACTCCATATCACAGTGTCTAAAAGTCCAAAGGGATAAGCATTTTGGTGGCCAAGTTGACTCCCTGTTTTTTTGAGGCGCAGAAGACAGATGATTTGGGCCATTTCCTACTCTTGAGGGGTCAGGTGTTTGGCGTGCAGGTCACCTTTGCTAATGTCTATTTTCCTAACGTAGACCACCCGCAATTCCTATGGAAACTCCTCCCTTAATTGCTAGAGTTTGCTGAGGGGCTCCTTATCTTTGGAGGCGACCTTAACTTTGCTATGGACCCTTCAGTGGGTGTATCATGTGGCTCCTCCCACCTCCCACATTCCCGCCTTGGGAGACTAAAGGCGGATTTGCATTCTGTGCACTTGGTTGACCCCTGGCGACTGCTGCATCCTCACGACCGTGACTATACTTTTTTCTCCCCGGTTCACCTTACTTATTCACGATTGGATTATCTACTGATTGCACACAAAGGCTTATCTAGAGTAGTTTCTGCCGAGATAGATGTTATTTCATTTTTGGACCACTCTCCGGTCCACCTGACACTTCAACTGGGGCAACCAAGTCAGACCCCACCATCCGCTCTGAGTTAATGACCGCTCTGAGTTAATGACCGCTCTGAGTTAATGACCACTCTTCAGGACTACTTCTTCATTAAAGGAGAATCGGTCTCTAACCCCCTAGTTGTCTGGGAGGTGCACAAGCCAGCGGTACATTGATCAGTATTGGAGCCCGCATTAAACAAAAGAGATCCCGCCGCTTGGAGGAACTTTTTGGCCGACTGCGAAGCTTGGAATGTGCCCACAAGGCCAGCCTTGAGCATACTACCTATCAGGAGCTTCTTAAGGTTCGGGAAGAGCTCAGCTAGCTGCTTTTCCACAAAACTAAGTGAAAACTGGCATGGGCTCAACGTGCAATGTGCAAATTTTCAAATAAACCGGGAACAATGCTTGCTTGGGCATTGCGGGGCCCCCATATGAGAACATATATTGCCCATATTATGGACTCCTCCGGTCAGAGACTTGACATCTGCTCTAAAATGGCAGCAAAATTTAGATTCTTCTATGAAAGCCTCTACAACATCTTCCTCATCTCCAGATCTCACCGTGGGGGTTGACATGACTGTGCAGTCCTATTTTGTCTCCTCGGGTATGCCATCTCTTTCAGATGTAGTCCAGGAGGAACTGGAGGAGCCCATCACAATGGAAGAGCTGGAAGTGGCCCTGGCCCACTCGAAACCGAGAAAGGCTTTGGGTCCTGATGGCCTCACCCCGAGCTATTTCAAGACCTTCTTGGAGATCTTGTCTCGATCACTGGTCTCTGCCCTTAACTCTGTCACAAATGGACAATTTTTCTCGACTGATTGATTAAGAGCATACAGTATCTCACAAAAGTGAGCACACCCCTCACATTTTTGTAAATATTTTATAATATCTTTTCATGTGTCAACACTGAAGAAATGACACTTTGCTGCAATGTAAAGTAGTGAGCATACAGCTTATATAACAGTGTAAATTTGCTGTTCCCTCAGAATAATTCAACACACAGCCATTAATGTCTAAAACACTGGCACCAAACGTGAGTACACCCCTAAGTGTCCAAATGTCCAAATTGGGCTTAAAGTGTCAATATTTTGTGTGGCCACCATTATTTTCCAGCACTGCCTTAACTCTCTTGGGTTCACCAGAGCTTCACAGGTTGCCACTGGCGTTCTCTTTCACTCCTACATAACGACATCACATAGCTGGTGGATGTTAGAGACCGTGCTCTCCTCCAACTTCCATTTGAGGATGCCCCACAGATGCTCAATAGGGTTTAGGTCTGGAGATATGCTTGGTCAGTCCATCACCTTCACCCTCATCTTCTTTAGCAAGGCATTGGTCATCTTGGAGGTGTGTTTGGGGTCGTTATCATGTTGGAATACTACCCTGTGGCCCAGTCTCTGAAGGGAGGGGATCATGCTCTGCTTCAGTATGTCACAGGACATGTTGGAATTCATGGTTCCCTCAATGAACTGTAGCTCCACAGTGCCAGCAGCACTCATGCAGCCCCAGACCATTACAGTCCCACCACCATGCTTGAATGTAAGAAAGACACACTTGTCTTTGTACTCCTCACCTGGTTGCCACCACACACACTGACACCATCTGAACAAAATAAGTTTATCTGGGTCTCATCAGACCACAGGACATGGTTCCAGTAATCCATGTCCTTAGTCTGCTTGTCTTCAACAAACTGTTTGCAGGCTTTCTTGTGCATCATCTTTAGAAGAAGCTTCCTTCTGGGATGACAGCCATGCAGACCAATTTGATTCAGTGTGCAGAGTATGGTCTGAGCACTGACAGGCTAACCCCCACCCCTGCAACCTCTGCAACCTCTGCAACAATGCTTGAAGCACTCATACATCTATTTCCCAAAGACAGCCTCTGGATATGACACTGAGCATGTGCACTGAACTTCTGAGTGGAACCTGTCCTGTTAAACTACCAGTATGAGAGAGTGAGAACTATAACACCAAATTTAACACACCTGCTCCCCATTCACACCTGAGACCTTGTAACACTAATGAGTCACATGACATCGGGGAGAGAAAATGGCTAATTGGGCCCAATTTGGACATTTTCACTTAGGGGTGTAATCACTTTTGTTGCCAGCAGTTTAGACATTAATGGCTGTGTGTAGAGTTATTTTGAGGGGACAGCAAATTTACACTGTTATACAAGCTGTACACTGACTACTTTAAATTGTAACAAAGTGTAATTTCTTCAGTATTGTCACATGAAAAGATATAATAAACTATTTACAAAAATGTGAGGGGTGTACTCACTTTTGTGTGATACTGTATATCTCCCTTATTCTTAAGGAAGGTAAGGACCCATTGTGATGTGGGAACTACACCGACTTAAAAAATATTGGCCAATAGCTCGCTCCCGCATATCCCGAACCTTGTCCATAGAGACCAGGTTGGCTTTGTGCCCCTCCGGGAGTCACGTCAAAAGTCAAAATCATCATGGTGGTGAACTTGGTACATGCAGCTAGGTCATAAAAGAGGCCTCTTCTCTTGCTGTCTACAGATGCAGAGAAGGCCTTCGACTGGGTAAACTGGACCTTCATACAAGCCACTCTGGAATACAACGGCCTCCAGTACTCCATGCTGAGGTGGATAATATCCCTCTACTCTAACCCCACAGCTGTGGTTAAGGTCAATGAGATGAGATCTGCCTTCTTTAATATTCGTAATGGTACAAGGCAGGGTTGTCTCCTGTCTCCCCTAATCTTTATACTTACTCTTGAACCCTTTCTGTGTACCATGAGGGAAGATTCTGACATACAAGATTAATGGAGGAGGAAGGATTAGGGGAGGAAGTAGAGAGGAGATGTTGCTGGAAGTGGCAGCAGAGGAGGATACTGGGACTTCTCATTACCATCTGATGATCCGCAGCTGAGCAGTGCGAAGGGAGCATTTAAATAACTGTCCTACATGCTGAATTTTGATTGTCGTTTGGTGAGTCTCTCCATATGGGGGGAAACCCCGGATTATCACGCGGTGTGGTGGAGGTGGTTCACTGAACAACATTGGACATTTAATAGGATGCATTAAGATCTCAAGATCCCTTTCTCTCTTATTCTCACATTCACAAACTGTGTGTGTACTGTGAGCTTGCTGTGGACATTATCATTTTTGGACTCACTCTAATCAGCACTGCTTTAATATTATAGTGTACTTGTCATACTGTAATATCGTTTTATAAGATTCTGACAGCTATTGAAAAGCCTCGGCTACACATTATGTGGCAGCCTTTGTGGATGATTAGCTTTTCTTTATGAGTAAAACTTTAACCTCCCTCTCACAACAGTATAGGTCCTTGCAAGACTACGAAATATAAGGCATCTATCACAATTCAACTTCTGAATGTAGCCAAGGCATGCATCCCCCTTTGCTGGAGATCGGAGAACCCCCCCATCAAAATCCGTATGTACCCCCCCAAGAGGCTAGAGGTCGTTTCCCCCTACGTACGGAACCGATGTAAGTCTTCAACTTAACACTATCTACGGAATATAAAGCATCAGAACG
>BLSH010314336.1:11567-59050 GCA_018402905.1 Glandirana rugosa | reverse complement strand
TCCAAGTAGGTACGTCGTCTGTCCTTAAGACAGGTATCGTGTCTGTCGTCCGTCTCTATGTCGTCCGTCTCATGTCGGTTTTCATAACCCGGGTCCGTCGTCTGTGTACCTGGTATTTTTCAGGACCCAGTCACGTCCGTCTTTATAACAGTCATGTCGGTTTCATAGACAGGTCCGTCGTCCGTCCTGGTAGTTCAAATCCCGGAGACAGTCCTTTCTTACCCCTGTCCCCATCTCCGAAGAGGGTAGGTTTAACGAAACTTCGGTGGTCTGTGGTCTATATTGATTATACTATTATCCACATAACGCGAATCCTATTTCCAACGAGCTGACGACGCTCATTCACTTTACACCAATCCCACCCACGGGAGGGAATACTGGAGGGCAGCAGTCGAGCAACCTTTATCCTAAGCGCAATACACCTATTATCATATTAGTTATATCTGGTGTCTGGTGGCTTCAAAGCAATTTGGATGGGAGAAGCCTCTACCCCTGTCCCCATTCTTTCCTGACAGAGGCCCTAAACTTGATGGTCCTGCCTGCTGCCTGGACAGATACTTTGGCTGTACTGACAATATTTCTGCCTGCACTGACCCAGGACTTTTTATGGTCCATGTGTCTGCTGCCTGGGCCCAATACTTTTGGCTGTACTCTGCCTGCTGTATCTCTGCCTGCTGTCTGTGCTATGGACAGAATTCCTGTCTGCTGCATGGATGAACCTTTAGCTGCTGCTGACCACATCCCTGCCTGCTACCTGGACCAATGCTTTGACTGTGCTGCCAATATCTCTACCTGCTACTATGGACAGTATTCCTGAGGCTGCCTGTTTTGCTTTTGCTTTCCACGTTGCTGCCTGCTGCCTGGACCGATGCTCTCCTCTGTTGACCACTGCACTACTAAAACCACAGGTAATCTTTTCTTACCCTTTTCTCAGCAGAATGTATTTTGGTTTGTAATTTGTATGTAATGTACCTTCAACAATGTGATAGGTTGGCAGGAATTTGTGTGTGTGTGATTTATGTCCCTAGAACACCTGGAAATGGATGTTAATCCTTGGTATGTGGCCAGGCTGTGTAAAAGTCTCACACATGTGGTATCACCATACTCAGGAGGAGTAGCAGAATGTACTCATTATGCCTCATAGATTATACATTGGGGTGTTAGCTTTCCAAAATGGGGTCATTTTGTGGGCAATTCCATTGTCCTGGTGCTCCAGGGCCTTTGAAAGTGTACTAGGTGGTTGAGAAATGAGATGTGTAATTTATGCTCGTAGAACGCTTAAAGGTGCTACTTCAATGTTAAGCCTCGGTATGTGGCCAGACTGTGTAAAAGTCTCACATATGTGGTATTGTCATACTCAGGAGGAGTAGCAGAATGTATTTTTGGGTGTCATGTTTTGCTATGTACATGCTATGTTTTGGAAATGTCATATAAATTGACAACTTTGTGTAAAAAAAATGAGTTTTCATTTTTTTCCACATTTTCCAAAAACTTCTGGAAAAAAATGAACTGTTCAAAAGACTCATTATGCCTCATAGATTATACGTTAGGGTGTTAGCTTTCCAAAACGGGGTCATTTTGTGGGAAATTCCATTGTCTTGGTGCTCCAGGGCCTTCAAAAGTGTAATAGGTGGTTGAGAAGTGAGATGTGTAATTTATGCTCAAAGATCGCCAAAAGGTGCTACTTCAATGTTAAGCCTCGATATGTGGCCAGGCTGTGTAAAAGTCTCACACATGTGGTATCGCCATACTCAGGAGGAGTAGCAGAATGCATTTTGGGGTGTCATTACAAGTATGCATATGCAGTGTTTGAGAAATAACTTGTTGTTATGACAATTTTGTGTAAAGAAAAAAAAATTCTTCATTTTGCAAAGAATTGTAGGGAAAAAAATTACAACTTCAAAAAATTTACCATGCTTCTTACTAAATACCTTGGGATGTCTACTTTCCAAAAAGGGGTCATTTGGGGGGTATTTGTACTTTACTGGCTTGTTAGTGTCTCACAAAATGAGATAGACCGTCAGTACATCAGGTGCGATCAATTTTCAATGATTTGCACCCTGGCTAGTAGGCTCTATAACTTTCACAGAGACTAAATAATATACACTAATGTGGATTATTTTTTACCAAAGATATGTAGCAGTATAAATTTTGGCCCAAATTTATGAAGAAAAATGGAAAATTTCCTATCAAATACTTACCGTAATATTCCTTTCCTGATGGACGCCATGGCAGCATACGTATGGGTTAATCCCGCCTCCTTTCCACTCTTATAGGACCCCACTCCCATAAATTTAGGCTCAGAGCCAGAGGCCATGTTCCGTAACTAGCCAACTCCTGACACTGGGGTGGGAACTCCTGCTGCCACTCCTTACTTACGGTAAGTATTTGATAGGAAATTTTCAGTTTTCCTGACAGACTCCATGGCAGCATACGTATGGGGTTTAACTAGCTATACACCTCATGGGCGGGCAATGCTGAACCAAAGGCTTTAATCTGTACGTCTGTACCATCAACAGACAGGCCCTTTAAGCCACAATAAACAGAGGATAACAAAGCAGCCTCTGCATAATAATGAGCCATAAATGTATTGATTGAGGGCCGCAAGGCCGCCCTATGGACTATATTGGGAGCCACATGCTGCGAAGCTGCCCGAGATGTAGACACACTTCTGGTTGAGCGAGTGGTCACCACCTCCAGAGAGCCAAGCCCTCAGCTCTGAGCCTGTTGGATGGCCCTGACAACCCGTGCCACCATCATCCTAGATGAGGGACATTTCCCATGTTATTTTCGGCAAAGAATGAACAAGCATTCTAAAGCCAGAAGGAAGCCTTGGAGATACCAGCCCTGCGTATATGTTAGCAGATATCATGATATCATGCGTTGGAAGCTTTTTGAGTGATATACTTTACAGAATACTTTACTTTCATGGAGAAAAAGCAGAACATGTCTTCTAGCATGGAGATAGGAACAGGAACTATACAAGCGCACACTTAGATACAGAAGGTACATCCTGTGATAATATTATAACACAGAATACACACTAATACTGCAGTGCCACCTACTGGTATAGACAGTTATAATGTATATATGTAGTTTATAGTACCAAGCAACTTTACTGTTGTACTTCCACAGTATAAAACTTTTCCGACTTCTTGGTGCACAGGGAGACAAACAGGTTGATTTTGGACTGACCCCCAGGGACCTGCCTGAAAACTACCACATGGAGAGACCATTTGTTGCATTTCAGTTGGACTCTGGAAAGAAAGCCTGTTAGAATCATTCAGGATTCCGGGGACATAAGGCATTCTGGCTTGTAGGGTGCAGAAGGCTGCCAGTAATTTCAGAATGTTTGCACACTCCTGTGAAACTGACAGCCCCACCTGTCCTGCATTATCCCTGATAGGCAGTAAGTCCCCCATTTTGTATCGCTGGTATCAAACGCAATTGTGAAGCAGGAGATGGGGCAATGGAATGACCAATAAATACCTTTCTCCGTTGCAGCCACCTAGGGCTCTCTCATGATTGAGGCCTTGTAGATGAGCTGCATTCTACTTCCTGGCTCCCACTGCTGGGGAAACCCCTTATGGAAGGGCCACATTCTCCAGAGCGTCCACTTGACCATTGGCTACATAGACACCATAGTGCCGATAATTTTAGATACTGAAAGGTGCGCAGGTGGGAAGAAGACTGGCCCAGATTCAGGTAAAGAGGCAAGTTAACGTTTAGGTCTATGAAATGAGCCAGTCACCTGGCTGGAACCCAATCATAAACTTTCCCTTTTAGATGAGAAATGTTTTAGGTGTGTGAGGTCTATAGCTGTCCTCTGCAAGCCGTTCTTTATGACCATGAAGTGGGTGAAGTGCATGCCCAGAAATCTTCCACCTTCTGGGACTGGAACAGCAGCACTTTGCGACACCAGAAACCTTACATAATACAAGAGTATCTGCCTCTTTACCTCGGAGTAAGGTAAATCTGGGAAAACAAAACTGAGCTGAGGAGGAAATCCAAAGGCCCATGCGTATCCTGAAATGACTGCTTTAAAGTTCCAACAGTCGAGACCCCAAGTCGTTTTCTCCGAAACCCGAGGTCAGGTTCACTTAGCCGACATTTGAGAGGACACCTGGCCTCTCCACCAGCTCTTCCCAAAATCCTGACCTGGTCTGTAAAGCGTGTGATCCCCGCACACTCTGAACATTGTCTTCTAGACCCTGTATTCTTCTGGCCTAGCAGGCGCAGGTCCTGAGGCAAAACCCAACTGTGGCCCAGGTTAAGGTGCTATTCAGCTTGTTGCAAACGATGAAGCTCCCTCAAGGGGATCTTCCACCATGCCTGCTAGGGCCAGGATCTACAAGCCAAGGCCAGAGCCATGGCGTTTACTTAGCCGTAGCTGGCCAGAACATTCCTACAATGTGTATGATGTCAAATGAAGCCTCATCATGCAACCTACCGCCAGCTCTGGCTCCTGAACTACCAGGTTTCTGGTCGCTTCATCTGAAAGGTTTTGAATACTGCGTCCACATTCTTCTTCCACATTTTCAGTGCTATAAACATGGCCACTAGAGCCTAGGCTGACTTTCAACCCAATCACTGCATCTTCCAGGGAAGAGTGACCGGCTTGCTTGCCTTATCAAGACTTCAACTACTAGAGAGGCAGCCTTTCAATGCTTCACATCCTTATCCCTGAAGGGATAGAGCTTGGCCTGCTCAGAAGGGAGGTATATCTCGCGACCTTGCTCATCCAAAATGATGTCCCCTAGTTCCATTAGGAATGGGGAGAATAGGACACTCTCTCTGAGGCTACGTCTCCACTATTGCGGCACCAAAGTCGCATGATTCAGAGCGCGACTCTGGAGTGCAACACCGCTGAGGACTGCTAGGGATTTACATGGGACTGCAGCTATCACCCTTCTCTGACCCGCCAATGGGTGGGAATTGCTGGAGACGCCACACATCTTCTGGGGCACAACTTGCTGAACAACCAGGCCTCGACTGTGGACACTTTATCCAAGGTAAGACTTCAATCATTCTGCTCTTCAGAAGGAGGACAAAAAAGGAACACGGCCTCTGGCTCTGAGCCTAAATTTATGGGAGTGGGGTCCTATACGAGTGGAGAGGAGGCGGGATTAACCCATACGTATGCTGCCATGGAGTCTGTCAGGAAAATTACTTTTTTGCAAAATTGTACAATAGAAACTAAAAAAAAGTGTTTTTTTTTCAACATTTTCAAAAAATAAAAAACCCAGAGGCGATTAAATACCACCAAAAGAAAGCTCTATTTGTGAGAAAAAAATGATAAAAATTTTGTTTGGGTACAATGTAGCATGAGAGAGTAATTGAGATTCAAAGTGTGAGAGCGCTGAAAACTGAAAATTGGTCTGGGCAGGAAGGGGGTATAAACGTCCTGTATTGAAGTGGTTAAAAAGGTAACAAAGTCTTTACCAAGTAACTATAGACCTGTTAGTTTAACTTCTATAGTTGGGAAAATACTGGAGAGTTTAATAAAAGACCACATAGATGAGTTCATGGATTCACGAAAGACAGAAGTTATCAGACAAACCTGATTTCTTTTTATGAGGAGGTAAGTAAAACCTTGGACAAAGGGGTGGCTGTGGACGTAGTATACTTGGATTTTGCAAACGCATTTGACACAGTTCCCCACTCATGGCTAATGTGTAAGGTAAAGTCTACAGGTTTGGAAAAATCCATTTGTAAATGGATAGAAAACTGGCTATAAGACTGAATTCAGTGAGCAGTGGTCAATGATTCATACTCTAAATGGTCTATGGTTATCCGTGGTGTATCCCAAGGTTCAGTGTTGGGCCCCTTACTTTTTCTTTCAAATATTTTTTATTGTGATTTGACAAGTTATACGTCCAAGGCACATATTTTATAGTTTCAACAGTGCATACATTACATAGTCATGTATATGCGTTGTGTAACTGCCTATCTCAATACACCAGTGTGTTGTTGTCTCAGATTGTTGAATAGTCTTGATTGTGGACCAACCAGCAGTGTCTCTCATCTCCGGGCGCCCCAATGGGATCTCTCTGCCTCCAAAGGAGGAACAGCTTTGTTGTACCATAGTGATAATACATGTTTAGAGTACATACTTTCATTGTTCAAATGAATCTATGGCCTGTGTACTAAACATTAAAGATAACGCTGAACTTAAATATTAATAGAGAAATTAAAAAGAAATTAAAGAGATGAAGGGAATTTAAATAAAACAGAGCTGCTGAAAGTGTCCTTGGTTAAGATCTGCGTCAAGTCTCCCATGTGGATGTTACTAGTTCTCCTGATGGGTTTAGACTGTGTAGGTAATGTTAGGTAAGACCATTTTCCTAAATGTCATCTAGAAAAAGTTTGGTACCATTGGGACCAAGAGGCCCATTTTTGTTGCTCTTGGGCAAGTTGGGCCTTGCTTGTGGAAATTAGGAGTTTGTATGTGTGGTGTGTATGGGTCATTCTAATGACTTAGGATAGTGATGGAAGAGTGTTGGATTTCCACAGCCTTGCTATGGATAATCTCACTGCTAACAGAATATGGATAATTATTTTCCTGCTCGGTAGTGGGATTGTGTCTGTATTTAGATTGAGAACAGCTAATTCTGGAGTTGCCGAGACATGGATGCTAGTGACGTTGCCTATTAAAATAAATATTTTGTCCCAAAATTTTCAGATCCCAGGACAGTCCTAGAATGTATGCTTAATAGTTTCTATTTAGCCGCACCCCCTCCAGCAATAGGGTGAGGTGTTTCCTCCAAACTTTGCCAGTACCAATGGTGTTAGATACCACCTTTGTATTATTTATTGATTTAGGGCCCCTTGCTTTTTAATATCTTTATAAACGATATAGGGTCTGCAATTAAAAGTACAATTTCAGTGTTTGCAGATGACACCAAACTATGTAGTGGAATAACGTCCTTACAGGATGTCTCCAACTTACAAGCAGACCTCAATGCACTGTTTAATTGGGCGACTATGTGGCAAATGAGGTTTAATATAGATATATGTAAAGTTATGCACTTGGGTGCTAAGAATATGCATGCATCATACCTTCTAGGGGGCTACAACTAAGGGGATCCATAGTGGAGAAGGAGCTGGGGCTTTTGGTAGATCATAAGCTTCATAATAGCATACAATACCAAGCTGTGGTTTCCAAAGCAAGCATAATCCTTTCTTGTATTAAGAGAGGTGTGGACTCCAGAAAGAGAGATATCATTTTGCCCCTGTACAAATCATTAGTAAGACCTCATCTGAAATATGCAGTGCAGTTTTGGGCACTAGTTCACAAAAAGGATATTGGGGAACTGGAGAAAGAGCAGAGAAGGGCAATCAAACTCATAAGAGGCATGGAGGAGCTCAGCTATGAGGAAGGTTTAGAGGAACTGAACGTATTCTCTCTTGAGAAGAGAAGATTAAGGGGGAATATGATGAAGATGTACAAATACATAAGTGGTCCATATAGTGAGCTTGGTGTTGAGTTATTCACTTTAAGGTCAAAACAGAGGACAAGGGGGCACTCTTTACGTCTAGAGGAAAAGAGATTTCATCTCCAAATACAGAAAGGTTTCTTCACAGTAAGAGCTGTTAAAATATGGAATGGACTCCCTCCAGAGGTGGTTTTGTCCAACTCACTAGATTGCTTTAGGGAAGGCCTTTATTCTTTCCTAAATCTACATAATATAACTGGATACTAACATTTATAAGTGAACTTGATCCAGGGAATATATGATCGCCTCTCGGGGGATCAGGAAGGAATTTTTCCCCTGCGGTAGCAAATTTGCTGGGGTTTTTCGCCTTCCTCTAACTAACTATGTAGCTTTGTAACTATGTAAAATATAAATAAATAAATACATAAATAAATTCAAATTTCCAATTAAACAAAAAAACCCTGTGTTGTATGCAAATAAAGGTCTATAATAGAAGAGTCCCCAAATGAAAAAAGAAAAGAGTCCTTAAATGTGATAAGAAACTTCTTCTCTCCAAACAATAATGCCAAAGTAGATCCACAGCCTTCATCTAGACCAGTGGTTCTCAACTCCAGTCCTTGGGACCCACCAACAGGCCAGATTTTAAGTAATACCTTGGGGAGATGCAGACTAGAATGCTGCAATCACTGAGCAGCAAATGATATCACCTGTGATCTATTTCAGTTATCCTGCAAACCTGGCCTGTTAGTGGGTCCCGAGGACCGGAGTTGAGAACCACTGATCTAGACAGTGGTAAGATGTAAGCAAAATGGTTCCACCCATGCGCACTGGAGGGGACCCGAAAGCAGTTGTTCTGTGAAAGCTTGAGTGGTATTTTTTAATGCACAGTCACTTTTGTTTTTATATGTAAGTGCAATACTTTATCATATGTGGTGTTAGGAAAAGTCTGCCTGTTTTTGCCTATTTGCCTCTATTGGGCTCGATCGCGTGCGTTCGCGCATGTTCACGCGCACACGCGCTGGAAACTGCGCCAAAAGGCGCTATTTGAACTTCCTGCTCCTGTCAGCAAGTGCTGTCCGTTCTACAGCATCTGAGTACCTGTGAGCATCAGCTCCTTCCCTGTGACTTGTTCCTGTGCCTGTTCCTGTCTCCCTGATCCGACCCGGCTTGCTCTGACCCGCTGATTGTCTACCTGCACCGACCCCGGCTATCCACGACCATCCTATTGTTTGACCCCTCTGTACTTCTGCCGCCAGTCTGCTAACGAACCTTTGCTTGGACTTGACCACCCCTTTGCCTGATCCTTGTACTGCACCGCCCGCCAGTTACTGACCCAGCCTGCACGACCATCCTCTTGTCAGCATGACCATCTGGAGCCTCACACCACCACCAGTGACCATCCAGCCCTCGTGCCATCCCGCACCCTTGGACTTCCTGTTTGCACTACCAGGGGTCCCCGAATCGGGTGTGTAAGAGTGGTTGTTCCCTGCTAAGACAGACTCCACCACCAGGACCGTGACATGTGGGGTGTTGTTTGTCTATTTCTCCCCTGAGCCTATGCAGTTGGAGACCAGAGGTGGTGGGTTTGATGATGATTGTGGTGTGTGATGGTTCCATGGAGGAGAAGCAAGGATGTCAGTAATACCTAACTATATCGGCTATGCTATTTATGACTTCTTTTTAACTAGGAGGTTATACATATCTGGTAAGCTTACATCTTACCACTATTTGTTTATTCATTTGGATACTTTTCTATTATAGGCCTTTATTTAGATACAACACAGGGAGATTTTTTGTTCATGCATTGGATTTTTTTAAATATATTTATTCATTTATTTATTCATGAATTGATTATTCACATATTTATTGATGGCACTATATGCATTGATGCTTATTTTTTGTGTGAAAAACTGAATTTTTATATTTTGGTACTTAGAGTAATATCTCCTACTGTGTTTGCTGCTTTTTCAATTTTCAGTTTTGTTTTAATTATATTTTTTGTGTCCATTTGCATGGTTTTCTTTATTACATTTGATTTTTTTTAATTAGTTTAAAATTGTTCTATATCCACACAAAAACACCCCCTGTCAAATGACAACAGTAATGAATGGTACATTTTTGCAAAAGTGCAATGTATCATGCATGAACAGTTGAATTACTATTTTGTATACTATAAAGCAACACTTGTACTACTTCATCATATCTACTGGGATATGTTTTCTTTATGGGGGTGTTTAAGGAAAAAGGGTAGGAGTAAAGTAGCAATAAAACATTTTCGCTGAGATATTTCCAAATTTTCCAAATCACTCTAAAACCATTACTGCATCAATTATAAAATTATTGTATCATACTGTCCCTATTAGAAAGCATACACAAGGGCATATAAAGTTTCTTTTAATACAATGTAACATTAATACTTCTTCTTTATTGGTCCACCCTTCAAAATTACCCTATAACCCCAGGGTGACTTACGGAAAAAAAACAGCCCTATAAATGAATAAAAAATATTACAAACAGTGCAAACGGTGAAGCAATATCAGTGCAAAGACCCCAAATAAATTAAAAACACTATCTAAATTATATATATAGTCGTAGCCCTATGACAGAGACAAATATGGATCACATAAACACGCGACAAGACTTACAACATAACATAGATCTGAGGTGTGCCTTGGTCATCTGGTCGGTATGCCAAGAAAAGGGGGCATACCCAAGATAAGTAATGGATGATTGTGGAGAGGAATGTGCTGAGAAGTTCCCTGAAAAAGGGAAAGGGAGGGAGGGTGTCGCACACTGGAACTGACAAAGAGCATGAGCGAGTGGTCTGCCTAAATACCCCCTGGGCTCCTCCCATAAATTCAGGCAACCATACTGACCTTCTTATTTATGGTCATAGCCCTATGACGGAGACGAATATGGATCAAAAAATACCCGGATAGGGAAGTCGTTTTTTATTGATTCTGTCATCATTGAGCAAGCTTGGTAAAGGCTTGTGCCATTTTTACCTGAGGATTTTGAATGTATCTAGGGAAGCAGGCAGATTTCCATCTGCCTAATTTGTTGATCACATGGGCTGAGATACAGTTAAGGCTTTTCCGATCCAGAAGGAATGTCTGGAGTACCGACCATGGTCAAGGCCCAAGTTGACCAGTAGGATTCTAATGTGCCTGATAAATTGGCTGCCACTCAGGCGGCTGGTTGGAAAAGGCAACAATGGGGTGGAGTCTGATTGGCTGGGTAGGTAAGACAGTAGCCGGTTGAGTAGCGTTACTGGGCACCAGGCGTTGTTAGTCTGAAAGAGGTTGATATCTGTCTGGATTGTTACGTTTTGGAGATTGCAGGGTGAAGGGCGTAATGGCTTTGAAAGCGAGTCAGGTGGTGTCTGTATAGTATCTGGTTGCCGTTGCTACTAAAAGTGAGTTTGCTGGGCCGCATAAAGCCATAGAAGGCCAGGCAGATGGCCACTTGGATGACTAGGTGGGCAGAACCCTGAACAGGGAATGTGCAAGAATTTTAGTCATGTCCCTAAAGATGGCACTTGTGATGGGCAAGTGTTTGCCGTTGGCTACGAGCTGATGCTTCTGGATGCCACGTAGGAGGGATCTGACTGTATGGGCTGTAAACAAAGATGGCTTTCTGGGGTCCTGTAAAGACAGGAAATGCTGGATCCCAGTTAGGTATAGCCTGATAGTGTTATGAGAAAGAGCCAGCTGCATGTGGCAATACGATATGAAGGCTAGGACGTGCCTAATATCTCCTGTCATTGCTTCGGGGCATGAGGTTAGAAACCTGCAGTAGACGTTCCAAGCAGTGCGATAGGCCTTCAGTGTGTTGCAAGACAACGAGTGGTTAATGAGCTGGGTTGCGTTGGCAAGGTTTAATCAATCGTTAGCTGTGATCAAGGTTGGATAGGAGTAGTCGTTGGGTCGGTTCCAGGTTCCTTTGATGATGATGTCAGCCGTAACCTGATTATCTGTAGCGAAGACCACCGTTTGTCCTGTCCAGGTGTGGCCCCAGACTTGAGCAACTGCCACAATGGGATACAGTTCGAACATTGAGGATGACTGAGTAAAACTGGGGATTTGGAGGATTTATGGAGGCCAAGGTCCTGTGAACCAGTGATGGCCAAAAATTGCAGCAAAGCCTGTGGAGGCTGCAGCATCTATGACTACCTGTGGTGACAGAGCTGATGCTGATGGGATGAGCATTGATATGCCATTCCAGTTCATAAGGAACCCATCCCACATTGTTAATTCCACTATCGCTGCTGGGTCTAGCTTGAGGATTTGATCAGGGTCTAGCTTGAGAATTTAATCGGGATCTTGTACCTGAGAGAGGAAAACTAAGAGACGTGAAATGAAAGACCGCCCCTGAGGAATAATCCTCATGGCAAAATTGAGCATACCTAACAAGGACTGTAGCTGTCTCTTAGTACACCCTTGTGAAAAGGTAAAGTCGTTAATGACCGACCTAATTTGGGCTAGTTTGTTGGGAGGCTGGCCTGCATGGCACGCGTGTCCAGAGTGATGCCCGAGAAGATGATGAAATGTGCCTGGCCTTCCACTTTATGTTCAGCTATAGGCACATTGAGGTTGTTAAACACCACTCTTAATCTATCCAGGTCTACCAGGGGTATGCCTGGCTGTTCATTGAGCGGAAAGTCATTGAGGTAATGGATGACCATCTGACACTGGGCCTGGTGCAATAGCATCCATGTAAGGGCCTGGGCAAAAATATTGAACAGCCACGGGCTACTTTTGCACCCGGAGGTCAACTTAGTGGCAAGGTAATAAGAATTCCTCCATTTAATGTTGTGCCAACCCCAGAGGATGGTTCGATGGTCAGGGGCTTAAATGCATCTGAAATGTCTGCTGTAGACAGCCACGCGCTGGTGCTTACTTTAATGATGGCCTGGATGGCTAAGTCAGCCGATGCATACTTCATGGAGAGTTCCTCAGAAGAAATTAGGGAATTCAGACTTGGAATGCGAGAAGAATGAGGCACAGACAAATCGTACCTTAAGCAAAGTTTATTGGAGAACTTGCCCTTGACAAGCTCAGCGGGGAGCGTAGATCTTCAAAGTGGCAACAAAACAGTTCTGTGTCGATGATACTCCAGTTTGTATTGATCTGGAACTGGGAAAGCCTGGCTACTGCTTTGGCCGAAAAATGACTGGTGATAATCGAAGAACGAATATCCCCCATACTTTTATCCTAAGTCTGCCACTGCATAGAGGTATAAGTCCAGCTCTTCCCTCCTGCTGAAGGTGGCGGAGCAAAGACATCTATGAACCTCCCGAAAGCCAAGACAAACTCAGTGACTGTTAGCTTATGGTTGTGCCTTGGATCTTTGGATTTAATGACCACGGAGACGCCCTCCCCCAGGCGTATGATTTATTTTCGGCCAGGTCATATACTGAAATAAGAAGGGAAGCCAGATTGATGTCCTTGACCTTCAAGGTGTCCTTCCTGATGCTGGCTGGAACAAGATGAGCAGGGAGGATGGTAAGACTTGTCTCTGGCGTACCTTCAGGAGGAGATGCTAGCACCGGGATCATCTTTTAAAATTGAGCTCAGGTGCTGTTTCCACTGATCATTCTAGAGATGCTTCTACAACTTGATTGAAGTCCACCTGTGGTAAATCCAGTTGATTAGACATCATTTGGAAAGGCACACACCTGTCTATATAAGGTTCCACAGTTAACAGTGCATGTCAGAGCACAAACCTAGCCATGAAGTCCAAGGAATTGTCTGTAAACCTCAGAGACAGGATTGTATCGAGGCACAGATCTGGGGAAGGCTACAGAAAAAAATCTGCAGCATTAAAGCTCTCAATAAGCACAGTGGCCTCCGTCATCTGTAACTGGAAGAAATTTGGATCCACCAGGACATTTCCTAGAGTGGGCAGCCCGGCCAAACTGAGCGATCGGGGGAGGCCCATCGGGGTCACTCTGACAGAGCTCCAGCATTTCTCTGTGGAGAGAGGAGAACCTTCCAGAAGAACAACCATCTCTGCAGCACTCCACCAATCAGACCTGTATGGTAGAGTGGCCAGATGGGAGTCACTCCTCTGTAAAAGGCACATGACAGCCCACCTGGTCTGATGAAACTAAGGTTGAACTCTTTGACTTGAATGGGAAACGTCATTTCTGGAGGAAACCAGACACCGCTCATCACCTGGTGTCAGAAAGCTAGAAGCACCTGGCACGGGCGCGTGTGCACTAGAGCATCGATGCGGATGTACATACACACTCGTGCATCAGGGTGCGCACCCGCTACTAATGCTGGTAACAGGCAGGCTATTCAAACTGGCCTCCTGCAAAGACTCATTGCTGTTTGGTCTGCTGTGTTGTACCTGATTCCATGTTATCTCTGACCCTGATCCAGCCTGTCTTTAATCTGTGATTGTCTGCTACCTGCCCTGAACCTGGCTTGCTTTTAGAAAAGGAAAGAAGACTCTGGATGGCCGCACTCCTTGCAATGCTTTTATTTCAGAAATAGGTCCATGCGATACAGGATAAGGGAAGAGAGCTGACGCGTTTCACGCGCCCTAAGGGTGCTTACTCATAGCTATAATGACATGAGCTCAAATGCACGTATATATACAAAGTCTCTTAACATTGTATCAAAAACAGCCAATTAAACACAATCAATGATTAACTCAATTGGCATAATTAACATCATTATTGTGATTAGCTTCAGAGGTGTTTAGGTAGCTTTTTCACGTTCAGTGTGGTAAAATCCAACAGAGGGCCGTCCAATACAGTAAATTCTTCATATTAAATCAAACAATATGATGGAAGTTTCTAAAAGGACACGGAGACTGACTCCACTGTGGGAATTGACCAGGCCGAACCAGCTGAAAGAGAGGAGAAAAGAGAAAATAGAGAAAAATCAAAATAAGTAAACGGAAAAATAAATCCAAAAATATAAAATAATCAAAAGGAATCTCACTCCTCTATCTCCCCTAAAAAAACAAAAAAAAAACCACACCAATCGCTAATACAACCATTAAAACCAATTGCTGTAAAAAAGAAAAAAGAATGTATAACAAGCCATCCACCATGTCATAAAATGTAAAACCAAACATAGGTCACAGGTCACCAACACATAAGATTCCAGCATGTATAAATAGAATAAATACAAAAAAAAAATATAAACTAAAATCCATAGACAACAGATACAATAGCTGAAACATCGGGTGAGCCAAATGGCCACACACAAACCAAATGCTCCAAATAATTGTCTGTATGCAACAAATATGTTGGAATGGTTCCTATGACCTAGCAAATGGAACAATCCCCAGCTGACCTTACAAACAGAAACACCCATTATGCGAACGGGAGGTGTCATATCAAGTGACTGGGGGACACTAAACCCAAAAATTAATCATAAAAATGGGAAATATCCCATTCAAAATTAAGACCCTCTTGCCTCCTAGTCCCGAAAAAAAATATCCAAAACACCTCCCTTCTACATAATATCTTAAATTTATCACCCCCTGGAGGTGGAGACATGATTTTTTCAACCGCCTGAATTACCAGACTGGAGACATCCTTCTGATGCCTCTCATTCCAGTGTCTGGAGACATTTGTACCATGGTTTTTATCAATGTCCTTAAGATGGTCATTCAACCGATCTTGTAGCCTCCTTGGGTTCGTCCAACATATTGTATATGACATTGTGTGCAAGTGATAATATAAATCACATGTCTAGTGTTACAATTGATAAACCTTGCAATATTAGCTACTTTGTTATTTGAAGTGGATTGAATGGTGTCTCCTCTCCGAACATGCGGACAACATGGACAACCATTCTTCCCACAACAAAAGGTACCTTTAAATGGTAACCAATGTTCCCTCTTGGGGCTAATGGAAAAGAGGCTCGGAGATAGGCTTGAACCCAGGGAGGGAGTCCTGCGAGAGACCACTTTAATGCCATCAGAAAGGATACGGGTGTATTTAGAATCATTACACAATACTGGCACATATTTAAGCACTATGTTTCTTACTATGTTAAAATCGACACTAAATGAAGTAGAGAAAACAGGACGGCAGCTGCTAGGTAGGGGATTATATTCAGTGTGGCTTGAACCACGGAACAACTTGTCCCGCTGAACATTATCTTCAATATCAATTGCCCTCTGTATGACAGACACCGAGTATCCTCTGTCAAAAAATCGCTGTCGCATGCCCGATTTCTCATGTTCATAATCAGACGGGTCACTACAGATCCGTCTGAGTCTGAGAAATTGTCCTACCGGGATCCCTCTCAAAGTATGTTTCGGGTGACCCGAGTCCGCCCTGAGGAGTGAGTTACCCACTGAAGGTTTTTAAAATAAACTCGACATGATTTGTCCCCACCCCTGGCTGTCAAAGTGACGTCCAGGAAGGTAATTGTAGTGTCATCATGACAAGCAGTAAATTTCAGGTTAAAATTATTGTCATTCATATAGGAAATCCACTCCCCTGGTTGTACCTTATCCCTGGACACAATAAACAGAAGATCGTCAATATAACGACCATAAAAATGTGTGTCCTGGCGGCGGGGACCACCCGGAGCAAAGATACGGAGTCTCTCCCACCAACCCATATAGAGGTTAGCTAGGGAGGGCGAGAACTTAGCTCTCATTGAGGCTCCGCATCTCTGCAGGTAGTGGTCCCCATCAAACATAAAAAATGTGTTTTAGTAGATATTCTAAACACAACATAATAAACTCCCGATGTACAGGTGAATGAGTGGTAAAATGTATTAGAAAAAATTCCACTGCTCATAAACCCAGGGAGTGGGGGATGGACGAATATAGACTTGCCACGTCACACGTGACCCAACCATATCTGTCCCTCCACTCAAGCTTCAAGCTCAAGCACTCGAGCTTATTTAATAAATGTCCAGTATTTCTGATATAACCCGGTAGCTTGAAAAGCATGGATTTTAACAAGTGGTCGACCCACTGTCCCAGTCGCTAATTTAAGGAGCCTCTGCCCACAAAGATGGGTCTACCACACAAGGGATCACAGCCCTTATGGATCTTGGGGAGGTGGTGGAAAATGGGCATCACAGGGTGCTCCGGTATTAGCATCTCCTTTTCTTCCACAGTAATGATACCCATCACCACCCCCCGATCCTACAAAGAGGACAATTCTTTCTTGAAGCTAGAAGTGCGTCACCTGGGAGACGCAAATACATGGCTATGTCCAATAATTGCCACAGGGCCTCCTGCTTATAAACATCAGAATCCATAACCACTATGACCCCCCTCCCCCTTTATCGGCATTCTTGATGACAATATGATTGTCCTGCTTTAAAGACCGTAATGCAACCATTTTATCAGGCAATACGTTTGGATTAATGGGATATCTAGAGCTTTTCCGCACCAAGTGGGTGAGATCCCTCTCCACAAGCTTTTGAAATAAGTCCATATCCCTACCCCGGGAGCCTATGGGATAAAAATCCGAGCATACTCTAAAAGGTACCCCAATGTACTCCAGAATTGGTTCAACGGGGGAGGGATACGACTCTAAAGCTAAATCAGTTAGATCATATAACCCACAAACATCTGAAAACACCCATGGAGAGGGGCATCGCTCGCCAGGCATTAGGTCTCCACAAGACGCCTGGCCGTCCTCATCAGGAGTGTCATCCAAATAGTGTCTTTTAAGGGTTAAAGTGCGAACCAGTCTATTCACATCCAAAATCGTGGAGAAAAGATCAAAGCACCGTGTGGGGCAAAAATTCAAGCCCTTAGCTAACAGCAAAGTCTCAGTATCGTTCAAAACACATTTAGAAAGATTTATTACATTGCTTACCGCTATTAAGGGTGCCCCCGTAACTGGTAACGAGCTTTGTTTCCTCCTTCAATGTTTCCTACCTCCTCTCCTCGTCCGCTTGTGTTTTTCTTTTTCTTTGGCTTTGAACTCGGGAGGCCGGCATTGGAGTTTAAAGATTGTGGTGTTCCTGTTCGACTCGTGCTTTCAGGTTAGGAATCAGACGCTGTAGCTGCGAGGGTGTCATTAAATGTTTCATTCTCAGTATCTGAGAAACTTACTCTTTTTCCTTGAAATCTCCTCCTGGGACGCCAGGAAAGAACTTTTTTCCATGTATAGACCATGTTGTTTTCGTAGTCTAGACGGTCCCTGGTGAGTTTTTCCTTTTTGCCAGTGATTACCTCTCTCTCCAATTTGTCCAGTTTGATATTCAAGCGGTTGTCAAACTCCTTGAATCTGGGATGATCCTGTAGTCCAGCTATGTCTTTCTGGATCAATTTCTCCATGTCATTTTCCTTTGTGGTAACAATGATCCGCATAACCTGAAATGAATGGGCGGATAGGATGTCTGTCCATTCTTTTTTGATCTCCTCATTTGGGAGTTCAAATGTTGGAAACTTCCTAATCCTTAAGCCCCGAGGGACACGCTTCAGTGAGATATACTCTGTAAGGGTATTGACATCCCAGAAGGCTCGTATCTCCTTACTCATCAGGAGTTCAAGTCTCCACAAAGATCGTAGTAGAATTATATCAACATCATCCGATGATTGAGACAGAAGTCCTTGAGAGCCTGTACGGAGAGGATTATCAGAGGGGGCTGTGATTGTCCAGATGAAAATCAGATCCGGAGTCGCATGGACCGGAGTAGAAGTATCCATGTTAGCTAAGACAGTAAACACACCTATACGTCACTTGCCTTTAGACTCTGCTCCTGCCTGCTGATTCTGTCTGCTGATCTCCCAGTTCGAACTGACCTCCCTGCTGTCTACCATTTATGCCTGATCTGCCCGATTGTTACCGACCCGGCCTATCTGACTCTGCATCCTACTCATCCAGTCTGCTACAGCTTCCAGGTCTGCAAGCCTGCATCCTGCTCATCCAGTCTGCTACAGCTTCCAGCTCTGCTAGCCTGCACCCTGTGCATCCAGTCTGCTACAGCTTCCAGCTCTGCAAGTCTCCACCCTGCTCATCCAGTCTGCTACAGCTTCCAGCTCTGTCAGCGTGCATCCAGTGCCTGCTTCGTGCTGATCATCCCAGCCTAATACCAGTCAAGAATCATACCAGCTAATCTGTAATCTGCTTTCTGGCTTCTGCTACTACTGGACTACTGGACTGACTGAGTTGTATGAGAGGTCCTCTGCTGCAGATCAGGCTCCCATTCCAGGTTTGTAACACCTGGCCAATACCATCCCCAGAGTGAAGCATAGTGGTGGCAACATCATGCTGTGGGGATGTTTTTCAGCAGCAAGAACTGGGAGCCTAGTCAGGATTGAGGGAAAGATGAATGCAGCAACAGTACAGAGACATCCTTGATGAAAACCTGCTCCGGAGCGCTCTGGATATCAGACTGGGTTCAACTTTTAAAAGGACAATGACCCTAAGCACACAGCAAAGATAACAAAGGAGTGGATACGGTACAACTTTGTGAATGTCCTTGAGTGGCGCAGCCAGAGCCCATTCTTGAACCTGATTAAACTTCTCTGGAGAGATCTGAAGATGGCTGTGCGTCGACGCTCCCCATCCAACCTGATGGAGCTTGAGAGGTCCTGCAAAGAAGAATGGGAGAAACTGACCAAAAATAGGTGTGCCAAACATCATACTAAAAAATACTTGAGGCTGTAACTGGTGCCAAAGGTGCTTCAGCAAAGTATTGAGCAAAGGCTGTGAATACCTATGTACATGTGATTTTTTTTTTTTAATTGTTTATTTATAACATTTTCAAAGTTGTACAGTACAGAAAATCATACATAATAATACAATAATGATGGTACAACATTTTTCTTTCCAAGTAACCTGGGAATAAGGAAGCGGGTATACAGGAGTTGTACCATAGGGAGGCCATGTTAGGGTCGGGCCCCTGCTCTGTAAGCTCAGTATACCCAACACATGAACAGGAAAAAGAAAATAAAAACAGTAAACATATATTTGACTATATGTGAGAAACAAATGTGAGAAATAATAACACTATGGACATCAAGATCTGTACAATTAGAAGACAAAGAACTGGGGTCAGTGCCAGGTATCACAGCATGAACTTAAAGCCATTCAATAGATATTATTTCCTACAAGTGATGTGTTCTTAAGATGGTGTGTGAAGTTGCTCCGAGGAATTAAGATGGCGCGTGAAGTTGCTCCTTTTTTCGTTTTTTATTTTAATAAATTTGCAAAGATTTCAAACAAATTTCTTTCATGTTGTCATTATGGGTTATTGTGTGTAGAATTTTGAGGAACATAATGAATTTAATCTATTTTGGAATAAGGCTGTAAGATAACAAAATGTGTAAAAACTGAAGCTATGTTAATACTTTCCAGATTGAAATATGGATGTGACATGCCTTGTTTTATCTGCTGAAATGTGAGTGCTGTTTTGCCATTTTCAATAAAAATTGTGAGAATGATCTGTGTTTCTGTTTCCCACATATTATTTTGCCACTGGGAGACGGTCTATGAGGAAAGAGGAAGACTGGAGAGGAGTTACGTTTGTACACATGTAGATAAAGTTCAGTTGGCCTCCTTTTATCAGTGGGGGTACAACAATTAAGGTGAGCAGATACCCATAAGGTGGGGTGAAGGGTACTCTGATGTGCATGGTATGGAAATTGGAGCTTCCTTCCACCTTTCCGAAGACCGACTTAATTGCAATAGGAGATTGCAGGAAAATTGAATGGTGTACGGGACTCACTTTATTTATGGATTTTACAATTTTATTCATGTTTATAGATATTCTTCTACCACGGTTGCACTTTATTTTGACTTTGGAATAAATATATTTAATATCACTGTGACATGTGGATTGATTATGGTATTATTTATTTCATTATTTACATGATTCATGATACATGATTATATTGAGGTTTGATCGATCATATCTTAACAGAGATATATCACAAAAGTGAGTGAGTTCACCCCTCACATTTTTGAAAATATTCTTCTTTTCATGTGACAACACTGAAGAAATGACATTTGCTACAATGTAAAGTAGTCAGTGTACAGCTTGTGCATAAACTGCTTGTAACAAAAGTGAGCACACCCCTAAGTGAAAATGCCCACATTGAACCCACAGTGTCAATATTTTGTGTGGCCACCATTATTTTCCAGCACTGCCTTAACCCTCTTGGGCATGGCGTTCACAAGAGCTTCACAGGTTGCCACTGGAGTCCTCTTCCACTCCACCATAATGACATCACAGAGCTGGTGGATGTTAAAGACCTTACACACCTCCACCTTCCATTTGAGGATACCCCACAGATGCTCAATAGGGTTTAGGTCTGGAGACATGCTTGGCCAGTCCATCACCTTTACCCTCAGTTTCTTTAGCAAGGCAGTGGTCGTCTTGGAGGTGTGTTTGGGGTTGTAATCATGTTGGAATACTGTCCTCCGGCCCAGCCTCCGAGGGGAGGGAATCATGCTCTGCTTCAGTATGTCACAGTGCATGTGGGCATTCATGGTTCCCTCAATGAACTCATGCAGCCCCAGACCATGAGACTCCAACCACCATGCTTAACTGTAGGCATGACGCACTTGTCTTTGTACTGCTAAACTGGTTGCCGCCACACAAGCTTGACACCATCTGAACCAAATAAGTTTATCTTGGTCTCATCAGACCACAGGACATGGTTCCAGTAATCCATGTCCTTAGTCTGCTTGTCTTCAACAAACTGTTTGCAGGCTTTCTTTTGCATCATCTTTAGAAGAGGCTTCCTTCTGGGGCGACAGCCATGCAGACTATTTTGATGCAGTGTGTGGCGTATGGTCTGAGCACTGACAGGCTGACCCCCCATCCCTTCAACCTCTGCAGCAATGCTGGCAGTACTCATAGGTCTATTTCCCAAAGATAACCTCCAGATATGATGCTGAGTACGTGCACTCAGCTTCTTTGGTCAACCATGGCGAAGCCTGTTCTGGGTGGAACCTGTCCTGTTAAACCGCTATATGGTCTAGGCCACCATGCTACAGCTCAGTTTCAGGGTCTTGGCAATCTTCTTATAGCCTTGGCCATATTTATGTAGCGCAACAATTCTTTTTTTCAGATTCTCAGAGAGGTCTTTGCCATGAGGTGCCATTTTGAACTTCTAGTGACCAGTATTAGAGAGTGAGAACTATAACACCAAATTTAACACACCTGCTCCCCATTCACACCTGAGACCTTGTAACACTAGCGAGTCACATGACACCGGGGAGGGAAAATGGCTAATTGGGCCCAATTTTGACGTTTTCGCTTAGGGGTGTACTCATTTTTGTTGCCAGCGGTTTAGACATTAATGGCTGTGTGTTGAGTTGTTTTGAGGGGACAACAAATTTACACTGTTATACAAGCTGTACACTCACTTCTTTACATTGTAGCAAAGTGTCATTTCTTCAGTGTTCTCACATGAAAAGATATAATAAAATATTTACAAAAATGTGAGTAGAGTATACACTTTTGTGAGATACTGTATATATATAATTTGTTTAGATAGTGTTTATAATTTATTGATTTGTTTTCCACTGATAGGGCCTCACTGTTTGTAATATTTGTTTTCTGTTGTAGTGTGATGAGTGCACATTTTATAGTAATAGCTGCTTTCTGATTATTTATCTTTTTTAATATTTTTGAATAGCGAGTGGGCTTTTTATTAAATATTTTTTTTAATTTTCTGTAAATGCATAGCTTCTATACCCCGTGTTTCATGGTTTGAAACACTTCTGCAAATGCTGACCTCCTACTTAAAATGCTAGTTGGCTGGCTGTTATGTTGATGTCTGATTTCAGTACTTTCAGAATAACTGACCTGAAGAAAGTGTGCAGAATTTGTTGGCTAAGGAAAAAAAATGAATTTCTTGTTTTTATGCATGTACCAGTTCAAGAAATACTGAAGTAAGAAATACTGAAGTAAGAGAGGGACCATAATTGAATTTTCTGAATTATTGGTCAATAATGGCAGTCTCTATGTTTTTCTCGGGAACGGTTTTATTTAATAAGCCTAATTGTTTGTTAAAGAGACCTTGTCTTTAATTTTAAAATGCAAGTTGAACACAAAAGAATCAAATATTTTAAATGTTTATTTGTACCTTTTTTTTCTGTGCAAACAATGTTTTATTCAATTGGACTGTGCCTTTAAATTTGCTAAGTAATTCAACCACTCCAGGAACAGTTAAACTGGTTGTAAAGACAGGAGTTTTTTTATCTTAATTCATTCTATGCATTAAGATAAAAATAAACCTTCTGTGTGCAGCTGCTCAGCATACTTTCCTGAGCCCCATATCGGTCCAGCGATGTTGCACGAGTGGCCCAGCCTTCTGGGACTGTCTCTCTTGATTGAAGAAGGTTGAAAAAAGCTGGGTGGCCGCACTCCAATGCAACACCTTTGTTCAGAATCAGATAAAATCCATATATTCACACAGGTATCAGAGGTACAGGACAAACCAGCTAACGCTTAGGCTATGATTAAGCATCCAATGAAGACGTGAAATGCTTTAGCTGTTTTGTTCTGTACCTCTGATACCTGTGTGAATATATGGATTTTTTCTGATTCTGAATAAATGTGTTGCATTGGAGTGTGGCCATTCAGCTTCTTTCAGCCTTCTTCATGCATTTTCAGAGTCTGCACCTGTGCAGTGAATAGCAGGAGGTGCAATTATAGGATGGTAGCCTAGAGCAGTGTAATCTTTCTTTTCTCTCTCCTAATTGGCTGAGACACAGCAGAGGTGCCATTGGCTCCTGCTGCTGTTGATCAAAGTCTATTAGCCAATGAGGAGAGAGAGGGGGCAGGGCCGAACTGCAGCCCTGTGTCTGAATGTACACACGGAGCTGCGGCTCGGCTCGGGTGCCCACATAGCAAACTGCTTGCTGTGGGGACACTTGGCATGAGGGAGGGGCCAGGAGCAATGAAGAGGGACCCTAGAAGAGGAGGATCTGGGCTGCTCTGTGCAAAACCACTGCACAGGGCAGGCAAATATAACATTTTTATTATTTTTAAAGAAAATAAAAGTAGATTTTAGTATCACTTTAATTCGCTAGCATAGCCACGTTTCTCCTTTCTCCTGCAACGTCAGACTTCTTCTCTTCTGTGAGTGTCTGATTGCTGTCTGTGCTGCCCCAGCTACTTTCCCCCTCTCCTCCCTACATAACATTTTGTGTAGTTGCTGGGAGAAGTTAGGGGGGATACTATAGAATGATGATTGGGTGACAGCAGTCTCAAGCCTTTTGAATTTCTACACGGGGAGGGGGGTTAATGGTAAATAACATGCATAATATGTTAAATGCACATATAACCTTATATGAAGAATGTTGTTAGAAAGAATAGTCTAGTAGCAGGATTTCTTTAAAGAGTTCAGAGATACGTTTTTCTCAATAATGCTGTTCCTTGGTAAGTGAAAAATGGCAGATTGAGCTTCTACCTGATGGTATTTACATAATACACCAATGTCATTCAGTAGATCCAACAATGTGCCTAAGCTCTCAGGTAAGACTGACTGCAATGATCTGTTTAGCTTTCTGTAAGAGGGAATTTTTCCTATGGACTGCCCAATGTAAGAAAAATTCTTCCCACTGGTAACCAATGTAGGTAGCTTTTCTTCACCGACCACCAATATAAAGAGACCTTTCTCCTTTGACCACCAATATTAGGGGCACTCCTCCACTGGCCACCAATGTAAGGGGGCCCTATAATAACCCCCAATGAATCTGGATTCTGACCACCATTGTGATGATGCACTTCTCCAATGACCACCAATCTAAAGAGACACATCATTCACAACTTACTGAAAGAGTTGAGCGGACACCTGGATGTTCGGGTTCAGCCGAACTTCGTGAAAAAGTTTGAGTTCGGCCCCAAACTTGACCCGAACTTGACCCCGAACCCCATTGAAGTCAATGGTGACCCAAACTTTTGGGCACTAAAATGGCTCTAAAAAAGTCCTGGAAAGGGCTAGAGGGCTAGAAGTGCCCCGCAAACAAATGTGGATAAGGAAATAACTTAAAATCACATTTTAAAAAAATGGAGGAGGAGGTGGATGTGGAGTAGGAGGTTGAGGAGGCAGTGACCATGACGATGTAGGTGGAAGTGGCGGTGGAGGAGGAGGAGGTAGCCAACACTGTTTTTTGTTTGTTTGTTTTTTTTTTCTAAATGGGGTAGCCCCCAAAATATTGAGACTTATTAAAAAAAAAAAAAAGATCACTATCTGCAGACAAAACCAGAGATGTTCTAGC
The DNA here is from genome assembly GCA_018402905.1 of Glandirana rugosa. Classification (NCBI taxonomy): domain Eukaryota; kingdom Metazoa; phylum Chordata; class Amphibia; order Anura; family Ranidae; genus Glandirana; species Glandirana rugosa. The sequence continues at coordinate 34,438 of BLSH010314336.1, read as the reverse complement.
ACGGGTTCACTTTTTCCATATAAAATGTACCATGGTATATTTTTCATGTTTCTCCTGTTACAAATTCCAATAAAGACTTATGTTCTATATTAAAAAAAAAGAATAAGTTCACTTAAGTATACCAATGGCTGTGTGAAGCCGGTATAAATGTCTATTCTGCACAAGGTACAGACAAGTCTTGTGGGATTCATGCCTGGTTCATTTTAATAAACGTTAACTTGTCCACATTGGTTGTGGACAGGCGGCTGCGCTTGTCTGTGATAACGCCCCCTGCCATGCTAAACACACATTCAGACAATACCCTGGCTGCAGGGCAGGCCAGCACCTTCAAGGCATAAAGGGCAAGCTCAGGCCATGTACCCAATTTGGAAACCCAGAAGTTGAATGGGGCAGACCCATCAGTCAGTATGTGTAGGCGTGTGCGCACATACTGTTCCACCATGTTGCTGAGATGCTGCCTCCTGCTAAGACGTTGCCCAGCTGGTGGTGCTGTTTGTTGTGGCGTGCTGCTGACAAAGCTTTTCCACATTTTGGCCATGCTAACCCTGCCTTCTGAGGTGCTGGCGGTGCCACAGCTGCGTTGGTGACCTCTTCCAACTCCTTTGCCTTCGCCTTCTGCTTCCACTGAGCCCCCGGTGTCATTTGGGAATGCCCTCAGCAGTGCGTCTACCAGCGTGCGCTCGTAGACGCGCATCTTCCGATCACGCTCCAGTGAGGGAATTAAGGACTGCACATTGTCCTTTTATTGGGGATCCAGAAGGGTGGCCACCCAGTAATCAGCACAAGTTAAAATGTGGGCAACTCGGCTGTCATTGTGCAGGCGCTGCAGAATGTAGGCGCTCATGTGTGCCAGGCTTCCCAGAGGCAAAGCTGTCCTCTGTGGGAGGTGTATCATCTGTGTCCTCCATATCCCCCCAGCCACACTCCAGTGATGCCCACGGGCTGTATTGGGTGCCACCCTGCTGTGAACACGGTTCCTCCTCATCATCATCATCCTCGTCCTCCTCATCCTCCAGAACTGTGCCCTGGCTTGAAAATGTTTTACCTGGCCTATGCTGGTGCAGGAACCCACCCTCCGAGCCACGTGTGAATGACTGGCCTGATAACGGTGGAAATGACCCCTCTTCCTCCTCCTCTTCCTCCTGTGCCACATCCTCTTCCATCATCGCCTGAAGTGTTTTTTCAAGGAGACATAGAAGTGGGATAGTAACGCTGAGAACAGCGTCATCGGCACTGGCCATGTTGGTGGAGTACTCGAAACACCGCAATATGGTACACAGGTCTCGCATGAAGGCCCACTCGTTGGTGGTGAAGTGGTGGTGTTCCGCAGAGTGACTGACCAGTGCCTGCTGCAGCTAAAACTCCACTATTGCCTGCTGCTGCTCGCACAGTCTCTCCAGCATGTGCAAGGTGGAGTTCCACCTTGTGGGCACGTCACATAGGAGGCGGTGAGCCGGAAGGCCGAAGTTCAGCTGCATCGCAGACAGGCGAGCAGCAGCAGGGTGAGAATGCCGAAAGCGCGCACAGACGGCCTGCACTTTCTGCAGCAGCTCTGACATATCACGGTAATTTTTTAGAAATTTCTGCACCACCAAATTCAGCACATGTGCCAGGCAAGGGATGTGCGTCAAACCGGCTAGGTTCAGAGCTGCTACGAGATTTCGCCCATTATTTCACACCACCAGTCCAGGCTTGAGACTCAGTGGCAGCAACCACTCATCGGTCTGTTGTTCAATGCCCATCCACAGCTCCTGCGCAGTGTGGGGTTTATCCCCCAAACATATCAGTTTTAAAACAGCCTGCTGTCGTTTCCCCCTGGATGTGCTGAAGTTGGTGGTGAAGGTGTTACACTGACCAGATGAGGAGGTGGTAGAGGAGGAAGAAGTAGAGTAGGAGGAGGAGGCAACAGGAGTCAAAGAGAAATGCCCTGCAATCCTCGGTGGCGGAAGGACATGCGCCAAACTGCTATCCGCCTCAGGCCCACCCGCCACTACATTTGCCCAGTGTGCAGTTAGCGAGATATAGTGTCCCTGCCCGTGTTTAATGGTCCAAGTATCAGTGGTTATGTGGACCTTGCCACAGAGGGCGTTGCGCAGTGCACATTTGATCTTGTCCCCGACTTTTTTGTGCAGGGAAGGGATGGCTCGTCTGGAAAAGTAGTGGTGGCTGGGAACCACGTACTGTGAGACAGACGCCACCATCAGGTTTTTAAAACTGTCTGTGTCCACCAGACAGAATGACAGCATTTCAAAGGCCAGGAATTTTCAAATGCTGGCATTCAGGGCTAGGGATCGCGAGTGGGTAGGGGGGTACTTTCTCTTTCTCTCCAGTGTTTGGGAGATGGACAGCTGTAAGCTTCCATGGGACTGGGTGGAAATGCTTGGGGACGGTGGCGGATATGGCGGCGTTGCTGTCACATCGTCTTTTTGCTGGGTGGCAGGTGACACTGGCACTGTAGAGATGGAGAAGAGGCCGAGGCAGCAGAAGAAGAGGAAGCAGGAGGAGCCCGAGACCTTTCTTGGATTTTGAGGTGCTTATTCCACTGCAGCTCATGCTTTGCGTGTAGATGCCTGGGGATGCAGGTTATGCTCAGGTTTAGAAAATTTATGCCTTGCTTCAGGCTCTGATTGCACAGCGTGCAAACCACTTGTGTCTTGTCGTCAGCACATTGTCTGAAGGCCGGGGAAATCCTTTGAGCTGCCTTTGGTGTGCTAGGTCCCTGTGTGTGGTGGGTAGTAGCAGGCGTACTGTCTAGGGGACGGTCACTCTGCTTTTGCAACCTGTTTCCTGTTTTGCTATGCTGGTGTCTCTGCGCAACCACCATCTCTTCCTTCAAACTGCACATGTCACTCGTATGACCTTCATTCCATGTGGGGTCTAGGACCTCATTATCCTCCAAGTCATCTTCCACCCACTCTTCACCACTGCCCTCCTTGTCAGTCTGCACACTGTAGAAAGCCGCAGCAGTTGGCACCTCTGTTTCGTCATCATCATCAGAGACATTCTGCGGTGGTGTTTCCATGTCCTCATCCTGAAACAGAAGTGGTTGGGCACTGGTGCACTCAATGTCTTCCACTTCTGGGGCAGAACTATGTGGATGGCCCACGGAAATCACATCAGCAGAGTCATCAAAAAGCATAAGAGACTGCTGCATGACTTGGGGCTCAGACTGCTTGGCTGATTTACAAGGGGCTGAGGTGAAAGACAGATGGCCATGGGGTTCAGGTGCCAACTCTGAGCTTTCATCAAGGGACCGGCTGTGAGACAATGTGAAGGAACTGGAGGCATTGTCAGCCACCCAATCTACTATCGCCTGTACTTGTTCTGGCCTCACCATTCGTTGAGCAGCATTCGGGCCTACCATATAACGTTAATGGTTCTGTCGGCTACTCGCACCTGAGGAAGGTGTTTCACTTGTGCGTGTAGTTGGCACAGATGGACCATATCCTCTCTTGCAACAGGAGCTTCACCAACACCACCAACACCAGCAGCACCAGCAGCACCACGACCACGTCCCTTATTTGACGCTCTCCTCTTTCTGGACGCAAATGTACTATTTAGCACAAATTTATATTATTTTTTAAACCGGCAATGTAGATGCACTTTTTAATTTTGTGCAAGAAATGCACAGCAAAGTGCAAATGTACTATGTAGCACTATATTTTATATATTTTTTAAACCAGCAATATCGACGCACTTTTTATTTTTGTGCAAGAAATGCACCGCAGGCCGCAAATGTAGTATTTAGAATATTTTTTTTTTAAACCAGCAATGTAGACGCACTTTTTATTTTTGTGCAAGAAATGCACCGCTGGCCGCAAATGTAGTATTTAGAATATTTTTTATTTTTTAAAACCAGCAATGTAGACACACTTTTTATTTTTGTGCAAGAAATTCACCGCTGGCCGCAAATGTCATATTTTGCACCAAAAAAAAAAAATTAATTTGTCTAACTGCAATGTAAAAGCAGTATTTAAATATGCCAAAATGTTGCCAACTGAACTAAAAGAACAACATAAAAGTAGTGTCTCTGACACACAAGCAGTTGCAAGTGCACGTGCAAAAATGGCTGCAAACGCCCACCTAACAAACAGAAAAATTGCTTAGGTTTTATATGAGGCATTTTGCTTAGCAAACAAAATGTACTCTAGCAAACAAAAATCTCCTTTAGCACCCACCCACCAAAAAATCACTGTTTTTAACAGATTTTCTAAAGCTAATCTGTCCCTCACAACAGCAGAAGCATCCTCTCCCTACACTAGTATGAGATGATTTTCTAAAGCTAATCTGTCCTTCACAGCAGCAGCAGCAGCAGCATCCTCTCCCTACACTAGTATGAGATGATGTGACATGCAGCACTACGTGACTCCAGCTTATATAGAGGCTGGGTCACATGATGCACTGGCCAATCACAGCCATGCCATTAGTATGCATGGCTGTGATGGCTTCTTAGGGCAAACAAGTGAAACGCTTGTTGATTGGCTGCCCTGCAGCTATTCAACAGGCGCGAAAAAATACCTGAACCTGGACTTTTTCTCAAATGTCCGGGTTCAGGACAGGGACACCCTAAAGTCCGGTATGAACCCGAACTTTACAGTTCGGATTCGCTCAACTCTACTTACTGATCATACTAATGTACTGAGTGAGTAGATGTTATGATTTTTAGAACAGGTTCTCTGAGACCTGAAAATTATTTCTAGGGTTCCTACTTCATATAAAGGTTCGAAAAGACTGGTTTGGATGGACCGACTGCTTACTTACTTACTAGACCCATGAAGCTGAATTATAAATCATAACTCATATAAGGATAGACAGTATGTTGCCTAAAATCCTTACAGGGCTAGAGTCAATATGTACAATTAACTGCATTTTGGCCTGTACCATAATTCATAACCCAAAACTAAATAAAATATTTGACAGAAGAAAAAGAAATTGGAACTCTTAAGACAAGTTCCTGACTTATATCAACACAAAACATAACATCTATAATGCCTCAATAAGAGGTTGTTATTATTATTATTATACAGGATTTATATAGCGCCAACAATTTACGCAGTGCTTTACAACTTGAGGGTAGACAGTACAAATACTATACACTTAAATACAGTAGGAATCAGAGGGCCCTGCTCGTTAGAGCTTACAATCTAAAAGGATGAGATAAGATAGAAGAAAAAGGAAAAGAAAATATAATATCAAAATAAGTAATTGTATCACAATTGTATTTGGTCATCTAATGGTAAGCTATGTTTTGTTTTATATTGAAACATCACTTTCTTCACATGTATCTCCAAATATAGAGGACGTTAGAGGTTATAGGTCAGTAGAACCAGGTTTAGTTTGGTAAGGAACCCTTCATTTTGATAGAATATTCATCAGAGAGCTTGAACATGATCCATGGTGTCCAGGTGTCATGAAATCTCAATATGGAATCATGTGCTATAGCCATTGACCTTTCCATTTTATAGGTGTCATTTATTCTTAAAATTAAATTATTCTAATTTACAAATGTGGATCGAGGAAGAATCCATAATTAGTATTAAAAGTTCACTCACCCCTAATTTTCAGTATCACTGTTTGCAGAATTTTCCTTTGTTGCCATAATATAAAGTTTTTACTTATCTTTAAGATTTTTAGACTCTACGGACATTTGCCAACTGTGTATAGACATCTGGGTCAAGGGGTAGTGAAAATAGCTCTGTACCATATCTCCTGCTGGTAGCTGAACAGGTCTGATCTCCCTAGGACATACGCGAGGAGCAAACTACAAAGGTTCTCAAGTCAAGGTAATTTATAAACCTCACAGGGAATTTCCATATTTTACGTCAGTGGAATTGTCCATGTAACATTTTTATAGTACTGTAGCATTTTATTACAGAAGTTTCTATCTAAAACTGAATGCTAGAATAATTTAAGCTGAAAGCGGTATTAAAGTATTTTTTAAAAAAAAAATAAAAATTATGTCATACTTACCTGCTCTGTGCATTGGTTTTGCACAGAGCAGCCCAGATCCCCCTCTTCTCGGGTCCCACATTGGTGCTCCTGGCCCCTCCCTCCTACCGAGTGCCCTCACAGTAAGCAGCTTGCTCTGGAGACACCCACCATAGAGGAGGGTCACGCTTGGACATACAAGCTACAGATGGTGCTGATCTCCCTTTGCACCTAGGGGACCATTGCCGGACCACTCTGAACCTCTGGTTGTTATCTGGGGTTATTTAAATTTTCAATAAAACCTTATCAAGAACGTTTGACATTTTCTGGTCACATAATTATCACTATTTAACCCGCCAGACAAGCACCATGTGTTCAACATTCGACCCTACCTCCTTCATGCACCCCTCACGGCACTAACTGAAATACACAACCAGGGGTGCATTGGGGCTTGGTCTGTGGGACCACAGGGGCCTCCTAGATACACCTCTCCTCCTATTCCTCTATTCAGGTGGAGCCCCAGGATTTGTGTGGGTGCTCTCCCATCCCGGTGGATGGCCCAAGGCTTGCCGCAGCAGCAATTGTCTCCTACTAGTTTTTCTAAATGATAGCAACTAATATATTACCACTTTTTTCCCTTGAAGAAGAGGAACAACGCATGACCTCAAAACGCATTGGGTAGCACTCTGTACATTTATACATGAGTGTGTTGCAATAAGTGGTCTGGTTTGGATATGTATTGTTGACACATATATTATTGTATTATGTAATTATGGGATTTTTGTACCTTCCTATTTTAACTTCTTGTAAAATAAAAATATGAGATTTTTATAACTGTCTGATTGTTTCGTGGAATTCATGCCCTATAAAGTCCCAAACAGAAAGTTTTTTGTGTTAGTAAAGCAAGTGTGCTCCATTCACACATGAAGTTGTGGCTCAGCCCTGTCCCCTCCATATACTGATTGGCTTACTGGCTGTGATTGACAGCAAAGTCAGGTTAGGTGTGCTGCAGCGGGCACATCTAGCCAATCAGAAGTGCAAGTCCCCAGGGAGCCTTTATGGACAACCATGGATCGAGAGGGGCCTCAGGTAAGTATTAGGGGGGCTGGGAGGGCTGCTGCACACAGAAGGTTTTTTTTACCTTCATGCATAATATGCATGAAGGTAAAAAACCTTGTGCCTTTACAGCCACTTGAACTCTGGGCCAACAGCTAAATACACAGATTAAATATGTGAACGCACAGTTCTGTCTGGCAGGGCAAAATACCTTATTTTTCTCTGTTGCAGTGTAGTAACACATACAGGTCTTGGCCCTCCCCCAGCCTGTGACTGATCTCCAGCTTTTAGTGAATTTTTGCTTGGACCAAGCAAACTTTACTGCTAGATGTGCCCGCTGCAGCACACCTAGAGTACCTTTGCTGCTTCTTTCTTTTATACTGTATTAAAATATAGAAAAAGAGAACTGCCTTATATAATACCTACAAGCACGTTCTTAGACACTTTATAAATAATCTAACCCAGCTGGATCAATGCTTGTAGAAAATCTGTGTAAATCAGGATGGGATAGATTAATATTTCAATAGATCCTTGGGAGACATCTCCTTTAATCAATGAGGGATTTGCAATATGGCCTACAAGAAAACATTTTGTCAAGCAGGTGCCATTCAAACAAAAAATTTATAATGCTAATTGCCAAGATTCAACATAAGCTTAACCACTTAACAACCGGGGCCCTTTTTTACATTTGTTGGTTACAAGTTAAAAACATTTTTTTTTTTGCTAGAAAATTACTTAGAACCCCCAAACATTATATATATTTTTTTCAAACACCCTAGAGAATAAAATGGTGATCGTTGCAATACTTTTTGTCACACAACATTTGCACAACAGTCTTTCAAGCGTGATTTTTTTGGAAAAATTTCAATTTAAAAAAAAATTCAAAATAAGACATCAGTAAAGTTAGCCCAATTTTTTTGTATATTGTGAAAGAGGATGTTATGCCAAGTAAATAGATACCATACATGTTGCGGTTGAAAATTGTGTGCACTCGCAGAATGGCGACAAAGTCCGGTACTTAACCACTTCAGCCCAGTATTTCACACTTTAGGACCGGAGCACTTTTTGCGATTTGGCACTGCGTCGCTTTAACTGACAATTGCGCGGTCGTGCAATGTTGTACCCAAACAAAATTTGCATCCTTTTTTTCCCACAAATAGAGCTTTCTTTTGGTGGTATTTGATCACCGCTGCGTCATTTCTGATCGCCGCTATAAACAAAAGAAGAGCGACAATTTTGCAAAAAAAACCGAATTTATTACTTTTTGCTAAAATACAAATCCAAAAAAAAAAATATAAAAAAAACATTTTTTTTCAACGGTTTTGGCCGATTTATATTCTTCCTCATATTTGTGATAAAAAAAATCACAATCGGCGTTTATTGATTGGTTTGCGCAAAAGTTGCCGTGTTTACGGATGATGAGAATTAATTTCTGGGGTTTTTATTTTTTTTTATTTTTTACTAGTAATGGCGGCGATCTGCGATTTTTAGCGGTACTGCGATATTGCAGCGGCCATGTCGGACCATTTTGACACTTTTTTGGGACCATTGGCATTTATACAGTGATCAGTGCTATAAAAATGCACTGATTACTGTGTAAATGCCATTGGCAGTGAAGGGGTTAACCTGCAGGGGGCGCTCTAAGGGTTAACTGTGTTCCCTGGGCGTGTTCTAATTGTGTGTGGGCTGCCCTAGCAGGGGAAGGATAGTGATCACAGCTTCCATATAGAGGAAGGCTGTGATCACAGTCCTTCCCCCTCACAGAATGGAGATCCGTGTTTACATACGCGGACCTCCGTTCTTTCACTCCGGGGGGGCATCGCGGGTAGCCGGCGGAGATCGAGTCCTCTGCACCAGCTCCCTGGCCCCCCGAAACACAGTGAGTGCACGAGCGTGCCTCCGGGGGCACGCGCGCGCTCACAGTGCTCGTTTGCCTAGCAGAGCCATCTTGTCGCCGTCAACCTGTGGTTGACGGTCGGCAAGTGGTTTAAAATCTCCATAGGCGACGCTTTAAAAATTTTTAACGGTAACCAGGTTAGAGGTGCAGAGGAGGTCTTTTGCTAGAATTATTGCTCACACTCTGGCGATCGCGGCGATACCTCACATGTGTGGTTTGAACACCGTTTTCATGTGCGGGCACAACTTACGTATGCGTTTCTTTGCTGCGCGAGCTCGCGGGGACGGTGGCACTTTAAGTTTTTTTTTTTAATTGTATTTATTTTCAACACTGTTCCTGATCACTTTTATTGCTATTACAAAGGAATGTAAACATCCCTTGTGATAGTAATATATGGTGACAGGTACTCTCTATGGAGGGCTGAGAGGTCTAAAATACCCCCCATCCTTCCTTGACACTTCACAGTATTCAGATCGCCAAATATGGCGATTCTGAATACTGTCATTTTTTTAAAACTGGCGCCGTTAGCCACAGAGTAAACCGAAAGTGATGTTATGACGTCACTTTCCGGAATTTGCCGAAGGATACCCAATCGGAGTTGATTCGGTTTCTATCAGGTCTCCTCTGAGCCGGCGGACTCGTCGGATCATAGCTCCGGTCTCCTGGTGGGACGGGAGGCCGGAGAAGAGCGGCGGAAGGTGACGGGAGGGGGAGTGTCCCCTCCCGCCCCCTGGGATAACGATCGAGCGGCTCCTGAGCCAGATCGGTCATTATCCCCGGATAGCAAACCGTCCACTCTAAGAAACTGTACCGGGATATATATCCCAGTACAGACACTCAAAAGTAGCCGCCGCCTATTTACGGCACTGGGGCTGAACCAGTTAAACATGTTTATCCAATTTTAAAGGTCATTTTCAAACTTTTTTTAAATCTAGAGCTTTAATTAAATTAATACCTGATGCTCTTGCCATGAAGGTCCATTTTCAATACTTGATCAATCCTCTGTCTCATCGTCTATTTGTTCTTTTTCTTTATCACTCACACATGCTTCTCATGGAAACTTCACACGGCTATCCAGATATACATAGCATGGTCCACTGTTGTGACCATCAGGAAATTTCACACCGAAATATGCCATGCAGTCTGCAGTTTGCACCTTTAAGAGCCAAATATTAAATAGAAACTCCCAGATTCACCTTAAGAGAAATTATTCAGTGCACATTATTCTTAAGGTCTCTATGCAATTTAAACAAGCTCAGATTTAAAATTGCAAGCCTAATTAAAATAGCATGTAACAAACACTAGCAAAAAAAGTATTTTTGCTTCTGGACATTGTCTGCAAAGTAACAAGTTATTTCCTATTTGATGTTAACAACACTGTTAGCTATAATAACACCATGTAAACACTGAACAAACCCAAAAGCAATTTATCATCTTTATTTTGGTTTTCTCCTGCAATGACACAATTGCTGCACTTAGTCATAAAATGATTCTGAAGAAAAGATACAAAATTCTGATTAAATGTCAAGGAGTTAAGAGGTCTGCCACAGATGGGTTTAGAAGGCGCCGGTGCCCCTTTTCTCCGCTGAGGGCGAGATGCAGGAATATATTGTGTGATGATATGAACTGCACTTAATGAGCCATTCAAACTACAACTTATAAAACTCTTTAGGCTTCAGGATAGTTCATACAGCAATGCTGCCCTTGTGGATGAACATAATAAATCTTCTTGGATTGTGTAATCAGTATAAAGCAGATTTGTTTTGTTTTTTTTCTACTTTTATTTCCCTGTATACCTTAAACTCAATATTAATGTTTTACATTGTTTATCATCTTTATGCCAGCTAGTTTATCGAATATGGTTTGATTCATGGAGATGCTTAGAAAATTAATTTGACAGTCTTATTGGTAGCTGTTAATCTAAACACAGTCAATCTTGTTAGCGAGGGGTTATAATGAGAAAAATAGCTATAGCTAGTCATTGGTATATTAGATTATTTGTGGTTGAATCAAATATTTTTTCATCTTTAAACAAAAACTTAAAACAGTTGAAACCAACTTCACCTTAAAGTGATATACAGGTTTTGCGATTGTGCATTTGGGCCCACTTGCCAACTTTTTTCCCTTTAGGCTGGGTTTACACCGAATACCGATGTGGCTGACAGAAGGGGTCCAGTGCGTCCCTGTTCTCCGTCTCAGGGATTAATCAGGTCCGAATTGTTGCCTGAATTCAGACCTGAAACTAAGCCAAAGACGCACAGGAGCCCTGTGCAATTTGCTCCACAGCCACCATGGAGATGTGTAATCTGGCTCTATTGAGAGCCAGTCACAATCTCCTGTCATGCGAATTGAATACGGAGAAACTCATATCCAATGCGCACTAATGTGAACCCAGCCTAAAGGTTTCAATGGGCAGATTTCTGGTGTAGTATGAGTATCTGTCCCCTCCCACAAGGCCACAATAAGGATGTTACCCTCTTCAAGAACATATGTTCCAAATGTTTTATTGTTACTTTATATTGATTTTATTGGGAAGTAAGATGTCATTATCATTTTTAGTAGCCATGACACAAGGATGAACTAGATAATGCTGAGAAGTTTATGGTTAGTGTATACATACATTTTATGGACAGCTAGTAAATATGTGAAAAGAAGCCTGGGTGTAAATGACCAATTACCCAATTTTATCATTTCTACCCATAAATTCAAGGTACTGGTAGTGAAATTTGTGAAATAGCAAAGCAGACACTGTGCACACCTGGGCTGTGTCCAACAATTCAGTATAGCACATATAAGCATACAAACCAGACAAGTCTGGTAGGCCTCTGAGGAAGAGAAACTTCTTGAAACACGTTAGCCTATGCCATTCCTTGTCAGCCCCATGGGAGTTTACATGGACTTTCATGGAGGAATGATTTGATGTCCTTGTTTTCAAGTATACACTTGTGAGTATGATACCTACTTTTTAATTAATAAAATCTGTCACTGAGGATAATGTGCTAGGCCACGCACCTTTTATATTTTTCTGTCTTATAGTGCTTTGAACTTCCCCAGTCTGTGAGAGGCAGCGAGGCATACCCTATCCATACATTGCCATTTAAACACTAGCACCATATTACACCAAGCCTACCACACAGTGCAGGAGATGTATTTGTGTTTTTTTTTAGACACTGTGTACAGCAAGATGGCAAAATAATTGGGTCTAAATGTTACCGCGTGGGAAATCGATGTTGCTGCTACTAAGGAGCCCAACTCCACAATCATGTCCAAAAAGCTGTGAGACCACTCCTTTGCCCAGCTAGTATCATACATTGCTAATGTTATCAATACATTATGCTTGTGCAGTAAAATATTATTTACTACAAAAAAGTTCTCTGATTTTGCCTAGTGCCTTTAGTGAACTGCACACATGTGAACATTTGTGTCAATGTGAGCTTTACACAGACAAATGTAAATTCCCATAGATGCTTCCCAGCCCTACCCCAAGGCAATAAATATGTTCTGCATGAAGGATGCTACCTAAAACATCCAAACATGCACTGGCACAGTAGAACATGTTAGGTAATATATTTTGTATAGAAAAATATGCTATATCGCTATCCTGCCCGTGTGAGTTAACTTTTTTGGATAGGTGACATTACACAAGGAATATATATCATTTTTTTATTAGTCTTTGGTTTCCCTATTAAGAATTTTTAAAATGTCAGGTAAATATCAAATACTATCTATGAATACTTTATAGTTGCATTTAACCCCCCCCCCCCCCCGGCTCATTTTCACATGTTTACAAGCTATCCTTAAAGTATATGAACTTATTTGTTCTCATTTAGTCTATTAATTGGACCATTGTAAGTGTTTTTTGTTTAATTGGTTTGAGCATAACAATAGTTGTCAAAAAATCTTGTGGGCTAATAGGATAGCTTTTTGTGCACTGTACCTGAGCTACACTTATTAGCCCCATAATTATCAGTTCTGCCCGGGTCATGTCCATGGACTACAGAACATCCACCTCCGTAGGTTATGGAGTTATGGAGGGGTTGTTATATAGTCCTGATATATTTTCCTTTACTAGCATGACACTACTGCTTCTTCAGTAAAGTTAAAGATGGCCAAAATAAATAAAACAGATGTGGCCACCACATCATTGGCTACAATATAACACATTGTTGTTCTTAGTTTTGGGTACAATAAATGCTTTGAAAGAGTGACTCACTGCGGTCACTCCTCCCTTCCCCAACTTTGTTCATGCAGCTATACAAACTAAGAGTGAGTCTAATAACAAAACGATTTCTCTTTAGAAAGCCAATAGGATTTGTCAGTCATGCAATTAATCCCTAACAAATAATCAGATTCCAGCTGACAATTTTCCAATGTTATTTAGAAAATGATCACAAGCTTGGAATTAACTGCCCTCAGTCAGTAACATATCTAAGGGGCGGGGGGCAAAAGGTAGGTTATATGCCCCATGTAGAGCCAGGTCAGGAGCACCAGGCTTGTGGGACATATCTGGCCAAAGTTATCAGACGTGTGCCGAAAGGCGGAGCCAGCTGTCAGTCAAGCAGTGGGATGAATCGCAACAATATTGTCAGAATCCTTTTCGAGTCTGGTGCAGCTGTCTTGTCAGCTGATAGCTGACTCTGGGTCACAAGAGTACAAAAGTAAAATCAATCTTGTGACCCATAAAAGAAATATAGCCAAAAAAGCTTTGGTCATATTTCTCTTAAAAGGACAACCTGAAGCCACCAAACAGAAGGGCCTAAAATATACAATGCAGGCAATTTTTAACAATATTTTTGGAGAGCCCTTCTCTCATCAGACTGAAAAAGATCATGCACACCATGCAATACACCCAAAGAGTCTCCCTTTACAACCTGAAACTATGCCAATAAATATACTCACTAAAACACTCTAGTTTGCAAACCTCCTTTAACCATAATTGTACATAGACAAAAGAGAATAGACACAATAAAGTGTATCTTATGCTTCAAGTATCACATGTCTATATTGCGAGAAATCATAAATTACCTACATCAATTGAAATACTTCCAGCTATCTTGGATAGGTAAAAGAGCCACTATAAAATTGACCCTCCTACCCAAATAGTCTATTACTATAAAACTCTATCAATTAAGATTCACCCAAAGACCTTAAAACTTTACAACAATCTCCTCTCTGCTTTCCTGATATTTTTTTGAAGTTCATCTGACGGTAAACCTGCAACCAGCTAAACAAATAATGGGAGGTAAAGAGGCTTTGGATTGCACCAGTCCATCCCAATTCTCTGTTATGGTCAACCACTTTCGATTTGAAGTGACTTGACCTTTTTACCTCCTTGGCTCATATCAGGGCAATATGGCTACACCAAACAAGCTTTCACCTATTTCACAATGACTTCTTTTCTGTACATACCAGTCTCACATTGCATGTAACCAGCTAGACAGTTCACACTATTCTGGTTCAAAAATATCATCCATAAAGCCAACATAACTCTTCTATCTTTCCTGAACCTGCAATCATCTTTGAATCTCCTATCTAAACCCTTATTTAGCTACCTTCAAATTAGACATTCTGGATGCTTCATTGTAAACAAAAATGCGACTTTCTCCGAGCTTACCCCTTTTGAAAAACTATCTAGCAATAATGATCCATTCCCCAAACACAAATATCTGCTTATATGAGAAAACTTTCTGGCCCATGCACAAGATCTCATAGAATCAAAAGAAGCTTGTAATAATGCCAAAAAAAAACTTCCACATGCACTCTCTCCAAAGAGAACCAATACAAATACTCCACCATTAATACAATAATTCATTTTTTTCATATGGTTAATCTGTAAAAAACAACCACTTGCTGGAGGTTCCTGGGCCATACAAGTAGCCTACACCAAATTTACTGGTGTAAAAACCTTTAATATGTCATTTCTGGCAGATGATCAAGTCCCTCCTTCATCTGTGATTCATTGCTGTTATTTGGCTTCCAAATTGTAAGTGCATTTTCTTTTAAATACATGTTATTGAGATTTTACTGCACTATGAAGTTCTTCTGTCTCATTCTGTCATCATTTGGTCACCCTGAGTTGTGATGTGAGAACCACATCTCATGAAAATATATATTTTTCTAACATCTCATGTATATGACCTGTGCGGGGGTGACAGCGCTTTGACTCAGCTGGTGGAGCCATTTATACATATATGTTCTGTTCATCTGTGCTATCGGTAAGCTGATATATGTTGCACACGAGTACTGGAGCACAGTTGTCATCATAAAAGGGATCAGGATTACATTCATCTTAAAAGGACAAGAACACCTGTTTTCCTTTTTTATTTATCTTTTAGGTTTCATATTCAGCTTTATCTGGTGCAGCTGTCTATGTTGGTCTGAGCACAGGTTTTATACTTCTGCTTTATATATTATAGACCTGTGTCATAAAGAGAGATAACTCTTTATGGCACTACATCACTTTGTGATGTGATCATTCTTTAACTCCTTCAGATCTGCGTTATTGATGAAGTACGGCTCCAGCGTGGATCTGAATTTCCAGGACGACGTCCATGGACGCATGCTGCGTGGGCGGCCCATGGGTCGGGCAGACTCGATGTCTGCTCCAGACCCTCGATCGCCTGATAGAGCTGCAGAACGGGGAACCACCGATGTAAACATGGCAGTTCTCCATTCTGTGACAGGGGACATGACAGATCTACTGATCCCTGTCACTGGGATCAGTGAGATCTGATATGTCCCGGCCAGCCCATCCCCCACACAGTTAGGACACAATGAGGGAACAAAGTTAACCCCTTCACTGCCCCCTACAGCTTAAATCCTTCACTGCCAATGATATTTATACAGTAATCAGTGGATATTTAAATTTCTGATTGCGTCCCTTAATCAAATGGGAGACACTAAAATGCATACTGAGGGGGATTTTCATTCAACACGGCTCCTGCCTCAAAAAGGCCAGAACGACCAATATTGCTCAACTACTAGCCACCATAGCCTCACTAGAACAAGTGCATAAACAATCTCAACGCCCTGACACTTAGGTGGAGCTCTCTAATGCACGACGTGACCTACTGCGGCTATTGGATTCAAACTCCTTAATTGCCAGAGACAAAGCACGCAATCTTCATTATTCCTTAGCAAACAAATGTGGACAACACTTGGCCAGATATTTGCATCCAAGACCTCCTAGGCACTCTATTCAATTGATACATAACTCAAAACGACAACCAGTCCATAATCCACAGGGTATCTCGAGTGCAGTATTACGCACAACTATATAATCTTCCCACCCCTCCTACGTCCCGCTCACCTAATAACCCGTCCCCATCGCTGTCCGACTACATCGAAGAGACAGCTCTTTCCCGTATTGCGAATGAAGACGCCTCAGAACTTGACAAACCCTTTGGGGAACATGAATTTCTGGGAGCAATCAAAGGCCTAAAATCAGGGAAATGCCCAGGACCTGATGGGTTTTCCCCTAGATTTTACAAATACTTTGCCCCCCAGCTTGCACCCCTCTTATCCCTCGCCTTTAATCACATAGATGACTCTAATATCCCATCTAGGGAACTCCTATTGGCTTCCATATCGATCCAACCAAAACCAGGCAAGGACCCGTCACTATGTAGTAGCTACCGACCAATATCATTACTGAATATTGATATTAAATTGTTCGCTAAGGTACTGGCAGATCGCCTATCACCACTTCTACCAGCTATTATTCACATAGACCAAGTAGGCTTCGTACCGGGGCAAAAAGCGCGTGATAATACCACAAAGACAATCCACCTAATCTCATACGGCCAAAAACATAATCTGAAAGCTTGCCTCCTATCTTTCGACGCCGAAAAGGCGTTTGATAGGGTGGACTGGCAATTCCTCCGATGCTCGCTAGAACAGATAGGGTTGGGCACTAATTTCGTGACCAAGGTAATGTCCCTCTACGCTTGCCCCTCCGCATCGGTTCTAGTTAATGGATCAATGTCATCACCATTCGACATATCAAATGGCACTCGCCAGGGCTGCCCCATGTCCCCATTACTTTTCGTAATAGTGATGGAACACCTAGCAAACGCAATCAGGCAAAATGACTCGATCATGGGTATTGGGACGCCTACAGCACAATACAAATTGTCACTTTATGCGGACGACCTTTTGGTATACATCCAGCAACCACACACCTCCCTTCCCTCCTTACTACAGGAATTTTGGAGATTTGGGGAACTCAGCAATTTTAAATTAAACATGGCAAAAACTGAGGCCCTCAACATCTCATTACCAGCCAACACCCTCTCCCAAATCCAGTCCAATTTTCCCTTTCAATGGGGTAAAGGAAATATCTCATACTTGGGGATAAAAATCCCTACTAATTTAGCGCACCTATACGCATTGAATTATCTACCTTTATTGTCTCAGATTAAAAGGGACCTAGAATCCTGGAAACTCTCCCCCATGCCTCTATTCGGTCGCATAAACACGCTCAAAATGGACATTTTACCTAAATTGCTATACCTCTTCCAAACAATCCCAATCTCAGTCCCCACATGCTTCTTCAACACACTACGTTCCATGGTCATTCGCTTCATATGGCGCAATGGCATGCCACGTATACGATATAATCTATTAACCTATCCTAAAATACAAGGGGGTGTGAGGCTACCAGACTTCAATCTTTATCATAAAGCGGTGATATTGGCACGTATACTAGAATGGTTCCCTCGCCCCTTCCCCAAGGCATCAACCATGATAGAACAAGATCACACTGCAATTGACCTACAAGCCTCCCTTTGGGGATACGGGAACGAACTTCAGAGATTCGCTTCTTCGTCCCCTCTTACAGTCGCGGCTCTGTCCGTGTGGTACAAAAGGAGATTACTCCCCCTACTATCCTCTGACCCCTCCCCTATTACCCCCCTTTTTGACCACCCTTTGCTACCTCAAGGGATAGCTGTTTCCAGACTACGCCCTTTCACACATTCTAACTGGCCGATTGCGAATTCTTACGTTACTCCCGTATCTGGCAAGCCAAACGTCCCAGATGACCACACTGACTGGCTTACAGCATTACGGCTTTCCTCTTTTTGCTCCACTTTATTATCCTCTACTCACATCCATAGAAGCCTGACAGAATTTGAGAACCTTTGCTCCCTCACTGAAACACCCAGACATTTGCTTTCCACTCTATATAAACTATTATAGACCCTGACACACGATCAACTCCCTCCATATAACAGAGGATGGTCTGTTGATCTGGGGTCCGAAATCTCAGCAGCAGACTGGCAAAAGTAATTTCACTTTACACACAAATCTTCCACATCAAGCTACGCACAGGAGAAAAATTATAAGATCCTATCCAGGTGGTACAGGGACCCTCAGACCTTGCACAAAATATTTCCGGATACCCCACCCACCTGCTGGAGATATAAGAATGCAATAGGTTCATACTTACACATTTGGTGGGAGTGTCCCCTCATACAACGCCTCTGGTCACAGGTCTTCTCCATACACAATGCCATCTATACAGACTCCCTCAAACCTTCACCGGAAATAGCATTGCTATCTATATTACCGGGTACACTGGCTTCTCAAAAGAAGACACTACTCCGCTTTTTTCTTACCGCAGCAAGGCAATTGATTCCCTTATTTTGGAAAGAGACCACTTCTCCCCCTCTTTCACTCTGGGTCTCCACTATGAATGATATAATGCGCATGGAAGAAATGGTAGCACTTGATAATAACACCTTTGACAAATTCAAAGTAACTTGGCTTGTCTGGCAGGACTTCTCCTCTTCAGACTCTTTGAGGCGTATGTTGAATTAGAATACTCGGAGGACATTCAACTCAGGCGCTGTCGCTGGCATGGTAACTCTGAGCTTGCTCATCTTCCTATACTCTTAGTATCTCTACTCTTCCCTCCTCTCTCTTATCTCTTTCCCCTCTTTTTCTTCCACCTATCTCTCCCCCCCCATCCCCAAGCCTCGACTCACTCTTTTCTTTATTTCACGCACTTCCATTGAAACAGTATTTTGTCTATGCAACTATGCTGAATATTGAACCCAGAAGTTGATGCAGTCTCAAATGTTATTATCTTCAGTTGCTATTAGATCAGCAGACTTTATACACATAGAGAAACGTTATTGATGCTTATTTGTCTCAACGACCGCATCTAAATTCTATGTTCTTTATGTTTAATCAATCGCAAGTCCTTTTCGGTTGTATGTTATATATGTTTTCTTGTACCTAATAAAAACATATGTGACTCTAAATTTCTGATCGCTGTATGTCATTGGTCCCAAAAAAGTGTCAAAAATGTCCGACATGTCTGCTGCAATATCGCAGTCCTGATAAAAATCGCAGATCGCCGCCATTACTAGTAAAAATATAAAATAAAAATGCCATAAATCAATTCCCATAGTTTGTAGACGCGATAACTTTGGCGCAAACCAATCAATATACGCTGATTGTGATTTTTTTTACCAAAAATATGTAGAAGAATATATATCGGCCAAACATGATGAGTATTTTTTTTTTTTGGATTTGTATTATAGCAAAAAGTAATAAACATTGTTTTATTTTGCAAAATTGTTGCTTTTTTGTTTATAGCGGCAATCAGAAATGACGCAGAGGTGATCAAATACCACCAAAAGAAAGCTCTATTTGTGGGGGAAAAAATTATAAAAATTTTGTTTGGGTACAACGTCGCACGACCACGCAATTGTCATTCAAAATGAAACAGTGCTGAAAGCCGAAAATTGGTCTGGGCAGGAGGGGGGTTTAATTGCCCAGTAAGCAAATGGTTAAACAAAAATTGTTTGGACAAAACTGATGATCCTTGGTGTGCTGGTGAATATCTACATAAAGAGAGATAAGTCATTGATGGGCACCAAGTTCTCCCCTTCCCTGGCAAACCTGTATATGATGTTTTTCCGCTTTCCTTTTTGCACAAATATGCCATGGTATGGTTGTTTCATAGACAATATTCTGATGGTGTGGGATAGTGATGACACCATTTTGCAAAGTGAATTGATTTTAATTTGCATTTTACCAGTGATGAACACATTTTTTTTGGATGCTATTTTGCAGGGCTGTACAGATACAGGTAATATAGTCACCAAAATATTTTGCAAGCCCTCCGCAGGAACTTCTACCCTGCTTACATTCAGTCGTCACACCATCAAATGAATACACACAGGAGAGTTTGTACGTGCTCACAGGAATTGTTCCACAGATGAAACTTTTCACAGTGAGTGTGAAGTAATTAAAAACAGGCTTTTTCAGAGAGGTTTCTCAAAACAATGTATTGACAGAGGTCTTACAGCAGCTTCTAAAAACAGGGCCGATTTACTATCGGGATGTAACAAAAGAAACAAACCAAAATATAACAGAGTTATTATTAATATTATACAGGATTTATATAGCACCAACAGTTCGCGCAGTGCTTTACAACATTAGAGCAGACAGGACAGTCACAATACAATTCAACACAGGAGGGATCAGAGTGCCCTGCTTGTTAGAGCTTACAATCTAGAAGAGAGAGTCAAGTGATACAAAAGATAACAACTGTGGGGGATGAGCTGATGGAGAAAATAAAAGTACAGTTGTTATGTGGAGGCAGGATAGGCTTCTCTGAAGAAAAACGTTTTCAGGGAACACCTAAAGGCAGGTAGCGTTGGAGATGGTCAGACAGATTGGGGTAGAGAATTCCAAAGAGTGGCTTGGGAGAAGTCCCAAGGGAGCTTGAGAGAAGGAGGTCTTGGGAGGAATGAAGATAATGATTTGGTTGGTATTTTGAGACTAGGTTAGCGATGTAGCTGGGGGCAGAGTTGTGGATGGCTTTGTAAGTTATTGTTAGTATTTAGCATTTAATTTGTTGGGTGAGTGGCAGCCAATGGAGGGATTGGCAAAGAGGGGTAGCAGACTCTGAGCAGTTTGTATGGTGTATGAGTCTGGCAGCAGGATTCATGATGGCCTGAAGAGGGGATAGCCTACTTAAAGGTAAGCCAAAGAGGAGGGAGTTGTAGTAGTCAAGGTGAGAGATAACCAGGGCGTAAACTAGGTTTCATTGGTCAGGAAGAAAGGTTTGGAAAGTGATTCAATGTGGGGCGGAAAGGAGAAGTCACATGGGGGAGGAAGTGGTGTGACATCCAGACACAGAGGTACTTTTGTAACTACTTTTTCTAAACAATATCACCACATAGGTAATATCATTAGAAAGAATTGCCCCACTTTGTATTCAGATAAACAGTTATATTCAATATTAACTGGCACTGAGCACACAAACTTTGTGCTGAGGGGCAAAATATTTCTGCGCAATAGTGCCAGTAGAGCTGTGCCGAGAGTGCATGCCCTGCATGCTCCCTGCACAATTACTGGTGGCTAACAGGAAAGCTACTGTTCTCAGTTTGCGATCGGGAGCTTTCCAATCATGTGTCCACGGAGACAGCCCGGTGGTCACATGTCCATAAGCCCTGCCCCGCCTCCCAGATCTAAAGGATTAAAGGGAGGTTGCAGGTTTTCTAGGCAGGCTCCTACTCTTGAGTCCCATCTTTCTCCTAGTTACTTCTGTTCAAAAACTACACAACACACATGGCTCTCTTATCCTGGTTCTTTCCCTTGTAGGGTTAATACTTGCAGTTATCTTAATGTACTTATAAAGACATTTGAATCCTTTCTTACTGGAGAGAGGTGTAAGATTGATCAGTATGTTAACTGTGAATCAAATTTTGTTGTTTTCTTAATTTTTTTGTACTACTTGCTATTTACAATATGGCGGCAGTATGACACAACCATTATAGCCTGCATAGGAGAGCATTTTTGTGATTCCAGTAATGAAAAAGTAAAGTACATCCCCAATGCTTCAAAACATTTTAGGGAGAAGCATGGGGGGGGAAACTAATTATTTTAAGTTTTGTGGCATTGAGAGAGTAGTATTAACCCTTGGGGAATGGGGAGGGGGTTATAGACATTGCAGTATTTTAGAAAGGAAAGTATGGGGGATCAATAGGTTGCAGAGTCGAGCTCCACAGGGGTTAAACCTCAGGTCAGACTTTGACCTGTATCTGCATTAGCCTCCTTCTCTTGGTCTCATTAGATTTATTATCATTCTTTTTTAATATTTTTTTATATTTTCATTTTTTAACATGTTTGTCTGCCAGTGCCTGGTTATGTGCCCTTTCTCTCTTTGTGTTTTCTTTTGTTGTCCGTTATATACAGGGTGGGCCATTTATATGGATACACCTTAATAAAATGGGAATGGTTGGTGATATTAACTTCCTGTTTATGGCACATTAGTATATGTGAGGGGGGAAACTTTTCAAGATGGGTGGTGACTAGAGTTGAGCGAACACCTGGACGTTCGGGTTTGGAGGGTCCGTACGAACTTTGGAAAAAAGTCCGGGTTTGGCACCGAACGTTGCCCAAATGTTATCCCGGACCCCGGTCTCCATTGAAGTCAATGGGAAAATGAACTGTTAGGCACAAAAATGTGGGGTCTAGGACCTCATCATCCTCCACATCATCTTCCACCCACCCTTCACCACTGCCCTCCTTGTCAGTCTGCACACTGAGGCAAGCTGCAGCAGTTGGCACCTGTGTTTCATCATCATCAGAAATGTGCTGCGCTGGTGTTTCCATGTCCTCATCCTGCAACAGAAGTGGTTGGGCATCGGTGCACTCAATGTCTTCCACTTCTGGGGCAGCGCTATGTGGATGGCCCACGGAAAGCACACCAGGAGAGTCATCAAAAAGCATAAGAGTCTCTTGCAGGACTTGGGGCTCAGACTGCTTGGCTAATTTACAAGGGACTGAGGTGAAAGACAGATGGCCATGGGGTTCAGGTGCCAACTCTGAGCTTTCATCAAGGGACCGGGAGGGAGACAATGTGAAGGAACTGGAGGCATTGTCAGCCACCCAATCTACTATCGCCTGTACTTGTTCTGGCCTCATTACGGAGGTCAAGGAAGTGTAACAGAGGGAGGGCCAGGGAACTACT
>BLSH010314334.1:14272-29704 GCA_018402905.1 Glandirana rugosa | reverse complement strand
GTTGAATGGCAGTGGGTGGGCCGATATGGTGGAGAGGTTGAACGGCAGTGGGCCGATGTGGTGGAGAGGTTGAACGGCGGTGGGCCGATGTGGTGGAGAGGTTGAACGGCGGTGGATGGGCCGATGTGGTGGAGAGGTTGAATGGCAGTGGGTGAGCCGATGTGGTGGAGAGGTTGAGCGCCGGTGGATGGGCCGATGTGGTGGAGAGGTTGAATGGCAGTGGGTGAGCCGATGTGGTGGAGAGGTTGAGCGCCGGTGGATGGGCCGATGTGGTGGAGAGGTTGAATGGCAGTGGGTGAGCCGATGTGGTGGAGAGGTTGAATGGCAGTGGGTGGGCCGATATGGTGGAGAGGTTGAACGGCAGTGGGCCGATGTGGTGGAGAGGTTGAACGGCGGTGGGCCGATGTGGTGGAGAGGTTGAACGGCGGTGGGCCGATGTGGTCGAGAGGTTGAATGGCGGTGGGCCGATGTGGTCGAGAGGTTGAACGGCGGTGGGTGGGCCGATGTGGTGGAGAGGTTGAGCGGCGGTGGGTGGGCCGATGTGATGGAGAGGTTGAGCGGCGGTGGGCCGATGTGGTGGAGAAGTTGAATGGCGTTGGGTGGGCCAATGTGGCAGAGGGACCGGGTGGTGGTGGGAAGATGAGTTTTTGCTGTCACATATTTCTTTCCTATATCTCATTTTGTTCTGCCTGTTAGGCAGCTAAAACCGAAAACATGAAATGGGTTGTAAAACAGTTGTTGCCTGAAAGTCACGAACGCTCGCTCTTGTGTGGTGCAACCTGCAAGCCTCTGAGACCAATCGTATTTCATAAGCCCCCCTTCACTATTAGACACACCGTGCAGACAATGCCTTGGCCATTTGCCCTCATTGCCTGGAAAATCGAGGGCCGCCATGCCAAGTACACCGTGTAACAAAGACACAGGAATGAAGCTCTGGAGGTCCGGGCCAAAAAGCTGTCATTCCTAGGATAACAATCCCCCGGATACCCAACACAGAACAGCGCTATCGTCTGAAGAACAAGGAGAAGATGGAGCCTTCACCAGCGCTGGGTAACGTCAGCACTTCCCTGACATTCTAAACAACGTGATGTATGGATTCCTTGGTGAACTCTTTAAGACTCATTGACTTTACAAATTATTAAAACAAGCAAAGCTGAAGATGAAGCCTTCCGTCGTCCATCAAACCATCAAACGCAACGCCCATCTAACGGTTTATGTCAGTTTGGTTACAGCAGAAAAGATTAATATTGGAGGGGAAAGCGATTATGGAGAGGCCCCTCGTGTTCCATCTGTACTTCATATCAGTGGTAGAAGGAAAACCTCACTGCAAATCTGCGTTTTCTGATTTAGAAGGACGCTGCTTTCTGATTTGCAATAAAAGAATTACATTTTTTGGAGTTGTATTTGTTTCCCCATCCCCCGATGATCCACCCAATAGGCAATGAGAAAGAGGTCAGAGTTACCAACCATTCAGTTATGAGAGCAATAAGACCCCTTTCATTGGTCCTCACACAAGGTCAATGGGACTACATAAAGTGTTTAAAGCGGAGAATCAAGGATTTTCCAGACTTCGCAGTCATGCATTTATTTTGGGTTCATTATACTTTACTTTCCCGTGTACAGAAAAAAAGGTCCATGGGGTTCTCGTCTCTCCTGCCATTGAAACGCTTGTTGATAGGGTTGCCAGCCTTTTCTCTCTAAGTTTCCCCCACCCAACTTTGGCAACTGAGAAAACATAGGAGGTGAAACCAAAAGAAGAGAGAGAAAAAGAGCCAAGATGGAGACAAAGCGGTCATTGGGAACAGTTATGGCCAAGCTGCGGATGGGATAACCCAATAAAGACTGATGGGATGGCCAGGCCCTAAATGGAATTGCCAACCGACGGGACGCTGATGGGATGGCCAAGCCACAGAACAGTTATGGCCAAGCTGCGGATGGGATAACCCAATAAAGACTGATGGGATGGCCAAGCCCTAAATGGAATTGCCAACCGACGGGATACTGATGGGATGGCCAAGTCCTAAATGGAATTGCCAACCGACGGGATGCTGATGGGATGGCCAAGCCCTAAATGGAATTGCCAACCGATGGGATGCTGATGGGATGGCCAAGCCCTAAATGGAATTGCCAAATGATGGGATGCTGATGGGATGGCCAAGCCCTAAATGGAATTGCCAAATGATGGGATGCTGATGGGATGGCCAAGCCACAGAACAGTTATGGCCAAGCTGATCCCGAGAGAGAGAAAGCTGGTCAATCATCTAAACCCAATCCCAGTTGTGTTCCCCATAGAGCTTACACTGGAGAACTGAATTCCAATGCGTGATTAAGACCAATACCCCTACAAACCAACCCATTGATACCCCCTTATATCTGCATGGAAGACATCTATTGCAACACTCACACTTCCTAAGGAATTTAAAAAAAACACAACAACAGCAAAAAATCAGGAAGACAAAAATTCATGTTCTTTGATGAAACCATTCCCAGATCTACTCAACTTTGCTCACGCCCGTGTGAAACCAGATCCATTTCCATATGCCTAAAGCTGGGGTCTACAAACTATGGCCCTCCAGCTGTACAGGAACTACAATTCCCATCATGCCCAGTCAAGTTTGTGAATGTCAGAGTTTTGCAATGCCTCATGGGAATTGTAGTTCCGCAACAGCTGGAGGGCCGTAATTTAGAGATCCCTGGCCTAAAGCATAAAGGGCAGAAAAAACCTCAACTTGGGCATTTAGTGGTTCCATAAATCTACAGAAACCTATCCCTGGGTCAGTGATGATCGCTCGGGTATAGAAGAGTAAAAAGCTACAATGCAAGGTTAATGGCCTCTTTGAAAAAGCAGCCTAAATACAGTGACCTTCTTGTCTTCTAAACAACAAATCTAATAGAAGAGTTACCTGCGCTGGGATTGAGTCGGGGGAGCTGGAGGCGTCTTGGATTTTGGTCTCTGGTGGAGATGAAGATGGGTTTCCCTGCGTTTCGTCGCTTCTCTCTTGGTCTGGGGAGAAGCCGCCTTCATCACTGCTGTCTTCTTCAAATGCAAAGGCGTCCACGGACTTGGAGTAACTCGCTGCGTTGCCTTCAACAATGAGAATCAAAGTTCAGTTAGGAGAGACGTATTTACAGCGCTATTTTTGTACAGAACAGGTCAAGGTCGTTGGTGAAAATGAACCCAAATCTTGGAGGACTTTCTCTGGATGAAGAGCTTTGAATGAACACAGAAGAGCATTACTTCAACTCAACATTTCTGAGGGGCGTCTACAAACTTTTGACCGCATTGTAGGAGTGACGGTCGGATCTTCCCAAACCTTTGGCCATTTAGAATGCCTATAATTTGTCCCATGAAAAGAAGTGACATCCTTACACAGATTGATATCTCACCTCCTGTCTATGGAAGACACAGGTGGGCCAAACTATAATTCTATTTCTATGGCTGAAAGCCTCCTTTCATGGTGGTAGCAGCTCTCCAGAACTGGAAGCCATCCATATGGAATGGGGTGATTGGATGCAGAACAAGGGCAACAGCCAATAAAAGCATCTGGAACCAATCAGCCGCTCCTGGGACAAGGAATGATAGTTGCTAATACTGGACAGATTGTTGTTGATCCAGAAGCAAGTGCAAATGATCCAGATAAGGCTCTTAAAACTAATTGTTCCTAAGCTATCCCTCCCTGAGGGGTTGTCTCCAACAATTGCAAAGCAGGAGCAAATTATGTTTCTATGCTTCTGTTATCCATAAATGAGAAGAGATACGGTGCACATATCCTCCCTGACCAGATTTTATTTTGATTGGTCATTTAATTATCAAAACATATACTATATTACCAAAAGTATTGGGACACCTGCCTTCACACACACATGAACTTTAATGGCCCCCCAGTCTTAGTCTGTGGGGTTCAATATTGAGTTGGCCCTCCCTTTGCAGCCATAACAGCTTCACCTCTTCTGGGAAGGCCGTCCACAAGGTTTAGGAGTGTCTATGGGGATGTTTGACCGTTCTTCCAGAGGTCAGGCACTGATGTTGGATGAGAAGGCAATCTCCACACTTATTGGGTTGAGGTCAGGACTTTTGAGGCCAGTCAAGTTCCTCCACCCCAAACTCGCTCATCCATGTCTTTATTATTATTATTATACAGGATTTATATGGCGCCAACAATTTACGCAGCGCTTTATAACTGGAGGGTAGACAGTACAAATACAATACACTTAAATACAGTAGGAATCAGAGGGCCCTGCTCGTTAGAGCTTACAATCTAAAAGGGAAGGTCAAGAGATACAAGAGTTAATAAATGTGGGGGATGTGCTAATAGAGAAGATAAATGTAGAGTTGTTAGGTGGGGGCCAGATAGGCTTCTCTGAAGAGAGGAATTTTCAGGGATCGTCTGAAGGTGGACAAAGTAGGAGAAAGTCGGACAGACTGGGGTAGAGCATTCCAGAGGATGGGAGAGGCTCTGGAGAAGTTCTGGAGGCGAGCATGGGATGAGGTGATGAGGGAGGTGGAGAGCAGGAGGTCATGGGAGGAGCGAAGAGATCGATTTGGTTGGTATTTTGAGACCAGGTTAGTGATGTAGCTGGGGGCCAGGTTGTGGATGGCTTTATAAGTCATTGTTAGGATCTTGAATTTAATACGTTGGTTGGCAGCCAATGTAGAGAATGACAGAGGGGTGTAGCAGATGCCGAGCGGTTTTTAAGGTGGATGAGCCTGGCGGCAGCATTCATAATGGACTGAAGGGGGGGATTGGCTATTTAGAGGTCAGCCAGTGAGGAGGGAGTTGCAGGAGTCAAGGTGAGAGATGACCAGGGAGTGGATTAGTAGCTTTGTGTGGTCATCGGTTAGGAAGGGGCGCATCTTGGAGATATTGTGGAGGTTGAGGCGGCAAATTTTGGATAGCGATTGGATGTGGGGCTGAAAGGTTAATTGGGAGTCTAGGATTACACCTAGGACCTTGGCGTGGGGGGACGGGTTGATAGTTGAGACCTTTATGGACCTTGCTTTGTGCAGTGGTGGGCAGTCATGTTGGAACAGGAAGGGGCCCTCCCCAAACTCTTCCCAAAAAGTTGGGAGCATGAAATTGTCCAAAATGTCTTGGTGTGCTGACGCCTTAAGAGTTCCCGTCACTGGAACTAAGGGGTCAATCCCAACCCCACACCATAATTCCCCCTCCACCAAGTGGTTTGGATCAGTGCACAAAGCAAGGTCCATAAAGACATGGATGAGCGAGTTTGTGGTGGAGGAACTTGACTGGCCTGCACAGAGTCCTGACCTCAACCCCATAGAACACCTTTTGGATGAATTAGAATGGAGACTGTGAGCCAGGCCTTCTCATCCAACATCAGTGCCTGACCTCTGGAAGAACGGTCAAACATTCCCATAGACAGGGCCAGATTAACATAGGGGCTATTGGAGCTGCAGCTCCAGGCCCCTTCCTTAAGATAGGCCCAGCCCAATGGTGTGAGTGAGTCACTAATGCTGCCCAGCCCTGCTCTGTGTGCAGTGTTCACATAATTGATGTAAACTGCAGCGGCATATTTACTTTGTTTTATCAAATAATTGTTTGCATTTTCATGTTATTTTTTTTTCCATAAAAAGGCCACCAAAATTCTCAGCACCAGGCCCATGATGCTCGTAATCCAGCCCTGCTCATAGACACTCCTAAACCTTGTGGACGGCCTTCCCAGAAGAGGTGAAGCTGCAAAGGGTGGGCCAACTCAATATTGAACCCAATGGACTAAGACTGGGATGCCATTAAAGTTCATGTGCGTGTAAAGGCAGGCGTCCCAATACTTTTGGTAATATAGTGTATCAATATATAATTTGTTGAAAGGTGGTTTCCACAATATAAGTAAAAGATAAATGTTTGCAAATCTTTTTTTCTTTTTAAGTTGGGAAATTTTGGTTATTGGGAGATTTATCCAATTTTCTAAGGGCCTGACAAGTCGCCTCAATGCAGTGCAATGGAACCGTTCTAATGGGAGAGACTCAAGTCGCTCCGACTTAGAAAAAAGGTTCCTGTGCCTTCGCTTCCGGTGTAAAGCGGCCCTAAATCACAGCAGCAATGAATTTCAACGAATCCAAAATAAATAACAAAAATGAGTTCTCTGAATCTGAATGTGAAATGGAAACAAATTGCAATAAATAAAATATAAAGATGGAATTGGATGAGGATTCCTACTTGGGCTTCTGAATAAAATAGAATCGAATAGAATCGAATAGAACCATCTTCCACAACTCTCATTTCTAATCGATGTGAAAATAACGAATCTGAAGATCATTCTCATATAATAAATATGAAAAAAGAAAAAGCAGCAAATCTGAAACAAAACGAATTTCTCCATCTGTAGTAAAAGTCGCAGGATTCGTGGAAACGGCTGTAATATTGCTGGGTGCTGAGATGGCGTCAGGCTGGAAACCACCGACCATCTGAATGGAGAAACGTCCTCAGCACACCAAGGATTCCTCAGAAGGGTCCAATCCTTTCTCATGGTCACATGGCACACACGGTGCCCCTTCATGGCTCCGAAACCCTTGCCCTGTGTGTGCCGTGTGACCATGAGAAAGGATTGGACCCTTCTGAGGAATCCTTGGTGTGCTGAGGACGTTTCTCCATTCATCTCTAGTAAAAGGTGCACAATTTTCCTTCCATCTCAAACTCAGTTTCAGAAGAAAGACTTTTTTTTCGTCTCCTTAGCCGCCTGGCCTAATCCAATGCGTCTTTTCGGGGGGGGGGGGCGGGACAGGGGGATATCTGTAAAGGTGCATGGAACTGTGAGGTCCACATCATTTTTGTTAGCTGAGGCTGGGCTTAGCTTACTTGGTTAAAACACTTAAAAGCCCCTCACGGACCACCATGCCAGGCAGTAATGGGACTCGAGCTCTGGATAAATCCTTCTCTTCCTGCACCAGACTCCATTTTGTCCTCGTGGATGGAGAAGCTTTGCGTGTTGACAGACAACTGGTAAATGGGTCTGTGATATCAGCCCTCAGATATGTGCCAGCTCAGAGCGTGGACCTTGCTGCCCGCCGTTTGGAAGTCATTAGGTTTTTGGCTCCAATCTGCGCACTCATTGTCAGATTACGTAAAGAACCAGACTGCACTTCGCAGCGTCTAAACATTTTATACGCAAGCAGGTTAAAGCCAACATTATCCTGTTTTATAGGTTTGGAGCAGTAAATATGGAATACCAAAGGGACAGATTTAAATCATTATTTTGTAAGAAATGCAGAGAGTGGCCCAAAAACGTTGATTGTTGGACAACGTGAAGAAACCTACAAACGAGTGCCAAGTCCGTTGAGCCATTGAGTGCTCAGCTTCTCTGGTCCTGTTGGCATCGTGCAGCGCTGAGCCCTAAATTACCTTCAAATTAAATTCAAAGAAATATTTTTTATCTGACTTAAAAACTCAACCCAGAGGGAATAAGGAAAAGTGTGATGTTATGCCAAGCGTTTCTCACTTTAGGAGGTTGAATTATATCAGCTACAACGTTGGCTACAACATCTAAGTCTTCCATGTAAGCTATCTAGGTCAGAAATTCCTTTGTGCAGCTACTAAGTCAAAGAAAGTGATGGACGTGGCTATGGCCTTTGTTCACTTCACAGTGGGATTTCGGCAATATATCTGCAGCATGAGCAGAACCATTAAACATCAATTTACGGTTTACAAGTAAAGATCACAAATGTGTGCACAACACAGTCCTTCCATGATTGGAGGTGCTGCTCTTCAGCACCTTCTGGTATCATGGAATTGTAAGATCCTTCTAGATTCTTTATGGGGTTCATCCCGAGAGGGTTGAGCCCATATCCATTTTTCTTTAGGTTTGTAGAATGTTAATCTTGAGAGCCTTAACCAATGCTGAGGAGATGTTCAGGGCGCTTTGAGGTTCCAAAACTTTTGAGTGGAGCAACTCTACTTTACTGTCAAAATGTTGCTCATGGTTCACTCAGATATGAAGCCCTCTACAAGAAAACGTGGGCAAATGTAAAGGCCCTGCTTAGAAGAACAAACGGAATTGAAGTACAAACATTTAAGATAGCCAAGTTTTTATCTCTTGCTCCATGTCTTTGTGCTCTGTATCAGGAGAGCTTAAGAAATAACTGAAGGCATCTAAATATACTATCTGGATCTTCTCATCCAACATCAGAACCTGACTTCATAAATGGTATTTTGCCAAAATTGGTACAAATTCCATGAATACGTTTCAGAATCTTGAAGAAAAGTGAAGGAAGGGTTGAGCCCATATCCATTTTTCTTTAGGTTTGTAGAATGTTAATCTTGAGAACCTTAACCAATGCTGAGGAGATGTTCAGGGCACTTTGAGGTTCCACAACTTCTGAATGGAACGACTCTACTTTACTGTCAATTGTTGCTCATGGTTCACTCAATTATGAAACCCTCTACATGAAAATGTGGGCAAATGTAAAGGCCCTGCTTAGAAAAACAAACGGAATTGAAGTACAAAGATTTCTTAAGATAGCCAAGTTTTTATGTCTTGCTCCACGTCTTTGTGCTCTGTATCAGGAGAGCTTACAAAAAAACCTGAAGGCATCTAAATATGCTATCTGGATCTTCTCATCCAACATCAGAACCTGACTTCATAATCTGAGAGGGTGCAGCCCATATCCATTTTTTTAGGTTTGTAGAATGTTAATTTTGAGAACCTTGACCAATACCAAGGAGATGTTCAGGGCACTTTGAGGTTCCAAAACTTTTGAGTGGAGCAACTCTACTTTACTGTCAATTGTTGCTCATGGTTCACTCAGATATGAGGCCCTCTACAAGAAAATGTGGGCAAATGTAAAGGCACTGCTTAGAAAAACAAATGACATTGAAGTACAGATAGACTCGTTATTATGTCTTTCTCCATGCCTTTGTGCTCTGTATCAGGAGAGCTTACAAAAAACCGATGGCATCTACACTATAGGGATCTTCTCGTCCAACATCAGTACCTCTCTTTTGCCAAAATTCGTACAGATTTCACAATCTTGAAGAAAGTGAATTCCCAGAAATGTGATGTGAATGCCACAAAGGATTGGGGGGTCAAATCCATAAATTATGGCCATGGTTTTGGAATAGCATCTCCAACAACATAGGTGTGATGCCCTCAACGAAAAAATGAATAAAACTTCTCCCACCTTTCATGGCTTCTTTCACAGTAGATTCAAGAGGAATGATGTTCTTTTCCACCAGTTCTAGAGGACCCGGCCTGAGGGAAATCCTTTCATTCAGGTCATCTGCAAGGCGAGCCCTTTTTAATTTCATCTGGGCAGTTTGTGCCGATCCCTCACCAGATGAATCTACAGGCAAGAAACGCTTGTTATTCTCAAAACTTCACATTCTAGAATAAGAAATGTTTTTTTTTTGTTTTTAAGTTGAAGACAAAACTGAGACTTTCTCATATATTCAGTGGAACCAATTCCATTTTACACTCTGATAGGCAAAATCTGGTCTCTTAGAAAAGGAGATAATTCACACATACAGTAAGGGTCTCGGTGATGTCACTGGTCTCTAGTGATTGGATAGGCTGTGTTCTCATGAATATGAAGGGTCTCGGTGATGTCACTGGTCTCTAGTGATGGATAGGCTGTGTTCTCATGAATATGAAGGGTCTCGGTGAGGTCACTGGTCTCTAGTGATGGATAGGCGGTGTTCTCATGAATATGAAGGGTCTCGTGATGTCACAGGTCTCTAGTGATGGATAGGCTGTGTTCTCATGAATATGAAGGGTCTCGGTGATGTCACTGGTCTCTAGTGATTGGATAGGCTGTGTTCTCATGAATATGAAGGATCTCGGTGATGTCACTGGTCTCTAGTGATGGATAGGCTGTGTTCTCACGAATATGAAGGGTCTCGGTGATGTCACTGGTCTCTAGTGATGGATAGGCTGTGTTCTCATGAATATGAAGGGTCTCGGTGATGTCACTGGTCTCTAGTGATCAGATGCTGTGTCCCAACCCTTATTTTAGAGATATTTCAACCTATTTTAGGTTATTTGTCCAAGACAGGAAGTTGGAGGTAGGTAAAGGAAAGTACATTTTAGGGTACCGACAGCAAAAGGAAAACATAATTTAACCGTTCTTTACTCCATCCAAAACCATCCACTCTTTCAAAATTACTCTGAAACCCACATGGACTCCAAATGGCCACAACATTGTAAAAGTAAAATAATTAGCAAAATCCTTGTAAAAGAAATATATATTTTTAACCTCTAATGAAGGATTCCTCCTATGGCTGAGCGGCTCACCTTGGAGAAGATGCATGTTTGTCAGATCAGACTTCTCCGGTCTGCTCCTGACCTTGTGCTTCAAATAATCCTCACCCTATGAAGAAATGATTGCAAAACGTAAGTACAATGCAGGCATGGTCCCAGCAGGGGGGGGGGGGGGTTCATAAATTAAACACATTCCTGTTCTGTGCTGTCTGGGAACAAAATGTTTTATATATGGGCAGCAATGTGTGGAACATGAATATGCTGTAGGTTTTTCTGATTCCATAAACAATTACTGGAGTGGAGATGAAGGCCAAACGTTTTCTGTACCGCTCACCGTAACACCGATCCATGCGGCCAAAAGTACGTGGACCCTTCTCCAAATAACCTGTGAGGGGCCTACAAAGAGTCTTCAACCCAACTAAGGGCCAGTGAGCCGGGTCTTCTCATCCGACATCCCCACCGGATCCTCACTCCCAGACCTTGGGGGAAGCCTTTGGGGTGGTCAGAGGTCCACAAACTTAATGGCCAGGAAGTGTAGCACTTGGGAAGGACCGAATAATCTCTGTATTTTTAAATGTTTTTTATTGTACCGAGTAACAAATTAATATTTTTTTTATTGTTTTACGTTTTTTTTTTCTCAATATGTTCCTGTTTATCAAATCTTTATATTTGAATTTATTCCCAAGGAAAGCATGTAGCCAACAGCGAAAATTCCGAGATCAAGCAACGCTGCAAGTAAAATAATTTGAGTAAATAATCTGATTGATGGAAAATAATTTAAATAAATAATCTGACTGATGTAAAATAATTTGAATAAATAATCTGATTGATGGAAAATAATTTAAATAAATAATCTGACTGATGTAAAATAATTTGAATAAATAATCTGATTGATGGAAAATAATTTGAATAAATAATCTGATTGATGGAAAATAATTTGAATAAATAATCTGATTGATGGAAAATAATTTGAATAAATAATCTGATCGATGTATAGATGTGAGATGTAAACGGATATAAAATGAAACAAATGTAAAAAAAAAAAAAAATTGAATAATTTTTTTTCTTTTTAATTGTCTTGAGCGTGCCTCTTTTTTAGTTGCTGTTGACAAATTAATTTTTTTATTTATAATTTAGCAACATTCACCATTTGGTTCTATTTTTTTTTAAATTATTCCCAATAGAAGCATGCATTTAATAACAAAAAAAAAAAAAAATCCTCAAACAAACAAAATAATTTCATATTGATTGATGTGTATAGAATAATTGGATCGATGTATAGATGGAGGATCGTAGACGGTTACAATTTCCACTGTAAACTGATATAAAATGACCCAACAGAGACCGGTAGGGGAGCCGCTCTGGCTTTAGAAAGGGTGCAAGTCCTCGGCCCCCTGTTGTGAGTGCCGGTCGGGGGAGGGAGCTCCTCCTACCATCACCGGGAAGAGAATCTCCCTATAGCGGCACAGCCAAACCATCCCATTAATGTTGAGTGCATGGCTACCTCAGCCTGGGCTCCAACCAGGCCACACCTCCAACGCATTTCGCTCCGCACCTTGGAGCTTAAGCATGGTGATCCCCATGATTAAGCTCTGAAGGGCGGAGCGAAATGCGTTGGAGGTGTGGCCTGGTTGGAGCCCAGGCTGAGGTAGCCATGCACTCAACATTAATGGGAGCAAGAAAAAAATTCAAATTGTTTTGAACGGGCCTCGTATTTTCTTTATGATTTTTATAAATTATTAAAATTATTTTGTCTTTATAAAGACAAATCCTTATATATTTTTTCTTTATATTTTTTTTCTTTATTTTTCAAATGTTTCACAAAGGACAAAAATAGTTAACCTGGAAGAAAAAGATCAAACATCAAAAAGTTGATTTCAGTAAAAAAAAAAAAATTCTGCTCAGCGTATAGATGGAGGATCGGGGAGGGTTAAAGCCGCCATTGTAAACCGATACAAAAAGAAGCGCAGGTAAAACCTAATGAAATCCCCAGTTATTCTACATGACAACTTTAGGCTCTCCGGTTTCGTCTGCGACCTCACCGTATCCTCTGATTTGGAAAACAGGAGTTGGAATATTATGATTAGTGAGGCTGACTCAGAACATTTCCTGCAGATCCGTGAAAAGGTTCCATTCAGTGCGGAGCGAACGTTCGGCCATTTTGGAAGGATTAATGTCTAGCAGATAGCGCTGCTCGCTCTCCCCTCCCGGCAGACAGGCCACTTCCTCACTCCTGACTAAGAAAGCAGATTGCCTTCTTACAAGGGACCATCTCAGGTCAGGTGAGGAGAAGCACACAAGGACTATGCTGTAGACTTGGAGCTGAGGTTTGCTTTTCATACCAATAATGGACTTTTTGTCCCTCATGAAACACACAATTCTATTGGCTCATAGAGGAGTCCCATGGCTGTTCTGTAAATTGTCTATTAGAGGAGGACAATGTTGTGTGGACTTTGGTCTCCTCTTTGGGACACTCGTTGGGTCCCAAACCCTACTTCATTGAAGCCATGGTTTCCATTCACTACTCCATTGAAGCCATGGTTTCCATTCACTACGTCTTTGAAGCCATGGTTTCCAAACCCTACTCCATTGAAGCCATGGTTTCCATAGACTATTCCATTGAAGCCATGGTTTCCAAACCCTACTCCAATGAAGCAATGGTTTCCAAACCCTACTCTATTGAAGCCATGGTTTCCAAACCCTACTCCATTGAAGCCATGGTTTCCAAACCCTACTCCATTGAAGCCATGGTTTCCAAACCCTACTCCATTGAAGCCATGGTTTCCATACACTACTCCATTGAAGCCATGGTTTCCAAACCCTACTCCATTGAAGCCATGGTTTCCATACACTACTCCATTGAAGCCATGGTTTCCAAACACTACTCCATTGAAGCCATGGTTTCCATACACTACTCCATTGAAGCCATGGTTTCCAAACCCTACTCCATTGAAGCCATGGTTTCCATACACTACTCCATTGAAGCCATGGTTTCCATACACTACTCCATTGAAGCCATGGTTTCCAAACCCTACTCCATTGAAGCCATGGTTTCCAAACACTACGCCATTGAAGCCATGGTTTCCAAACCCTACTCCATTGAAGCCATGGTTTCCAAACACTACTCCATTGAAGCCATGGTTTCCATACACTACTCCATTGAAGCCATGGTTTCCAAACCCTACTCCATTGAAGCCATGGTTTCCAAACCCTACTCCATTGAAGCCATGGTTTCCAAACCCTACTCTATTGAAGCCATGGTTTCCAAACCCTACTCCATTGAAGCCATGGTTTCCAAACCCTACTCCAATGAAGCCATGGTTTCCAAACCCTACTCCAATGAAGCCATGGTTTCCAAACCCTACTCCATTGAAGCCATGGTTTCCAAACCCTACTCTATTGAAGCCATGGTTTCCAAACCCTACTCCATTGAAGCCATGGTTTCCAAACCCTACTCCATTGAAGCCATGGTTTCCAAACCCTACTCCATTGAAGCCATGGTTTCCAAACACTACTCCATTGAAGCCATGGTTTCCAAACCCTACTCTATTGAAGCCATGGTTTCCAAACCCTACTCCATTGAAGCCATGGTTTCCAAACACTACTCCATTGAAGCCATGGTTTCCAAACCCTACTCCATTGAAGCCATGGTTTCCAAACCCTACTCCATTGAAGCCATGGTTTCCAAACCCTACTCCATTGAAGCCATGGTTTCCAAACACTACTCCATTGAAGCCATGGTTTCCATACATTGAACCCATGATGGCCAAAAAGCCTAAAACCAAAGTCTGCCATTAGGAATACATGACTCCATAATTTAAGGCTGTATTTGCACCGTACACCAGACGTTCTGGTTGGGTATCCGGTTAACAGAGTGTAAAGCAATGACTTGCATGGCTCCACCCACTGATCTGAAATGCCCCCCTTATGTTTGGCATAGGTAATGAAATGAGATGTGTGACTACCCTGGGGTTGATCTACTAAAGGCAAATAGGCTGTTCTCTTTGCAAAGGAATTTGCCCTGGAGCTTATTAAATGAGGTGAAGCTCTGCTGACTTCCATCATCCAATCAAATGCAAGAAAAAATGCTGTTTTTTTTTTCACATATTTTGTACTTGATTGGTTTTCACCCACTAAGCTCTGGGGAAAATTCCCTTGCAAAGTGAATCTCCTATTTGCCTTTGGTAAATCAATCTCAATGCACCGATAACAGCAACAGTTTTGAGTTTGCGATGTTCAGCTCCGCCTCTCTATTATTTTATGAATTATTATTTTTTTGCATTTGTCTCAATGTAGCAATGATAACAGCAATAATTTCGAGCATTTCACACCCTTTATCAAGTTCTGGCTCTCTTATATATATATATATATATATACACTATATTGTCATAAGTATTGGGACGCCTGCCTTTACACCCACATGACCTTTAATGGCCCCCAGTCTTAGTCTGTGGGGTTCAATATTGGGTTGGCCCTCCCTTTGCAGCTTCACCTCTTCTGGGAAGGCCGTCCACAAGGTTTAGGAGTGTCTATGGGAATGTTTGACCGTTCTTCCAGAGGTCAGGCACTGATGTTGGATGAGAAGGCCTGGATCACAGTCTCCTCTCTAATTCATCATGGACGGGGGGCACCTACAATCTGCCCCTGCTGCCCCTGCTGCCCCTCATGTCCCCTGTCGGAAGGGAATGAAGGAGTTAAAGTCACATCTGCTGCTGTTACCTTGGCTTTTTCCAGGTTCTTTTTCTGTTCTTGGAAGGCAGCTGGACTCTTGAGGGCTGAAAGAGCAAAGAGACAAGGAGGCGGATGAATATAAACATTGAGTTTTATTTGCCTGCATCCTTCCTTCCCATGTGTGAGTCCTCTGTACATCTGGGATAAATGACGATGGGGGTGTGCTAAACATACAACCCCCCCTTCCTATAACCTCACTGCACCATCCCCCTATCAGAGCAGCAGTCTGCTTCTCTATAGAGCAGAGGTCTCCAAATTATGGCCCGTGGGCCACATCCGGCCCAGTACAAGATTTTATCTGGGCCACAGCTAGGGTCAGCGGCAGATCCTTAGACTCAATGTACAGACTGGGGATTCAGGTCAGTTGGCCTCTGCTTCTGATGGGGACCCCAATGTAAGTGGAGATTCTGGTGGGGAGCCTGATGTAAGGGGGGCTCTGATGGGGAACCTGATGTAAGGGGGGCTCTGATGAGGAACCTGATGTAAGGG
>BLSH010314323.1:1007074-1037578 GCA_018402905.1 Glandirana rugosa | reverse complement strand
GCGTGACTGGAGTTCAGACGTGTGCTCTTCCGATCTGATCATGAGCTCACTGTGTTACCGGGGAGCCAGGCAGCGTGTGTGGCGGACTCTGTCCACTGGCTACCCGCGATTGCTCCCCCGCAGTGACAGAGCGGGGACCACTAATGTAAACAAGCGGATCCCCGTTCTGTCGGGGGGAAAGCGTGTGATCGTAGGCTCCCTCTGTATGGGAGCCGCGATCACTCTCCTCCCCCAGCCAGCCCAGCCCCCACACAGTAACGCATCCCAGGGAACACGGTTAACCCCTAGAGCGCCCCCTAGTGTTAACCCCTTCCCAGCTAGTGACATTTATACAGTAATAAGTGCATTTTTATAGCACTGATCGCTGTATAAATGCCAATAGTCCCAAAAAAGTGTCAAGATTGACCAACATGTCCGCCGCAATGTCACAGTCCTGCTAAAAATCGTAGATCACCGTCATTACAAGGGAAAAATATAAAAAAGCAAAAGCCCCATAAATGAATTCTCACTATTCGTAAACGTGGCAACTTTTGCGCAAATCAATATACGCTGATTGCGATTTCCTTTTTTTTTTTTTTTTTTTTTTACCAAAAATATGAGGAATCCTATATATATCGTCCAAAACCGATGAATACATTTTGATTTTTTATATATTATTTTTTGGATATGTATTTTAGCAAAAAGTAAGAAATATATTTTTTTTGCAAAATTGACGCTCTTTTTTCGTTTATAGTGGTGATCAGAAATAACGCAGAGGTGATCAGATACCACCAAGAGTCCCATTTGTGGGGAAAAAAAGGACTTCAATTTTACTTGGGTGCGTCACACGTCCGCGCAATTGTCAGTTAGTGGCGCAGTGCCGAATCGCAAAAAGTACTCTGGTCCTAAAGGGGGAAATCCTTCCGGGGCTGAAGTGGTTAAGCAATCTACATTTCCATATTCAATATGCCTGGTTTACCTTGATTCGTGCTGTCCACGATCCAACTTTCTATAATGAGTCTCCTTTTTACAGCTTCAGATTTTCTTTCTTGCAACATGCTGTCACTATATTGACATGTTTTCTATTGTATCTATCCATATGGATTTCTTAGTAAAAGTACAGTGGCTTACCATTGTTTTCTTCTATGCAGTTTGCATTTCTGATATTGCTGCTACCTAATATAGGTAGGTTTTAGGCCCCTTTTACACGGGCGGCTGTTCTGCCGTTGTTAAAAGCATGTTTTGTTATTTTGAAATTCCGAGACTCCAGGCACAACGATTACATGCAGTTGTACATTGCGTTTAGCTGCGTTTACGTGCAGCTGCGTTTAGCTGCAGTGGAACATTCTTGACATTTCTGAAGTGCTTCCTATTGATTTTCTATGCTTGTTGCCGTTGCTATCCGTAGATTACACAGTTTAGCTGCGGATTCGTGCAGATAGGTGCGGTTAGCTGCATAACACTGTTCCTGGACGCATTCCAATCCGTTTTTTCTAATTGCACGAATTCGTCTGTAATGAAACCGTTGCTAAATGCAGAGTGTGAATGGGGCTATAGGAAATTATTGTCACAGTATAGCTGTGGTAGATAATTCCATTTAGCCGCAGCTAAAAGCTGCATTCTATCCGCCCGTGTGAAAGGGGCCTAAGTCTGGAATCTTTGCTAAAACCCTGTATTTTATGTGTGATGCTAACAGCCATTGAAACTGCAGGCAGCAAAGCTTTTAGCTTCCTTAATGCACGCAAGCCTCTTTGCCTCAACAAGGCACCTTGTGAAAAAATATCAGACAGGAGGAAAAAGATCCATGTGAGCCCTAGTAGGCAGTTGGGTCATTTTTATGTTTTAAAATATTGCTTGATTAGATTTTAGTTCATGTGTAATGTTAAATATTAGTTGCCAGAAAGTAATTTAACCACTTCAGCTCTAGAAGGATTTACCCCCTTAATGACCAGGCCATTTTTTGTGATGCGGCACTGCGCCGCTTTAACTGACAATTGCGTGGGCGTGCAACGTTGTACCCAAACAAAATTTATGTCCTTTTTTTCCCCTACAAATAGAGCTTTCATTTGGTGGTATTTGATCTCCTCTGCGTTTTTTATTTTTTTCACACTATAAACATGAAAAGACAGAAAATTTTGCAAAGTAAAAAATATTTTTGTGCTATAAAACATATCCAAAAACAATGTATTAAAAAACTTAATTTATTCATCAGTTTAGGCCAATATGTATTCTACATATTTTTGGTAAAAAAATCCCAATAAATGTATATTGATTGGTTTATTATAGCGTCTACACAATAGGGGCTATATTTAGGGACTTTTACATATTTTTTTTTTTTTTTATTGTTTCTACTGGTAATGGAGGCGATCTGCGATTTTTAGCGGGACTGCGACATTCTGGCGGACAAATCTGACCCTAAGTGACATTTTTTGAGGACCAGTGACACCAATACAGTGCTATAAAAATGCAATGATCACTGTATAAATAACACTGGCAGGGAAGGGGTTAACACCAGGGGGGATCAAGTGTGTCCTAGGGAGGTGCTTTCTAACTGTAGGGGGGAGTGGACGGACTGGGAGTACAGAGAGATCGCTGTGTATCCTGATCACTAGGAACAGACTATCTCTCTCTAGTTCCCTGTCAGAATGGGGATCCGCCTTGTTTTTTTAAATAACAAAACCAACTTTATTATCATTGGTACAGCAGTTACAGGTCATGTAATATTAAATTATCCAATACAACAGTGTTTTTCAACTCCAGTCCTCAAGGCACACCAACAGGTCATGTTTTCAGGATTTCCATGAGTTTGCACAGGTGATTTGATCAGTTTCACTGCCTTAGTAATTACCACAGCTGTTTCATCTGAGGGAAATCCTGAAAACATGACCTGTTGGTGTGCCTTGAGGACTGGAGTTGAAAAACACTGCAATACAAAAAGTATACAGGTCAAGACCACACATTGCACCCTGAGTAAGTAACACACATTTACAAAGATACAGCTGGTACATGTCACACAGGCATGGTCTTAGAGGTGCTTGTGGGCTGGGGCGGCCATCAAAAAATCACATTTGGAGTGTCTGAGGGCCAGGGATCCGCGGCCTCGTCAGAGGCCAATTTTACCAAGAAGCACATCAGTCACAAGTCTCGCCATCAGCTACCCATCTGTCCCAGATTTTAGAAAATTTGGTGGGACAACCTCTATTTTTGTATATTATTTTTTTTGTATGGTAGAATTAACCTTCCTCTTCCATTCCTGAATTGTTGGTGGTTCGGCCCTCAACCAGTGTCGAGCGATCTGCTTCCTGGCCAGGAACAATGTCTCGTCAAGAAAATTAATCGTAAATTTGTCTGTCTCCCGATTTGGGTGAAGGCCCAATAGGCACATCTTTGGATCCAGAGAGACTGGCGATCCCATAATGTCATATAGAAATCTGACAATCTGGAGCCAATAGGACTGTATCTCCGAACATGACCACATCATATGATAAAAGGTGCCCAGCACGGAGTTACACCGTGGGCACATTGGAATGCGCGTTTGCTGAAACTGGGCCAGTCTTTTGGGAGTGAGATATGCTTGATGAATAATATAAAGTTGAGTGAGCCTATCTGAGGTTTTAGGGGACACCGTCCTAACACCACCTAGGATTTCCTCCCAATCCCCATCCTCGATCCCACCCACCCCAGGTTCCCATTTTGCTTTAGCTCTGTACGCTATTTTAGATTCCTGTGAGAGTCGTAATGTCGAATTGAGCGTCAAAATCAACTTAGAAGGCTCAGAACCCATAAATATGGTCAGGACTGGAGGGGTATCTAACTGTAGAGGGTATGTCCGAAATTGGGTCTGCAGGGCATGGCGCAACTGTATGTAACGGAAGAGGAATCTGTTTGGAAGGAAGAATTCATCTTTGAGGGTCTGAAATGATTTTGGTCCATCCTCCGCCATCACATGGGACACAAACAGGACACCTCTCTCAACCCCAATTCCCGGATCTGGGATTTTCAAAAGTTCAGGTAGGGAGGTGTTGTACCATAGCGGTGTGTGAGAATGGGTCAATGGGGTACCCGTTTTTTTTAATGCCACAGAACATACCCTCCGATGGTGTGCCATCATCCCTTCATTGATTTTAGAGGCAGCGCTCCGTGAGCTGTTCCGAAGCAGTGCTTGTAATGGGGTATATGCTGGATGCTCGAAGGGGTGACACACCAAGGAGTGGTACCTTGAACGGTCAGTTTTTAAAAAACGGTAGAAATGAGAGAGTTGGGCTGCAATGTAATAATCTCGGAGGTCTGGAACTGCTGCACCGCCAAAAGTGGTGGAGTTTTTAAGGGTTAACCAAGACAATTTATGTCTCCCGTGTCCCCAAATAAACAAATTCAGAATTGTATCTGTTATTTTAAAGAACCTGAGTGGGACATATAAAGGTACGTGCCATACCATATAGAGCACTTTGGGGAGGAATATCATTGGGATCCGCCTTGTTTACATAGG
The DNA here is from genome assembly GCA_018402905.1 of Glandirana rugosa. Classification (NCBI taxonomy): domain Eukaryota; kingdom Metazoa; phylum Chordata; class Amphibia; order Anura; family Ranidae; genus Glandirana; species Glandirana rugosa. The sequence goes on along the minus strand of BLSH010314323.1, from coordinate 1,033,110 downwards.
CAGATCCTCGTTCTGTCTCTCTGTGGAGTGATCGCGGGTGGCCGGCAGACATCGCGCTCGCCGGCCACCCACATCGGCCCTGGCGCCACGCCCGCTGTATTTATTACATAAAGTGCCGTACCGGTACAGCGCTTCACGCATTAGAGCCGCCCTGCTGCAGTACATATGCGGCGGACAGTCTTTAAGTGGTTAAGAATGTTACCCCAACATTTCATATTCCTGATGTACTGTACGAAGCACTTGTACGAAAAAGTATCCTGTACTATTTTTATTGCTTGCTTTGTGTGCAATACCTGGTATATACCTGCCAATCCCTCTGCTTTCCTATTAAAAACTGACCACATTAGTCTTGAACAGTGTGATCAGTTTTCTGGCTGTGCTGGAAACTCAACCTGCTCTCCTCCAATAAGTAGACTTGTGCTGACTTGCCTTAACACACATAGCCATTCAGAGGGAAGACCAGTGTGCTGCCTTTTCTCCTCCCCAATTCCCTGAGCTCCTTAAGCAGCTGAGAACAGAGTTTTTTGATCACTTCTAAAAAAGGGAAGAGATGTATTTATAAAGTTTCTTATACAGTGGGTACGGAAAGTATTCAGACCCCCTTAAATTTTTCACTCTTTGTTATATTGTAGCCATTTGCTAAAATCATTAAAGTTCATTTATTTTCCTCATTAATGTACACACAGCACCCCATATTGACCGAAAAACACAGAATTGTTGACATTTTTGCAGATTTATTAAAAAAGAAAAACTCAAATATCACATGGTCCTAAGTATTCAGACCCTTTGCTGTGACACTCATATATTTAACTCAGGTGCTGTCCATTTCTTCTGATCATCCTTGAGATGGTTCTACACCTTCATTTGAGTCCAGCTGTGTTTGATTATACTGATTGGACTTGATTAGGAAAGCCACACACCTGTCTATATAAGATCTTACAGCTCACAGTGCATGTCAGAGCAAATGAGAATCATGAGGTCAAAGGAACTGCCTGAAGAGCTCAGAGACAGAATTGTGGCAAGGCACAGATCTGGCCAAGGTTACATAAAAATTTCTGCTGCACTTAAGGTTCCTAAGAGCACAGTGGCCTCCATAATCCTTAAATGGAAGACGTTTAGGAAGACCAGAACCCTTCCTAGAGCTGGCCGTCCGGCCAAACTGAGCTATCAGGGGAGAAGAGCTTTGGTGAGAGAGGTTAAGAAGAACCCAAAGATCACTGTGGCTGAGCTCCAGAGATGCAGTCGGGAGATGGGAGAAAGTTGTAGAAAGTCAGCCATCACTGCAGCCCTCCACCAGTCGGGGCTTCATGGCAGAGTGGCCTGATGAAAGCCTCTCCTCCAGTGCAAGACACATGAAAGCCTGCATGGAGTTTGCTAAAAAAAACACCTGAAGGACTCCAAGATGGTGAGAAATAAGATTCTCTGGTCTGATGAGACCAAGATAGAACTTTTTGGCCTTAATTCTAAGCGGAGAATGTGTGGAGAAAACCAAGCACTGCTCATCACCTGTCCCAAAAGTGAAGCATGGTGGTGGCAGCATCATGCTGTGGGGGTGTTTTTCAGTTGCAGGGACGGTTACAATCGAGGGAAAAATGAATGCGGCCAAGTACAGGGATATCCTGGACGAAAACCTTCTCCAGAATGCTCAGGACCTCAGACTGGGCCAAAGGTTTACCTTCCAACAAGACAATGACCCTAAGCACACAGCTAAAATAACGAAGGAGTGGCTTCACAACAACTCCGCGACTGTTCTTGAATGGCCCAGCCAGAGCCCTGACTTAAACCCAATTGAGCATCTCTGGAGAGACCTAAAAATGGCTGTCCACCAACGTTCACCATCCAACCTGACAGGACTGGAGAGGATCTGCAATGAGGAATGGCAGAGGATCCCCAAATCCAGGTGTGAAAAACTTGTTGCATCTTTCCCAAAAAGACTCATGGCTGTATTAGATCAAAAGGGTGCTTCTACTAAATACTGAGCAAAGGGTCTGAATACTTAGGACCATTTGCTATTCCAGTTTTTCTTTTTTAATAAATCTGCAAAAATGTCAACAATTCTGTGTTTTTCTGTCAATATGGGGTGCTGTGTACATTAATGAGGGGAAAAAAATGAACTGAAATTATTTTAGCAAATGGCTGCAATATAACAGAGTGAAAAATTGAGGGGGGTCTGAATACTTTCCGTACCCACTGTATGTATACCATATACACATGTTTTGCTTTTCATTTCTATTTTAAACTGAATGGGTTGTTTTACAAGGTAAGGGTTCACATATACTTTAAGCGCTTTACTACTTTTATTATATTTGCCCTATCTTACAAGTAAAGCATTCTATAACATAACCTTTAGTACTGGTAAGAACCTCTTTGTAAATTCATGTTTTCACGCACAGCCAATGTCTCCTTGTCCTTTGTACAGTACTTGAGATAGACAGTTAATCTGCCAAATCTATATGCTGACTTATATTTAAAGTGATATAAAAGTCAATATAAATTATATACTTTCCTGTTCTGTGCATTGATATTGCAAAAAGCAGTCTTACCTCTGCTTCTGGAGTACCCCACTGCTACGCTCCTTTGAGTGCCAAGTTGTGCACTATGGAGGCACTTGTGTGGGTGCGCTTCCGAGCCAGGCTGTGTGTGTCTATAGACTCATACAGCGTGACTCGGCCACATCGCCTGCTCCCTCCGCATAAGATTTGTCTAACAGCAGCCAATGGCTCCCGCTGCTCTCTGTGAAGCCTATGAGTGCAAGAAGAAGGGAGAGTGGGGCTGCTGGATAAAGAGTGGTGTCAGATAAGTGTTTAGGGGCAGGGGGGAAAAAGCACTATGGGGAATGTTTTTTTTTTTTGTTTGTTTTTTTAAAACCTTAATGCAAGCAAGGCATTAAGGTAAATGTGGCCTTACATGTGATTTATAATAATAACAATAAAACTTATTTTATATAGCGCCTTTAAAGGTGGCTTCTCAAAGCGCTTTACAAGGAAAACACAAGAAATACACAGGATAACAGGACATACACAGGATAAAATACAAGAAATACACAGGATAAATAACATAAGGGTTAAAGGGACAATTAAGTGAAAGCTTGTCTAAAGAAAAACGTTTAGATTTGATTTGAATGAGTTTAGAGAAGAGGACACCTCTGACATTCTTAGGAAGTGAATTCCATAGCTTTGGAGCATAGTAGAAGGCTCGGTCCCCCATTGAGTGTAGGTGAGTAGGGGGGACACACAGACGAGAATTTGAGGAGCGGAGGATACGAGGGGGGGTGTAAGTTGAAAAAAGTTGAGAGATAATGGGATGCCAAGCCATGAAGAGGCATGTAGGTGAGCAAGAGGATCTTAAAGTCTATGCAAAACCTGACGGGTAGCCAGTGCGAGGACTCCAGGATAGGGGTAATATGATCACTTGTACCAGACCTCATCAGGATTCTGGCTGCAGAATTTTGAACATATTAGAGCCGATTTATGATGGATTTAGGTACACCAGCAAGTAGGGCATTGTAGTAGTCAAGTCGGGAGAACACAAATGTATGGATCAGCTTTTCAGCTACAATGTATGATAGCATGGGACGCAGTTGAGCAATGTTTGTCAAGTTGAAAAAAGATGTACTCACAACATTTTGTACATGTGGCTCAAAGGTTAGACTAGGATCAAATATCACCCCTAGATTTTTCAATTTGGACTGAAGCTCAAGTAAAGTGCCATCTATAGATAAGCTATTTGGACTGGCCTTATGTAATTGATGGGGGGTGCCAATAAGTATGACTTCTGTCTTGTCACTGTTTAATTGAAGGAAATTATGGGCCACATATAGGAGAGAAGCAGCCAAAGTAGAATCTAGTTTAGTGTGGATGTATATCTGAGTGTCATCAGCATAGCCCATAGTTGAGCCTATGGGATCTAAGCAGTTGACCAAGTGGAAACATGTATATGCTAAAAAGTAAGGGACCCGAGATTGAGCCCTGAGGAACACTGTATTTGACTGGGCTAGATTCAGACTTTAATCCACCATAACAAAGTGACAGCGATCAGTGAGATATGACTTATTTCAGAGCCAATTCTGAGACTCCAAATATGGTTTCAAGGCGAGAGAGTAATAGATTGTGGTCTACAGTATTAAAGGCATGAAACTAAGATCTAGTAGAATAAGAATAGTTGGTTACCCGGAATCAGAGGCTAACAGAAGGTCATTTGTGACTTTGACCAAGGCAGTTTCTGTGCTGTGTAGCTGTGAAGCCAGATTGGAGGGGTTCAAATAGATTATTTAAAATCAGATGATTATGTAACTGAGATATCACAGCCCGCTCGAGGATCTTGGCAAGGAAGGGTAAGTTGAATATTGGGCGAAAATTGTTTAAGTTGCCCAGGGCCATGTTGTATTTTTTTGTTACCGGCGTGATAGCAGCAGTTTTGAGGATTTTTGGTACAAAACCAGTGCTAAGGGAGTCATTTATGATATTGAGGATAATGGGGCATAGAGAACTAAAACGAGATTTAAATAAGTTGGTTGGAATAGGGTCAAATATGCAGGTGGAGGATTTCATATTTGAGGCCAATTTAGTTAGAGATGAAGAGTCAAGTATAGAGAAGTGGCAGAGAGAAGAGCCAGTGAAGCTAGGTGGGTCAGGAAGTGATGTGGATTAAACATATGGTGTGATAAACGTGAATATCCACGCTCGTGATAAAGTTATATAAATATGATATAAACAAATAAGCAGCTAGTACACTTAAACCCACACAGAGAGTTAAACAAGCTAGTAAAAATAATCAAGTGCAGTGCTAATATAACAAGTGGTAAAAGTACATAAAGTCCTCATTCAATCTGTATAAAGCAATAAAGTGCTGGTGCAATGACCTGATATCCCAATGATAAAGTTCATAAGAATTTATCAGATAAAGGAGATGTGTTATTGGAAAACAGCCACCAAATGATAATCCTTCACCAGTGAAGATGGGAGCTTACCGGAAGACCAGTGACACTCCTTCTCTGGAGTGTCAGAAACCGCTTAGAGGGATCCCAGATCCCAGAGTGTGTCTCAGATGTCCACTGATGGCTCTGATGTTAGTAGCACCTTCCCTCTCTGTCCACGATCTCCGGAAGACCAGTGCCACTCCTTCTCAGTGACACTTCTTCTCTTTTTAAAAACGTGGTGTGGTAAGAATTTGGTGTCTTATTTTGTCAATTTCTGAGGAGACATAATCTAGGAATGTGTTACAGAGCTGTGTTGAAGCACGTAGTGTGGAGGGGTTGTCTAGGGTTGCTAAGATTTTTTTTCTATAGCATGGGAGAAAAAGTCTGATCTAGCAGTCTCAAGTTTACCCTTAGACACACAAATAGTCTTTCCATGCATGATAATGGACAGTCAAGCCAGATCTGCGCCAATTTCTCTCCAGCCTCTGTGAGACTGCTTTCATAGAGCGAAGGTGAGAATTATACCATGGAGCCGGATGGGAGAATGAGACGGTTAGAGTTTTTAATGGGGCATAGTTATCAAGAGAAGATGAAAGAGCTTGATTAAGGGCATTTATTTTGTCAACAAGGGTGTCAAAAGGGGGGATGCATGAAAGGGAGGAAATTACAGAATTAGCAGATCTCCAAAGTCATCTAAAAATTTTCTACAAGGCTTTGGTGGATGATAAACTAGCAATAGCAGATGAGTGGGGAACACAGATTTTGAGAGCAAGACATTCGAACGAGGAGAAAGAGGGTACATTTACAGGGGATAAAGTATACAGCAGGTTGTAAATAACAATTAAACCTCCACCTTTACCTGAGAGACGCGGGAGGTCAAACAAAGCATTCCCCCCGAAGGGGTGAGTTGGTTGAAAAGGATGGCATCATTTTGTTTGTGCCAGATTTCAGTTAAGCACATTTATAACTAGGCAATGCTAAATTAGTGTCGCGTCTCCTCTTTTACAAGATTTTGTTTGCCTTTTGCAGCTGGCACTTGCCATTGTTTTTTGGTAACCGTTCTAATGAAGCCCTGTTGTGGTCAGCTGTATTCCATTTATTGTAAAGGAGGCAATGCTGATCTTTCATCTTAGGTGTCATAAGTGTACATTTTTCCCCTTTTCAAGAACATTTTGTAATAAACCAATCCTGCTGATTTTCCATTTAATATAATTGTGTATCATCAACAGAAATGGCAACTTTACTATCTATTTTATCATTATGCTTACTTAAAAGGATTATGAAGAACTGGGCCCAATACCATTCACTGCGGTACACAACTACTAGTTTTTTTCCACTTTACAGATAATATAATTAATCTTTGTCCTCTTTCTTTTAATCAGATCTTTAACCATCCTAAAGCTATATGTCCCTACCTAAATCCAACAAAGGACACGTAGGAGATACAATGTAACCCAGGATGAATTTTTTTTTTTTTTTTTTTTTTAAACTATGTTTGACCACACACATTTAATAAATCTTACTTGGGGGTAACATACTTGTGGGATAACACTTTAACCCCTCAACAACCAGATACCAGAATGTGTTAAAGAAGAACTCTCTATTTCCTGTCGCTTTAAAAAGCTGTTTTGGGCCAACTTGGTTAAAATGTTGATTTCTGTTTGTAGCACTAACTTTTTGTGACAGTGACAGAAAACATGGAGTTCTTCTTTAATTTCATCACCCAGTCTCCAAGAGGTGCTTAAATTCCTCAGCACCCAGTCTGCATATGTAATAATCCTTCACATTTATTGAAATATCAGTCTCACTCTCCTTGCCCCTGTACCAACATTAATCTTGGCTTTACTGCCCTATCTTGTGCTTAAAACTTTCCTAGCAACAAAGCCCTGTCCCAGTTACATATTTTTAGTGTGCTACACTCTCCTCCCCTGAGCATATTGCCCCCCATCATACCCTGCACACTCCTCTTTTGCACATACTCTCCACTGTCACGTATTTTTACTCCTCTCCTACTACTGCCTGCTAAGACGCTTCATTAGCATTGTTTGTAATGTCCCACCCTGGCCCTTTCTGGAACTGACACATTTATGTTAGTAAAAGGAAAGTACTTCATCAAGTAAAATGCAAATTATGCAGTGAATAGGAGAAACATGGAGCTTCTTTTTCTCCTACGTTCACTGACAGACGCAGCTCTTCATTACGTGTGGGGGTTTATGCTTGTCCAGCTAGGAGTTAACTAGGCAGGGAAAAGAAACAGCTGGCCCCTCCCATGGGGCCGTCCTCTCTTCCCACATAAACCCTCTCCATAGCCTAGCTCAGCAGTTTCAATGCCTAGTTTGCAAGGAGTTGACCTGGCTTCCCTTTAGGGGAATTGCGGTCCTATTTGTGACCGTTTTTTCTTTATTCTTTCTTTACTTTTATTTTATTTGACTTCTATCAAGCATTGATCTGCTATCAAGAAGCCGGCCGGGGCATAGAGAGTCCATGGGCTCTGTACTTTCCCGGGCCTGGCCGACCGATGCGAGCCAGTCCCGCCATATGGGGACCCGCCGCATAGTGCCCGTTCCGTGCGGATGGCCTGGGGTGATCCCCATTTACGCCCAACCCCGGATGCGATTCAGGTAGGGTGATTTTCTGGCCTGCAGCATACTGTCCAGGCAGGGGCGGAAAGTCTGCGACTGGATGGCTACCCACGTCGGTCGTCCGGAGTGGTGAGTGAGAGTTCCTTCCTTCCCCCCCCTTTCAGGGGGCGAAAAGGGGACCGACGACCCTTGAAAAAAAAAATTCTGGGTAGCCTCTGGTAAGGGCGCGTGGAGCCCCTTTTCACCGCACCCGATCGTCCGCCGACCGTCCGTTGATTTTTCACCGCCATGCGGCAATCGGCCGCCATTTTGCGGCAGACCGCCGCCATTTTACCGTAGCTGCGGACATGCTGAGCCTATGGAGCCTTCCCTCTAGCGCTCAGTGGCCATTTGCGGTACTGCACGTTCCCTGCAGGTGGTTCTCGGCCTCTAGTGTTCAACGGCGGCCATATTGGAGTCCCCTGCCTATGCAAAAACGTGTGGAAAACGTTTTTCCTTTCTCTTCGGAACGGTGTGTGCTCCGGATGGCGCGGCTCTGCTGACGATCCTCAAAGTTTACAGGCAGCAAACAGCAAGTATAGCTGGGCTCTCCTGTGGGTGCTGGTGGCGGCGGGTGCAGTCCTCTGGGGTTCCCTGGTGCACTGTGGGGTGGGGGTGTCCTCAACTTTTAGTATACATCCGTGTAAGGGATTTGGGGGGAGAACGATGGCAGACTATACTGCTGAACCTGCTCAGACGCATCTGCGCAAAGGGCTTTTTTGGACCAGCTGCGGCGGTCTTTAGTGAATGCTCCCCGGGTGGATGTCGCCCAACATGCCCCCAAGAAGCGCCCCTCGGAGAAAGGGATCAGGGGACGGCGGTTTTCCACCATTATCGCTGGAATTCGCACTATGCTGCGACTTAGCCAGGATGACAAATCGCAGACTTCTGCGTGTGTGTTTTGGGTCCTCCAGGCCCCATAGGGCCCCCAAGGCTTACCCCTATGATCAATTTTTTTGATCACTTTAGTTATCATGATTGGCAGCGTCCGCAGCATTCTTTTTCGCGGCAGCACAGTGGTGTAGTGGGTAGCACTTGCACCTGACAGCAAAATGCTTGCTGGCTCAGATCCTAGCCATGACCTCCCTGCCTGAAGTTTGCATGTTCTTCCAGTGCCTGCGTGGGTTTCCTCCCGGTGCTCCGGTTTCCTCCCACACTTCGAGAGCATAGGTCAAAACGGTTCGCTGCTCGCTATCCCTTTGAGGAAAGCTTTTTTTGTAAAAAAAAAAACGGAAATCGCCTGTGGTGGTTCCGTTGATAGCTCGCCTTAATAGGGCGACGACCATTCCTCTGGAAGGGGTTCCTTCCTTCAAGGACCCCGCTGACTAAAAGACAGAGGCACTGTTAAAGTCGCTCTTCCTGGTGGCAGGCTCTGCGGCCTACCCTGACGTCCGCCATGGTGGCGCAATATCTGTCTGAGCGTATGACGGAGATCCAGAATGTTCTGGACTGCGGCTGCCTAATGGATACGCCGCAGAGGGCTGAATTTTTTCTCCAAGGTTTCAAGTACCTTGGTGATGCGGCCGTTGATTTACTGCCTATGTTATCCAGGATAGCGGTGTTGCCGTATCCTCAGACGGGTACTCTGGTTGCGTTTTTGGTCCGGTGACCATGCCTCCAAGAAAGGTCTCGTAGACCTTCCCTTTCAGGGTGGACGTCTATTCGGTCCATGGCTGGGTGAGATCATTAAGGATTTCACAGGAGGTAAGTGCAGGGACCCGTCCTGGTGAGGTCGCTGCAGGGGCCGGGTACCGGCAGTGGCAGCGCAAAACCGAAAAGGTGGAGGATATACCTTCTCAGCCTGGGGGGACATTTGAATTCAACACTCTGCCCTCAGTCAGGTTCTTTCCTTCAACCTTAGGGCTCCCACAGGCAAAGCACTCTCGAACCAAGGGGTGATCATGCCAGTGCCTCCAACGAGAGTTTTCAAGGTTTTTACTCGAATCTGTTTGTGGTCCCCAAAAAAGGGGGGGGGTCCGGCCAGTACTGAACCTGTAGGCCCTGACCTGGTATGTTAGGGCGCGAAAATTCCGTATGGAATCTATCCACCTGGCTGTGGCCGCCCTCCTTCAGGGGGAATTTCTGGCATCTCTGGACATCAGGGATGCGTGCTTCCATGTACCTATTTGTCCACGGCATCAGCGTTTCCTTCGCTTTGCAGTAGGAGACCTCCATTATGAATTTGTGGCACTCCCTTTCGGTCTTGCCTCAGCCCCTCGAGTTTTCACAAAACCGGTATTGGCGTGGCTGCGACAGAGAGGCATTGCGGTAGTAGCCTACCTAGATGACCTGCTCCTGCGAGCGGTGTCCGCCTCGGCTCTGGAAGAGCACATTGACTCGCTGCAGGACTTTAGCTGGTCGCTCTACCTGCAGAAGTCGACGGTGTCTCCACCCCATCGCCTGGAGTATCTGGGCCTGATTCTGGACTCAGAGCAGGCAAAGTTTTTCCTTCCTCCAGCCAAGTTGCTGTCACTGCAGTCAGCAGTGCGAACCCTCCTGTCGCACAATCAGTCTTCATTACGATTCTGTATGTGGGTGCTGGGGCTCATGGTCTCGACTTTCGAGGCAATACCATACGCCCAGAGTCACACTTGTCTCCTTCAGCGAGCAATCCTGGCTCAGTGGGACAGGTTCCCTCGGTCCTTGGAACTTCTGATCCGCCTGAGCCCCCAAACCAGGGCATCTCTGACCTGGTGGATCGGGACTCGGCATTGGTTCAGGGGAAGTCGTTCCTGCCCCTTCAGTGGTGATCATCACTGCCCAGGGCCGTTGGTCGACACAGGAGGCTAGCCTCCCCATCAATGGCTGGAACTGAGAGTAATCAGATTGTGCCTGTCTCACTGGACAGTGAGGTTGAAGGGTCGTCCGATTCGGATCAGTCGGACTATGCCACGGCAGTGGTATATGTGAACCATCAGGGTGGCACGAGGAGTCCAGCAGCTGCGGCGGAGACAGCTCTGTTACTGCGTTGGGCGGAACGTCACGTTCCGGCACTCTCCGCCACTTACATTCCAGGTGTGGAAAACTGGCAGGTGGTCTTTTTTTCAGTTGCCAGACGCTAGACCAGGGAGAGTGGTCTCCCCACCCGAAGGTTTTCGACCAGATTTGCCGCAGATGGGGACGCCGGACGTGGATCTCTTGGCGTCTCGGTTTAATCACAAGGTGAAGACCTTTGTGTCCAGATCGAAGGATCCGTTGGCAGTGGCCACGGACGCACGCTGGTGGCCCCCTGGGGGCTTTATTGTCTTCTGTTCGCCTTCCCTCTGATAAAACTTTTACCGCGTTTGATACGCAGGATAGTGGTGGAGGGGATACCAATAATCCTGGTGGCTCCAGATTGGCCTCAGCGCAATTGGTACGCCGACGTGGTGCAAATGGTGGCAAACACCCTCTGGCGGCTCCCGCTGCGAGACAATCCACTGTCTCAGGGGCCCATCTTGCACCCTGCCTTACCCTCGCTGGCTTTGATGGCCTGGCTATTGAGTCCCAGGTGCTAAGAGACAGGGGAGTCGCTGACTCCGTGTTCCCTATCTTGTTGAAGGCTCGCAAGTGTACTTCTCGCAAGATTTACCACTGCACCTGAGAGGCTTTTATAGCTTGGTGCGAAGCGGAGGGTCATAACCCTCGCTCTTGCATAGTGTCCAGGGTCCTGATTTTTTGCAGCAGGACCTGAACAAAAAAGAAACAAAAACAAAACTGGCTTTGAGTACTCTCAAGGGCCGGAGAGTGGCTCTGGCGATTTCCAGAGACCTTTGGCTTCGCACTCGTTGATTCATACCTTTGTACAAGATGTGCGACATGTGGCGCTTTGGGTGAAGACCCGATGACCCAGTGGGATCTGATTTTGGTATTTTCTGTACCTCATGAACCACCCTACGTAAATATCAGGGTGATTCCCTCACAACTGCGGTCGCAAAAGGTGGCTTTTTGGCTGCCGTCACTTCCGACAGACGGGTATCTGACTTGGCAGCACTATCGTGCAAGTCTTCCTGCCTGGTCCTGCATAAGGACAAGGCGGTCTTGCGACCCTTTCCTTCTGAAGGTGGTTTCTTCTTTTCACATTAATGAAGATATTGTTCTTCATTCATTGTGCCCTCGTCCATCAAACCCACATGAAATTGAGTTGCATGCCTTGGACGTAGTGAGGACCTTACGAATGTATTTAGCTGCTACAGCCTTTTTTCGGAAGGCTGATGCCTTATTTGTGCTGACATGGGGTCCGCGCAAAAGGTTTGGCGGCCTCGTCGGTACTACTTTCGTTGGATTAGACAAACCGTGACCCATGCATATTCTGTTCGGGGCAAGGTCCCCATTTATACCCGGCTCATTATACCCAGGCTGTTAGTACTCCCTGGGCTTTTAGACACCAGGCCTCGGTGTCACAGGTGTGCAAGGCGGCCTCTTGGGCCTCGGCACGCACTTTCTCTAAGTTTTTATAGGTTTTTGTGCTAGCATCTTCTGATGCTGCCTCTGGCCGCAAAGTTTTGCAGGCGGCAGTGTAGGCGCGTCTGGCGCCTCCTTAGAGGTTCTGTTGGGTACAGTAGTTATTGTTTACCCACCCCTCTTTTTGACACAGCTTGGGGACATCCCCACACGTAATGAAGAGCTGCTCCTGTCAGTGAACGTAGGAGAAAAAGGGATTTTATTAAAACTTACCGTAAAATCCTTTTCTCCGAGTTCACTGACAGACGCAGCACCCACCCCTCTGTGCTCTGTTTTCTGTTTGGCTTGTGTACGAACTGCTGAGCTAGGCTATGGAGAGGGTTTATGTGGGAAGAGAGGACGGCCCCATGGGAGGGGCCAGCTGTTTATTTTCCCTGCCTAGTTAACTCCTAGTTGGACAAGCATAAACCCCCACACGTAATGAAGAGCTGCGTCTGTCAGTGAACTCGGAGAAAAGGATTTTACGGTAAGTTTTAATAAAATCCCTTTATTTCCGTTACCAAAAGCATGCAATTTCAGGGATATTTAAAATATTTTGTTTTATCCATGTGGATATTTCTTTTAAATTACAATCCCATGCTCAAACGTACACATCTTTACAATGCAATTTGTCAGAAATTATATTTATAGCCCACTCCTTAATGAAATGAATTTGGCAACATTTGGTCTAACATGAAATTTAACTGTCTGCAGAAAATGACCATCAAAGCTCACAGGAAGGTAGTAACGGAGTACCTGAAGGCAATCATGCAGAAGCGTATTTCTTTCAGAAATGCAGAAGAGCGCAAGGAAGGAGCAGAACGTATGATTAAGGAAGCTGAACAATTCAAATTCTTATTTAAGCGCCTAACATCTGTAAGTGATCCTTACCCGAACATAATCCTTCATTGTCTGCTGGTACAGTATCTCGCAAAAGTACACCCCTCACATTTTGTAAATATTTTATTATCTTTTCATGTGACAACACTGAAGAATTGACACTTTGAGTAGTGAGTGTACAGCTTGTATAACAGTGTAAATTTTCTGTCCCCTCAAAATTACTCAACACACAGCCATTAATGTCTAAACCACTGGTAACAAACGTGAGTACACCCCTATGTGAAAATGTCCAAATTGGGCCTAAAGAATCAATATTTTGTGTGGCCACCATTCTTCTTTTTCAGCACTGCCTTAATCCTCTTGGGCATGGAGTTCACCAGAGCTTCAGAGGTTGCCGCTGGAATCCTCTTCCACTCCTCCATGGCGACATCATGGAGCTGGTGCATGTTAGAGACCTTGTGCTCCTCCACCTTCCATTTGAGGATGCTCAATAGGGTTAGGGAAGCTTTGCTTCAGTATGGCACAGTACACATTGGCATTCATGGTTCTCTCAATGAACTGTAGCTCCCCAGTGGCAGCAGCACTCATGTAGCCCCAGACCGTGACACTCCCACCACCATGCTTCACTGTAGGCAAGACACACTTGTCTTTGTACTCCTCACCTGGTTGCCGCCACACATGCTTGACACCATCTGAACCAAATACGTTTATTTTGGTCTCATCAGGCCACAGGACATGGTTCCAGTAATCCATGTCCTTAGTCTGCTTGTCTTCAGCAAACTGTTTGCGGGCTTCCTTGTGCATCATCTTTAGAAGAGGCGTCTATCTGGGACGACGGCCATGCAGACCAATTTGATGCAGTGTGCAGCGTGTGGTCTGAGCACTGACAGGCTGACTCCCCACCCCTTCAATCTCTGCAGCAATGCTGACAGCACTCATACGTCTATTTCCCAAAGACAATCTCTGGATATTACGCTGAGCACGTGCACTTAACTTCTTTGGTCTCATGGCGAGGCCTGTTCTGAGTGGAACCTGTCCTGTAAAACAGCTGTATGGTCTTGGCCACCATGCTTTAGCTCAGTTTCAGGGTCTTGTAAATCTTATAGCCTAGGCCGTCTTTATGTAGAGTAACAATTCTTTTTTTCAGCTCCTCAGAGAGTTCTTTGCCTTGAGGTGCCATGTTGAACTTCCAGTGACCAGTATATGAATGAGAGCGATAACGCCAAATTTAACACACCTGCTCTCCATTCACACCTGAGACCTTGTAACTCTGAGTCGCAGGACACCAGGAGGGAAAATGGCTAATTGGGCCCGGTTTGGACATTTTCACTTAGGGGTGTACTTACTTTTGTTGCCAGTGGTTTAGACATTAATGCTGTGTGTTATTTTGAGGTGACAGCAAATTCACACTATTATACAAGCTGTAAACGCACTACTTTACATTGTAGCAAAGTGTCATATCTGCAGTGTTGTCACATGAAAAGATATAATAAAATATTTATAAAAATGTGAGGGGTGTACTCACTTTTATTTGATACTGTGTATCAATTATTTTTATTCTCAAGAACTAACCAAGCATTGTTCAAATGACTGTAATATTTAAAAAGAAATCAATATTATCATTTTATGTCTCGGTTTGTAGTTTTGTCTATTTAACTAGAAACCTTGTGGTAAAACCATTAAATCATTAGTCAGTTTTATTTATTTAAACTTAAATGTTTTGAATACATAGACACACGTATTTGTCAAATTCAACTATTATTTGATATCTTAAAATGTCATATCTATTACTAAATTAATAAAAAAAAATATAGTGCGAATCGCAAGTAAAAATTTACATAATAAACATTCCACATGAAGTGCAAAAAAAAGTGAATGTATAGAAGTACTGAACTATTCATAAACCAGTAAAGTCAAAGTCCAAATAAAGTCCATCCAAGTGCTGTAAGATTGTATGAAAGTGCTTCTGTTTGACAACCGTGATCCTTAGGGCAAACAGGCTGCTTACCAGACCAAACAGATCTGACATAGGGAGATCATCAGGGCTTAAAAGTACTTCCCTCTGGAGGACCGACACGTGCTCTATCTTGACCAGTCCGTACTTGCCGTGAGTATTGCACACAGAGTATAACGATCTAACAAGCAAACAGCTCCAATAAGCAGGGCCGCAATGGCTGTCAACCTGTCCGTGCGTGCTGATGTCACACTGCTAGCTGAATCCTTCAAATTTGTGATGGTCCGGTATTCAGGAATTTTATTTAGTGCAGTAGTCTTGCCTTAATTGTGACTGAGCGTGAGTCCCATAAATTTTTGATTGTATTACAGATTAATAAGCCACAGCCTATGTAGTTTAACATGTCAGCGTAGAACAAAATATTCAGACAAGAACTTGGCAAATCATTGCAGAAATATAATAAGCAAAAGGTCCTATTTACGGTTTCTTCTCTTGACTCGCTTTAATTACCACATTTTGTAACAAAATAGAACAATTATGTTCTTTTATTCAAGCCCATAGTTATACTTTCCAAAAGCTGTAAACACCCAAAGCTTAACATGAACCAATACTTTAAGTAAACCTGTAATCTGTTTTAACCATTTCAGCCCCGGAAGGATTTCCCACTGTAGGACCAGAGCACTTTCTCAATCGTTCATTGACGGATGCAGCCTCTATTCTTTACATGTGGGGGTTTATGCAGCTTTCACTAGGAGTGGACTAGGCAGAACGAATTTCAGCTCAAAGCAGACACAGCCCCTCCCAGGGGGCAGTCCTCACTTGGCATAACCCCTCCAGCCCTGCTCAGCAACTCATTTTTTTATGCCTAGTGCAAGGAGTAGGACCTGGCTCCCTGCTGGGATCTGCGGTTCCCCATTCTTTTTCTCATCTTTTTTCTTTTTTTCAAGAATTCTGATGAAGAATACAATCAAGTAGCCGGCTGGGTGACAGGCTGGATATCCTAGATCTAGGGAGTCTCCCCAGTGCGGCTGACCCTTAGCTGTACGCGGGGGCGGACGCGTCAGGCCTCGTTCCGTGCGAGGAGGCCGGCGGGTTAAACGTCCCGCCAGCGCACCTAGGCCCGGGCACCCTGTGTCCATGTCACGGGTGCCGCGTGGCCAGCAGCTCCCCCCGAATCGGCGGGGTGGCAGGACTGCTTCGGGTGGGTACCCGCTGCGCCCGTCTAGAGTGGTGAGTACTCCCCCCTCCTGCAGGGGGGATAAGGGGGGGCAGCGGGGGTGTCCACCCTTTTTTCCTCAGTATAGGTTTTCTACCTATCCCCCAGTTTGCCCCCCCCCCACCTGGGGCTGTAGCTCTCCCTGCCTGCATGGGGCCCCCTGGGCGGGTGGCAGGCGTGTAGCAGCCGCCATTTCCCTGTATCCAGCCGCATGGGCGCCCGGCCGGCATTATCCTGTAGCCGACCGTGTGTTTTACACGGCCACCATTTTCTTGTAGCCGGCCGCATGTTGTAACGGCCTTCATTTTGCGGTGGCTGGCCGCTGCGTTTGGCCTCTAGTGCCTATGGCGGCCAGTTTTGGGTGGTCCGCCGTATACTGGCTTAGATTGCTGGCTGGGTGGGCGGCCCTGCTTCTCGTGGCGCGGATACGGGCCGGAAGTGCGCTCCTGACACGTGGGGATCACGAGCAGAGGTACAGGCAGCTACTGCAGCACAGCTCCTGGGGGACCTCCATTACAAGTTTGTGGCCCTCCAGATCGGTCTGGCCTCGGCCCCACGGGTTTTCACCAAGCTCCTAGCCCCAGTGTTGGCTCTGCTGAGGTAGAGGGGCATAGCAGTAGTGGCACATCTCGATGACCTCCTCCTGCGGGCGGAGTCAGCCTCAGCGCTATCGGACAGCGTGGACATCACCCTCGGTGCTGACTCCATCGCGCCGGTTGGAATACTTGGGCTTGGTCCTGGACACAGAACGGGCAAAGGTGTTTCTCCCTGCAGCCAAGGCCTTGACGCTCCAAGTTGCGGTGCGCACCCTGCTGTCCCAGCGGTGGTCCTCTCTCAGATTTTGCATGCGGGTGTTGGGGCTGATGGTCTCTTCCTTCAAGACGGTGCCCTTTGCACAGAGCCACACCCGGCCCCTGCAGCGGGTCATCCTGCTGCGGTGGGACAAGTCTCCGCTATCCCTGGATCGGATGATCAGTTTGCATCACCGGACTCGAGGCTCCCTCACCTGGTGGCTACGGGCCCCCGACCTTGGAGCGGGGGAAGTCGTTTATTCCCATGGACTGGACGGTGATCATGACAGATGTCAGCTTATATGGCTGGGGAGGGGTCCTGGGGAGGTTGTCGACCCAGGGCCGCTGGTCTCAGGAAGAGTCCCATCTCCCGATCAACATGCTGGAACTGCGAGTGATCAGGCTTTGCCTCTCCCACTGGTCGGGGAGGTTGCACGGGTGTCCTGTTCGGGTCCAGTCAGACAATGCCACGGCTGTGGCTTACGTGAACCATCAGGGCAAAACGAGAAGCGCGGCCGCAGCGGCCCACATTCTGCGGTGAGCAGAGCTTCACGTGCCGGCAATCTCCGCCGTTCACATCCCAGGCGTCGAGAATTGGCAGGCGGACTATCTCAGCCGCCAGAAGCTGGCTCAGGGAGAGTGGTCCCTGCATCCGGAGGTTTTCCGCCAAATTTGTCAAAAGTGGACCTACTGGCATCCCGGCTCAATTGAAGGTGCAGGCCTTCGTGAGCAGAACAAGGGATCCGCTGGCAGACGCAGCGGATGCCCTCGTGGCTCCGTGGTCTCGGTACCGGCTGCTCTATGCCTTCCCTCCACTTCCGTTACTCCCACGCCTGCTGCGCAGGATAGAGGCAGAAGGGATCCCAACCATTCTGGTAGCGCTAGATTGGCCTCGGCGTCCTTGGTACGCTGACGTGGTGCCGATGGTGGTCGATGTCCCCTGGCGGCTCCCGCTTTACGAGGACCTACTCTCACAGCGACCCATCTTGCACCCTCCTTTACCCTCGCTGGCATTAACTGCCTGGCTTTTGAGTCCCAGGTGTTAAAGGATAGGGGACTCTGAGTGTCATTCCCACTAGGCTTACATTGCTTGGTGCGAGGCGGGGGGTTGGAACCCCCGTTCCTTCTCGGTGGCTCGGGTGCTGGCCTTCCTTCAGCAAGGCCTAGATCACAAGTTGGCATTGAGCACGCTTAAGGGGCAGATTTCTGCCCTGGCGATTTTTTTCCGCGTCCCTTTGCGACGCATTCCCTGATTAGTACCTTTTGTTCAGGGGGTTCATGTCTCTCCCCAGGTACGGTCGCCTTTGGCGCCTTGGGACCTTAATCTGGTCCTTTCTGTGCTCCAGAAGCCGCCTTTCGAAAATATCAAGGAAATTTCCCTGCAACTGCTCTCACAGAAAGTGGCCTTTCTGGTGGCTATTACATCCACCAGGCGGGTGTCCGAGCTGGCAGCTCTGTCTTGTAGGTCCCCGTACTTGGTCATACACAGGGACAAGGCGGTTTTGCGCCCCTCTTCCTCCTTACCGAAGGTGGTCTCTTCGTTTCACATCAATGAGGACATTGTCCTCCCTTCACTGTGTCAGCGCCTGTCTCATCCTAAGGAAGTTGTTTTGCATTCCCTGGATGTGGTTAGGGCTCTGCGGGTGTATTTGGCAGCCACGGCCTCGTTTCGGAGGTCCGATTCGCTTTTTGATGCGGTGGATGGCCCGTGCAAGGGGATGGCGGCCTCGTCGGCCACCATTTCCCTTTGGATAGGACAGACGGTGACCCACGCGTATGCTATTCGGGGGCAGGAGCCCCCCTTCCCGGTCACGGCTCACTCTACCAGGGCAATTAGTACTTCCTGGGCTTTCCAACACCAGGCGTCGGTTTCTCAGGTGTGCAAGGCGGCCACTTGGACCTCGGTGCACTTTTTTTCCAAGTTTAACAGAGTTGATGTTGCAGCTTCTTCTGATGCTGCTTTTGGCCGCAAAGTTTTGCAGGCGGTGGTGTGAGGCGCGTCTGGCACCTCCCGGAGAACTCTTTTGTTGGGTACTGTTGTTCTTGTTGCCCACCCCTCATTGTGACACTGCTTTGGGACATCCCCACATGTCAAGAACAGAGGCTGTGTCCGTCAATGAACAATTGAGAAAATAGGATTTTTTGACTTATCCTTTTCTCTGAGTTCATTGACGGACGCAGCACCTACCCCTCTTCTGTTGAGTTTGTACTGCTTGCTATGAACTGAGTTGCTGAGCAGGGCTGGTGGGGTTATGCCACCTGGGAGGGGCTGTGTCTGCTTTGAGCTGCACTTTGTTCTGCCTAGTCCACTCCTAGTGAAAGCTGCATAAACCCCCACATGTCAACAATAGAGGCTGCTTCCGTCAATGAACTCAGAGAAAAGGATTTTACGGTAAGTCAAGTAATCCTATTTTTTGCAATTCGGCACTGCGTCGTTTTAGCTGACGATTGCACGGTCGTGCGACGTTGTACCCAAACGAAAATTGCGGCCTTTTTTCCCCACAAATAGAGCTTTCTTTTGGTTGTATTTGGTCACCTCTGTCATTTCTGATCTCCGCTATAAACAAAATAAGAGCGACAATTTTTCAAAAAAAACAAAAAAAAAAAACAATATTTCTCCTATCGTTCACTGACAGACGCAGCTCTCCATTACGTGTGGGGTTTTATGCTGGTCTCACTAGGAGTTAACTAGGCAGGGAAAAGAAACAGCTGGCCCCTCCCATGGGGGCCGTTCTCTCTTCCCACATAAAACCCCCTCATAGCATAGCTCTTCAGTCTAAATGCCTAGTTTGCAAGGAGTTGACCTGGCTTCCCTTCAGGGGAATTGCGGTCCTGTTTGTGACCAATTTTTTTTCAATTTTCTCTTACTTTTATTTTTATTTGTCTTCTATCAAGCAATTGATCTGCTATCAAGAAGCCGGTCGGGGCATAGAGAGTCCATGGGCTCTGTACTTTCCCCGACCTGGCTGACCGATGCAAGCCAGTCTCGCCGTATGTGGACCCGCCGCATTGTGCCCGTTCCGTGTGGGCGGCCTGGGGTGATCCCCCCCCCTTACGCCCAGCCCCGGATGCGATTCGGGAAGGGCGACTTCTGGCCTGCAGCATACCGCCCAAGCAGGGGCGGAAGGTCTGTGACTGGGTGGCTACCCATGGCATCGTCCGGAGTGGTGAGTGAGAGTTCCTTCCTTCCCCCCTTTTTAGGGGCGGAAAGGGGGACTGACGACCCCAAAAAAAAAAAAATGTTTTTGCTGGGTAGCCGCCGGTAGGGGCGCGTGGAGCCCCTGTTCACCCCCTGCACACCCCTTCCCCCCACACCGCACCCGATCGTCTAGCGCCGTTCGGTCGTTTTTCGCCACCATGCGGTGATCGGCCACTGTTTTGCAGCGGACCGCCACCATTTTGCCGTAGCCGCAGACATATTGGACCTATGGGGCTTTCCCTCTAGTGCTCAGAGTGGCCGTTTGCGGTACTGCACGTTCCCTGCAGGTGTTTTTCGGCCTCTAGTGTTCAACGGCGGCCATATTGGAATCCCTGCTCATGCAAAATGTCTCTACAGCGTTTTTTTCTTTCACTTTGGAACGGTGTGTGCTCCTGATGGCGCGGCTTTCTGACGATCCTCAGGGTTATGGCAGCAAACAGCAAGTATAGCTGGGCTCTCCTGTGGGTGCTGGTGGCTGCGGGTGCAGTCCTCCTGGGTTCCCTGGTGCACTGTGGGGCAGTGGTGTGCGGCTGTGTGGGGGTGCCTTTAACTTTTTGTATGCATCTATGTGTTCCTAAGGGAGCTGAACATGCTAGGAGCGCAATCTGCGCAAGGGGCTTTTCTGGACCAGCTGTGGCGGTCTTTAGTGAATTTTCCCCAGGGCGGATGTCACCAACAGGCCCCTAAGAAGCGTCCCCCTCCTCCTTTCTTTTCAAGGGAGGATTTTGATCCAAGGGCCCCCCGGATGGAGAAGAGGATCAGGGGACGGCAGCTGCGCGTTAAAGAGCGTTTTGTTTCCGCCATTATAATTGGTATCGCACTACGATGCGATTGAGCCAGGATGGCGAATTGCTGATTTCTGCGCATGTGGGGTGGTCCTCCAGGCCCCCTAGGGCGCCCAAGGCTTACCCACATGATCAATTTCCTGATCACCTTGTTTGTTGTAAATGACAGCGTCCGCAGCATTCCTTTTAGCGCAGCACAGTGGTGTAGTGGGTAGCACTTGCGCCTGGCAGCATAATACTTGCTGGCTCAGATCCTAACCATGACCTGCCTGAGGTTTGCATGTGCTCCCTGTGCATGCGTGGGTTTCCTCCCGGTGCTCCGGTTTCCTCCCACACTCCAAGGGACTTGGGTCCAAACGGTTCGCTGCTCGCTATACCTTGAGGAAAGCTTTTTAAAAAAAAGAAGAAAAAAGACAACGACCAGTCCTCTGGAAGGGGTTCCTGCATTCAAGGGCCCCGCTGACAAAGACAGAGGCGCTATTAAGGTCGCTCTTCCTGGTGGCAGGCTCTGCTCTGCGGCCAGCCCTGACGTTCATCATGGCGGCGCAATATCTGTCTGAGCGTATGGCAGAGCTCCAGAATCCTCTGGACTGCAGTTGCCTGCTGGATACGCCGCAGAGGGCTGACTTTTTGCTCCGAGGCCTCAAGTACCTTGGTGATGCGGCATTGATTTACTGCCTATGTGATCCAGGGTAGCGGTGTTGCTGTATCCTTAGAGGGTACTCTGGTTGCATTTTTTTGGTCCGGTGACCATGCTTCCAAAAAAAAAAAAAAGGTCTCGCAGACCTTCCCTTTCAGGGTGGACGTCTATTCGGTCCACGGCGGGGTGAGATCATTAAGGATTCACAGGAGGTAAGTGCCCTTCCTCCCAGAGCCCCGGAGGCGTGAGTTTCACCGTAGACAGGGGCCCCCTACCTCGGGTCAGAAGAGGTTTTTTCGTGCCCCGGGCGCAGCGGGTAAGGGAACCCGCCACGGTAAGGTCGCTGCAGGGGCCGGGTACCGGCAGTGGCAGCGCGAAACCAACAAGGCGGAGGACAAATCTCCTCAGCCTGATGGGTTGCCTCCACCCGGGCTTCGGGTGGGGGACGTTTCTGAGTTAAACACTCTGCCACCAGTCAGGTTCTTTCCTTCGACTTAAGGCTCCCGCAGGCACGCCGGGAGGCACTCTTCGGGGCTGTACAAGCACTCGAACCAAGGGGTGATCGTGCCAGTGCCTCCAGCGAGAGGTTTCAAGGTTTTTTACTCACATCTGTTCGTAGTCCCCAGAAAAGGGCGCTGGTCCGGCCAGTACTGAACCTGAAGGCCCTGAACCGGTATGTTAGAGCGCAGAAATTCCGGATGGAATCTATCCACTCGGTTGTAGCCGCTCTCCATCAGGGGGAATTTCTGGCATCTCTGGACATGAGAGATGTGTACCTCAATGTACCTATTTGTCCACGGCTTCAGCTTTCTTTGGCTTTGCAGTGGGAGACCTCCATTATCTAATCGTGCCACTCCCTTTCGGTCTAGTCTCAGCCCTCGAGTTTTTCACAAAACTGGTAGCTCCGGTATTGGCATTGCTGCGACAGAGAGGCACTGCGGTAGTAGCCTACCTAGACGACCTGCTCCTGCGAGCGGAATCCGCCTCGGCTCAGGAAGAGAATGTGAGGATCACAATGACCTCGCTGCAGGACTTCGGCTGGTGGCTCAACCTGCAGAAGTCGACAGTGTCTCTATCCCGTCGCCTGGAGTATCTGGGCCTGTTCCTGGACTCAGAGCAGGCAAAGGTTTTTCCTTCCTCCAGCCAAGTTGCGGTCACTGCAGTGGGTAGTGCTAACTTTCCTGTCGCACCGACGGTCTTCCTTACGAGCGGGGGCTGGGGCTCATGGCCTCGACTTTCGAGGTGATACCATACGCCCAGAGTCACACTCGTCTCCTTCAACGAGCGATTTTGGCTCGGTGGGACAGGTCCCCTCGGTCCTTGGACCTTCTGATCTGTCTGAGCTCCCAGACCAGGGCGTCTCCGACCTGATGACTCAGGACTCAGCGTTGATTCAGGGGAAGTCGTTCCTGCCCCTTCAGTGGGTGATCATCACCACGGATGACAGTCCTTTGGACTGGGACGGGGTCCTGGGACAGCTGTAGGAGACTCGCCTCCCCATCAATGTACTGGAGCTGAGAGCAATCAGATTGTGCTTTTTTTCTCTGGACAGTGAGATTGCAGGGTCGTCCGATTCGAATTCAGTCGGACGATGCCACAGCAGTGGCATATGTGAACCATCAGGGTGGCACAAGGAGTCCAGCAGCTACGGCGAAGGCAGCTCTGATACTGCGTTGGGGCGGAACGTCACGTTCCGGCAATCTCTGCCGTTTACATTCCAGGTGTGGAGAACTTGCAGGCGGACTTTCTCAGTCGCCAGACGCTGGACCAGGGAGAGTGGCCTCTCCACCCAGAGGTGTTCAATCAGATTTGCCGCAGATGGGGGACGCCGGACGTGGATCTCATGGCGGCTTGGTTCAATCACAAGGTGAAGACCTTTGTGTCCAGAACGGAGGATCTGTTGGCAGTGGCCACGGACGCTCTGGGGGCCCCCTGGGGCTGTTACTGCCTTCTGTACGCCTTCCCTCCGATAAAACTGCTTCCGCGATTGATACGCAGGATACCAATAATATACCCAGGGGATACCAATAATCCTGGTGGCTCCAGATTGGCCTCGGCGCACTTGGTACGCCGACGTGGTGCAAATGGTGGCAGACGCCCCATGGCGGCTTCCGCTGCGAGACGACCTTCTGTCTCAGGGACCCATCCTGCACCCTGCTTTACCCTAGCTAGCTTTGACGGCTTGGCTATTGAGTCCCAGGTGCTAAGAGTCAGGGGAGTCGCTAACTCAGTGATCCCTACATTGTTGAAGGCTCGCGAGTGTACTTCTCGCAAGATTTACCACCGCACCTCGAAGGCTTATATAGCTTGGTGCGAGGCGGAGGGTCTTAACCCTCGCTCTTATGTCGTGTCCATTTCCTGACTTTTTTGCAGCAGGGCCTGAACAAAAAACTGGCTTTGAGCTCTCTCAAGGGCCAGATATCGGCTCTGGCGATTCTTTTTCAGAGACCTTTGGCTTCACACTCGTTGATCGTACCTTTGTACAAGGTGTGCGACATGTGGCGCCTCGGGTGAAGGCTCTGATGGCTCAGTGGGATCTGAATTTGGTGCTTTCTGTACTTCAGAAACCGCCCTATGAAAAAATCAGGGAGATTTCCTTACAACTGCTGTCGCAGAAGGTGGCCTTTTTAGTTGCCATCACTTCCGCCAGACAGGTGTCTGAATTAGCAGCACTATCGTGCAAGTCTCCCTACCTGGTCCTGCATAAGGATAAGGGGGTCTTGCGACCCTCTCCTTCATTCCTTCCGAAGGTGGTTTCTTCCTCTCACATTAATGAAGATATTGTTCTTCCATCATTGTGTCCTTGTCCATCGCACCCAAAGGAGTTTGAGTTGCATGCTTTGGACGTAGTGAGGGCCTTATGAGTGTACTTGACTGCTACAGCTTCTTTTCAAAAAGCTGATGCCTTGTTTGTGCTGTCAGAGGGCCCGCGCAAAGGGTTGGCGGCTTCGTTGGCTACGATTTCTCGTGGATCAGACAGACCGTGACCCATGCGTATTCTGTTCGGGGCAAGGTCCCCCCTTTTTCCGGTCACGGCTCATTCTACCCAGGCTGTTAGCACTTCCTGGGCTTTTAGACACCAGGCTTCGGTGTCACAGGTGTGCAAGGCGGCCACTTGGGCCTCGGTTCACACTTTCACTAAGTTTTATAAAGTTGATGTGTTTGCATCTTTGGATGCTGCTTTTGGCCGCAAAGTTTAGGCGGCAGTGTAGGCGCGTCTGGCGCCTCCTTAGAGGTTCAGTTGGGTACTGTTAGCGTTTACCCACCCCTCTTTTTGACACAGCTTGGGGACATCCCCACACGTAATGGAGAGCTGCGTCTGTCAGTGAACGATAGGAGAAAAAGGGATTTTATTAAAACTTACCGTAAAATCCTTTTCTCCGAGTTCACTGACAGACGCAGCACCCACCCCTCTGTGCTCTGTTCTTGTACGGCTTGTGTACGAACTGAAGAGCTATGCTATGGGAAGAGAGGACGGCCACCATGGAATGGGCCAGCTGTTTCTTTTCCCTGCCTAGTTAACTTCTAGTGAGACCAGCATAAAACCCCACACGTAATGGAGAGCTGCGTCTGTCAGTGAACTCGGAGAAAAGGATTTTACGGTAAGTTTTAATAAAATCCCTTTTTCTTGCTTTTTGCTATAATACAAATCAAAAAAAAAAACAAATTTATTCATTGGTTTTGGCCGATTTATATTCTTCCTCATATTTTTGGTAAAAAAAAACCGCAATCGGCATTTACTGATTGGTTTGCACAAAAGTTGGCGTGTTTACAAACCACAAAACTTAATTTCTGGTGTTTTTACTTTTTTTTTTTTTTTTCTAGTAGTGGCGGCGATCTGCGATTTTTACCAGGACTTCGATATGCGATATTGGGGCAGACATGTCGGACATTTTTGAAACTTTTTTGGGACCAGTGACATTTATACAGCGATCAGAAATTTAAATATCCACTTATTACTGTATAAATGTCATTGGCAATGAAGACGTTAACCTGCAGGGGGAGATCTAGGGGTTAACTGTGTTCCCTAGGCGTGTTCTGTGTGGGGGCTGGGCTGTCAGGGGCATAAGAGATCTAACTGATCCCAGTGACCGGGATCAGTAGATCTCTTAGATGCCGCCTGTCAAGAACAGGGAACCGCTGTGTTTACATTCGGTGGTTCCCCGTTCTTTCCCTCTGGCAGCTCATCGCGGCTCGCCGGCGGACATCAGGTCCGCCCGAGCCGCGGTCACACTCCTCACGAGCCCGCACGCTCACTGTGTTCGGGGAGGGCCAGGGAGCGGGTGCGGCGGCTTCGATTGCCGCCGGCTACCCGCGATGGCCCCCCCGGAGTGAAGGAACGGAGGTCCGTCTCGCACGCCCGAGCACTCCTCACACTGGCGCCGAGCCCGCCTGGACTACAGGCGGCCGCTCGGCGCTACTCGACGGTCTCCCTTTCTTGCCCCTTGGTGGCTTACATTTGTGTCGCCAAGGGACAAGAACTGTCCGCCGTAGATTCTCTAGATGACTAGGGCCAGTGACCCTAGTCAATCTAGAGAATACGGGGACTGTCGGGTCGGGGGTGTGTCTTGTGCGGATCCCTTGTGTCAATTGGGGATCTAGAGGGGGACGTCCAATTGCAGAAGTAACGGTTACTGTAAATATGTCATT
>BLSH010314323.1:990477-1003361 GCA_018402905.1 Glandirana rugosa | reverse complement strand
GGGGGGGGGGGGGGTGGACTGCATGTTTTCACCAGCTCAGTACAGGGTCGCTTAGCATTGTGAAAGCGGATGTCGGTGATATTTACGTTGCTGATTCCATTAGAAAAGCAGACAGTATTTTGAACTTTTCTCATTAACACTTCTCTCTTTCAGTAAGCTGTTGAGGTCTATTAGCACATACACATTTTGTCTTTGGTAGCTTCATCATACAGCTATAAGACTTTAGAATGAGCAGTGATTACATTTTGCTTATTTATTGTTTTGATTTAGGAATTGTTACTATACTGGTGGGATTTATCTATCTGTTTTGTGCATTCTCACAGTATGACATAAAAGTAGACACGTTCATTGCACGTTATATGTTGGTAAACGTTTTAAATTTAAGGCCCAACTCCAAGCAAGGTAAACGACCTCCCTTAGCAGTGAGGCTGTTACCCGTACTGCAAAGGTTAAATGTGTTATTAAGTCTAGGCAATGGTAAAAGCACTTGTGCCTGACCCTCTGCTCCCCCAGGTAAATGGTGCTCCCCTATACTTTGGCACTGGACTTTCTCTTGGTGTCCTCATGTTCAGTGCAGAGCTGTAGTCCCTGCATGGTTTGTAAAGCCAACAGGTGCATTCAGCCACCAGAGTGTGGGGAGAGGGGGCTGGCAGGGACCGGTTTAAAATGATGGAGCCTGCGAGAGCAGTGAATCAGGTAAGTAAAACTGCTTTACCTGGTCCCTTAAACAAAAGATAAAAAATACAGTTAACCTTTGCAGTGCAGGTGCAGCCCCACTGCAAGGGAGGAATTAAGAGTTTCTCAGAGTTCAGCTTTAGCATGGTATGACTTTTTGTGCCAAAAGCTTAATGTTGGGAGTTTAATATAGTTTTTCCAGTTGAAGAGAGTGATATCCTACTCTGTGCCCCTATCCTTATGCAACTATAACACTAATGCTGTATATTAAACCCCTTGTTTGTACACATTAGCTTTGTTGAGACCCTTTGACTAACCTTCCTGCACCCTAAAGTGCTGTGCCAAAAACTGCAGTTTTTTTTAGAATGGAATTTCCATACTGCTTACTGAAAATAAGGAAATGGCTTGTTTAGTGTTAAGTGTGTGTCACAGCTCAGAATGTTCTTGAAAGCTAAAATTCTCTTTCATCTTTTTCAGAGATGATCATATAGCGGCGCTGCTAGCAATACGAGGAGATGCAAGCCGAGAAATGAAGCAAACAATAATAGAAACTGTGGAGCAAAGTCAGAGACAACAAAGCTCAAATTACACACCAATATTTAAAGATATAATTGTTCCAAGTGTGTCAACTTTAAGTGTTCCAAAACTTCTCAAGTAATGTTCCGGGTTCTTTGCCTTAGTTGTATTGTTATTGCCTTGCCGGTCTGCTAGCTTAATGCATCAGACAACAGCAGAAATTGAAATGTTTTATTTTGCTTTCAGTAAAAACAAAGAATTTTGCTTTGCCTGGAGGGTATTAAGTTTTTTTTTTGTTTTTTTTTATGTAAATACTTTGCAGTCATCAATTGCCATCTCCGTCTTTCATTAATTCCTTTGTTACTGACTGACAACATTTTTAGTCAGCCCCACTAATTTTGCTGTGAAATCGTTTTGCACACATTCAGCCAAGAACAAGAGACAAATGGAAAGAAATCACTAGGGCGGCTTCAGAGCCAAGGGGATGTGCACTATTGTATTACTCAAGGCATTCTGTAACAAAACAAAAGGGTCTTCGGCAGAGCTTGATCATTTTTAAATTTCAGGCATCTTATATACGCAAGTACTTAATTCAATAATTTGTCCACGTCACACTCATTACCATTACTTTACCTGTGAAAAGAGTAGGAAACATAAGGAAAAAAAAACATGAGAAGTCCCAGCTGCCAGGAGATAGTTTTACAATACTATAAATATATAACCATTAAATATTTTTGCAATAAACGTTAATGGTTATACACTGTAAAAATATCTTTGACACTTATCTAATATGGGATAAACCGTGATCTTTCAGCAAAATCCAACCTTAACGGAAATCTGAGGAAATGTGTATACTGCCTTTGCTGACCAACAGGCACATCCATGCATGCTGTATAGCCCACAGACTGAACCAAAAAAGTATAACCGTGTATGGCCAACCTTAGATCTAACTTAACCTGCTTCATGCTGGTTCTTGATCTTTGTCTCAAAGTATTACAGCAACAGACAACCAGGTAACTTGCATTTTTGGGAGGAGTTTGGTAATACAGCCGAACATGTTTGCTCAGTAAGGTGTAGTTAAACTATCCGTTTTTCCACAAAGATTGGTTGTCAAGGGGATTTCTGCAGTGGTTACAAATTTCCTGTAGATACGCAGCCATACAGCCAAGATCTTTTAGAGCGAGGACAGGTGAATATATAACTTGAAGAGGGTTGGGGATGCATGTTAATGTTTAGCATTAACTGCACTTAGTGGTTGGCACGGTGGTTCTGTGAGTCGCAATGCTAAAACATATTACAAGGGCACAACAATTACAGCCAGTTTCTTCAGAACATCATCCTTCACTAGTATTGGGCAAGCTTTAAAAAATTGACCAGTTAATAGTCTTGTCTGAAGTTATAAATGAAAAATTAACACCACTTTAATAGTGCACAGTTGAAAGTTGAAAAATATGCATATCTAAGAATATTTTTTTTCCCCTGTACAGTACTGGACCTATTTCCTGTTTATATAAAAACTCTATATCTAAAAATTAGCTTTTTGGTATCCATAATGCTGGATAATCATGTCCAAGACCTTTTCAACACAAAACAGCCACATACAAACATTCCTGGAATAAAAACAATAAAACAGGTTAGGCAAACTCACCCAGACTCGGTATACTTTGGCATTGGAAATATCTGCGTGCAGCTTTTCCCAGATCTTCTGTTGCCTTAAATGGGAGTAATTGTGTAAGTAGAGCACACCTGCCTAGAAGAGTAACTTGCCCAGGAGACACGGTGAGGTGGGTGAAACACTGTGCACATTAAAACATTCTTTAATATCTTCACCCACCTTTTAAGTATGAGCAGAATTGATAGCTACAGGAACCATTACTTATGTAAACACATGATTCGGACAACAAGGACAAGACTGTCGCCTTTCTTTAAGGTAATGCGTGCTATTTTCCAATTTGGAGATAAGACTTTACTATACAGCTGTAGCACTACTTACTATGATGTTATCCTATTTGTTATTTTATTAACCAGCTGTTATATGGTATGCTACAGTTATAACGTGTTCTGCAACATGTTTTTGTTAATTCTGTATATATGTTTGCACACTTTACATGGTGAAAATTGTATATCTTTTGTTAAATTTGTGGGGTTTATAAAAAATTTTTAATTATTTTTTTTCAGCCTTTAGTGGGGGAATCTTTACTGGCAGCAGATGATGGCAATCACAGAAAGCTTGATGGCTATGGCCCTATCACCACAGGGTCACCTTTACCCAATAAGTCACTTACCTTTCTGGTGGCCTATGTAACAAATAGCTGCAACTTCTCCACATTCCAGCTGCTGCAAGTACTCTACACTTCTTGCTACCTTGCTAGCTGCTGTGGTTCCCTCTACCAGTACGTGCATCACCACAGGTCAAATAAGCCAGTTAGAGGAATCACAGCGGTCAGAGGGAGCAAATATTTGACTAATTCAACATTCGAATACTGATGAGGTTTATGCTTTTCTCAGTAAGGAGTAGAAAAGATGAGGCTGCTTTTCAGTATATGGCTGACATATATTCAAGTTTTTTTTAAGGTGACCGATGGGGTAACAGTGTTTTAAGTTAGACATAATTAATAATGTTTCAAGGTAACTGAAAATTAATATTTCCTGATTGTACTGTTCAGAGGACAGGCTTCTTTAAATCACTTTGGGTTATATGCTGCTACCTTCAGGTGATTGGACTCTGGCAAAAAGGCTGCAGGGACATCCTTTATAAAATCACTCCCACTCCCAGCTAGCCTTAATTCTTAGGTGATTTACCTCTTCCCCCTACTGAGAAGAGCTTACTCTCTTGTATGGAGGTTTTTCTCACTCTCTGGATGATTTTTTCCAAGATTTCTTCATAACTTGACTGCACCATAGGCTGCTGTTTTATGCAACTTCCAGATTGGTTGACTCCCCAGCAGAGTCTTGTGGGACCATATCCAGACTCCACTTTGTAGAAGATGTGGGGCCTGCCTATAATGTTGATATGGCAATAGGTCCCGCTGTGGGCACTCCCATTGGCGTGCAATGTGTGGAATTAGTTGCAGGGTACTATACAAGACCAGAGCCATGGTCTGCCTGATGCAGAGCCCAGTTTCTTAAGACCTCTGTGGGTGTATGCCCACCATGGAGGGTGAAGCTAGGAAGGAAATAAATCCCCCTTATTCCTGCTACTGACGTGAGTACATAGTGGAAGCCCTTTAAACATTCATCCAAAGGTGCCCACTATTTTCTCTTTGGGAAAGAAAAGTCTACTGTCTAGTCTTCTGGTGGTGCAGTTTGGTGTCCGCTGATGTCCTGGCAGAGGGCACTTTGCATTGTGCTGTTGTGCTGTGCGTTCTCCTTCTCACTGGTCCTGTACTGTGCCATGCACAAGCGCATTCTGCACGTGTTCTCTTGTTTGGATGAAGGATACTGCTCTTGTACATCCTGTCTCTTCCTCCTTTAGATTGAGTACACTGGCAGAGTAACATCTCCTGGTTCTCCCTTCCCAAGGCTCATGGCAGTTTCTACACACTGATCCTGGGGTTCAGCGTCCTATAGTTCCTTGCACCAAAGCATCCCCTCTTCTGCTCCACTGCTGCAGAGATTGTGTGTACACCCTGGGGACATTTTATATTACGGATATGGTGGACCATAGGTGCAAAGTTAAACTCAGGCTCAATAGCTCAGCCTTTTGGGGATGTAGTGCATTTGATCAGGGAGCTAGTACCCTTTTTGTCTGATGACTGTCCCCAGTCGTACTCCCTACTCTGGTCATTCAGCTGGACTGTTGGCCACACCTGTCTCATACTTCATTTCCAGGGGAAATTTTCTGCCATAGTGTCAGATTTCATGGGCAGAATTTTATGTTGTGGTCTTAGGAGAGGTCACAGCCATGCCCCTTTGACCTCTGCTTCGGAATCATACTATGATTTTGCCACTTCACAAAACTAGCACGGCTGTGTTGGTGGAGAAAATGCCTGTGAATGAATAAATTTCAAGTACCGTTTGCCACCACAGCAGATGAACTTGTAGTTTCAATGGCCTGTAGGGGCCCTGATGAGTGTTCTTGCAGTCCACTGACATGCCCTTTGGCTTTCAAACAGAAAACCTGTTCAGAGGTAAAGGCTGAAAGCTGGAGGACATGCCCACATTGCACCCGTGATCCACTGATGCGGGTGCAGTGCTTTCCGGGCTCCTGCAGGAAAAAATAATAAACGTTTTTTTTCTACAAAAATATGTTCATTATTTTTAGTATAAAGGTAAACTAATCCTTTTAAGTCCCAGTAAATATAACATTGAAGGCTCTCTTTAAAGCAGACCTAAACTCTCAATCATGCTTACCTATTTGATTCCTTATGCTGCTAGCATTAGTAAATAGAAGAGAAAATGCAGCAAGCAAGATTTTTGACACCACAACGGAAGCGCAATGGACCAGTGTGAAGACATACATATTATTTAAAGGGATACATTTTTCTTGCACTAAAGGTGCCAACAATGGCCGACAAATTCATATTAATTTAAAGTGGTTGTAAACCCTGGGAAAAAAAACCTACAAGACAAAGGCATAATGAGCTAGTATGCATCGCATACAAGCTCATTATGAAATACTTACCTTAGATTGACGCTGTTGCTTCGGTCTCCGAGCACATCTACCAGAGCCTTTTCTGGGTTTGCAGGCTCCAGCTAATCACAGCGTGGGCTCCAGCGCTGTGATTGGCCGGAGCCGCGATGAGATCACTCCCGCACATGCACACGGGACACTTACTGAAGAAACGGCATGCTCGGGCCATTTCTTCAGTGCGCATGTGCCAATGACATCGGCACATGCAGATACAGTGAATATGTCCTAAACTGTACAGGGTTAGGAGATATTCACGCTACCTACAGGTAAGTCTTACTATAGGCTTACCTGTAGGTTAAAGTGGTTGTAAAAGGTTTACAACCACTTTAAATTTATGATATTATTTAAGAAGTCAAATATAATACAATTCTATATAACAATATAAAAACTGTCATTTTCGGTTTCAGCCAAGTGGATCTTGCATTTTTAGTTTCGGCACCAGAATTTCCATGGCACCGCTAATAGGAAAATATATATTTAAATTTCTTGTTTTCTCAACGTCAGGGGGCGCTTGTTGACCTTCTAATCTCAGAACACTGAAGACGCCTGGGTCCAGAGGCACTCGTGCAGGTTCGCTCCCGAGCCGCCTCTGTTTCTATAAGACACAGCACATGGCTGGCCTTCCCCACTCCCTCTTCACTGGCTGCGATTGACAGTAGCAGGAGCCTCATTCTAAACATTCAATGCAATGCCAGAACCCTTTATGCACAAGTCCTCGTTTTGTGGTTGCATGAGGGTCTAGGGTCTCATGGTGATCTTCCTCGAGACTGTACCATGCACCCAGTTTCATCCCAGACCATTGCAACTCAACATTCTGGCTTTGTGGGACAAACTAACTCCATTCTTGGGCAATCCAATGTGTCTGAACCCCAACACCAGACTCTCCCTGACATGGTGTATTTCCAGTTTGGAAAAGTCTTAAGGAAGCCTTTCTTCCACAGTTGTAGGAAGAAGATAGATGCTAGCCAGTCGAGCTGGGGAGCAATCCTGAACACCTTATCGGTGCAGAGGACTTGGCCATTGATGGACACGCAACTTCCAGTCAGCATTCTGGAACTCAGACTGATTTGATTGTCCTTTCATTACTGGACTCCTTGATGCCTGATGAGGAACAATGCCACGACTGTGGCCTTCATCAAGAAGACACCAGAAGTCTAAGAGCAGCAGGCTTGATGCTCTCTTGGCAGAAGTGCATGTTCCTGCTCTGTCGGCAGTCCACATCCCAGATGGACTTACTCACCCAGATTCAGATGTTTAGGACTGAGAAAGAGGTCTTTCAAGCCTTGCCACAGGTGAGATACTCTTGATGTGGACCTTCTGCCATCCAGATTCAGTAACAAAACTGGACAGGTTTATTGCAAATTTCAGGGACCCTCAGGCATTCACAGTGGTAATCGAGTTGTATCAGTTTAACCTGATCTATGTTTTTCCACCGTTCCAGATTCTCCCTTACCTACATCACAGGATTGAGAAGGAGGGCATCCCAGTGAAACTCATTACACAACAGGTTCTCCTAGGAGAGTGTGGTAATCCAGCATACGTAAGATCCTGGCAGATTATCTTCCAGATCTGGAGCTCCTGTCTCAAGGGCTAGTGTTTCATTGTGCTTTTTGCTTGCTGGTTTCAATTGTATGGATGTTGAAATTGCTGTCCTAAGGAACAGGGGCCTTTTGGATTCAGTCATTCCTACCCTCTTGAAGACTAGGATGTCGACTTCTCATAAAGTCTACCTTGCCTACTTTGCTTGATTCAAGTTGAGAAACTTTCATCCTAGTACTCCATAGTACACTTGCTGTCCTCCCTTAAGTCTAGTCTGGACCAAAATTGGCCTCAAGGGACAAATCTCAGAATTGGCCATTCTGTTGTAGAGATCTTTGCGGTCTCACGCTCTAGTTGAGGCCTTTGTTCAGGGAAGAGCTCTCAAATCTCCCCCTGTTCATCTCTTGGAATCTGTCTGGTTCTGTTGGCTCTTCAGACGCCATTCATTGAACCTCTCTGACATATTCCCTTGTCTGACCCCAGCCGTATCCTCTGTGAGGAGAGTCTGAGTTTGTAGCCCTATCCTGAGCCTTTCTTAGTGTTGCACAAGAATAAGGTTGTCTTGAAGCCTAAAGTCTCATTTTTCCTTTAAGGTAGGCTTTGCTTTACACCTTAATTACTTGCTTACTGGGCACTTAAGCCCCCCTCCTGCCCGGATCAATTTTCAGTTTTCAGCTCTGTCACTCTTTGAATGACAATTGCGCAGCCATGCGATGATGTACCCAAACAAAATGGATGTCCTTTTTTTTCCCCCACAAGCAGAGCTTTCTTTTTTTGATTACCTCAGGGAAGGAGTTAACACTAAGGGGGTGATCAAGGGGTTAACTGGTTAACATTTAAATGTGTTCTCTCATTGCATTGTAACTGTATGGGGGCGGGGCTGACAGGGGCATAACAGATCTAACTGATCCCGATTACAGGGATTAGTAGATCTGTCATGCCCCCCCCCTCAGAGCGGGGAACCGCTGTGTTTACATCGGCGGTTCCCCATTCTGGCTCTTTGAGAAGGGATCGCGGGTCTCCAGTGAACTTTGAGTCCGCCCAACCCGCGGGCACACTCACGCGGTGGGCGCGCCTAGAGCGAGCAAAGGGGCGGACATCCATGGTGTTGCTGGGGCTGAATAGCGGCGCTCCTCCGGTGGTAGGGCGAGTCCTTGAAGGTCCCTGTGATCTCTCTCCCTGCTGACAGGTGCTCTGAGCATTGGGGGATCCCTTAGTAGTGCCAAAAGATCTGTTGTACTGCAGGGTCTTCCCTTTTTCCTGATGGAGCCTCACGGTCACATCTCCACCACTGACCCCCCCCCCATGGAGGGGGCAGGTCCCTCAGAACCCCAGCTTCCCATGGCTACGCTGACGGCGGTCCTAGAGTCATTTGTGTTCCGGGTGGAAGTAGCGTGTGGGCAAGGGCCCAGGAAGAAGTGTCCCCCGCCTTCTCCTGCTCAGTCTGTCTCATCTGATTCTGAGCCTGATTCTGCTGGGGATGTGGCCTGTCCAAGGGGGTCTAATATCACGTTTCCTGACCCATCCAATAGTGAGGATGTATCCTCCACAGGCACAGCAGCGAGAGAAAAAGCCCTGGTGGACATACTGATTACTGTGATGAGTGAGACTTTAAAAATGAAGGATGCGGCTGGAGTGGCCACGGACGTGGCTGTGGCTTGGTACGCATTAGTCACCTCGTGCACCAAAGGTAGTTCCTTATTTGCCTTATTTTGATTGGTTGTTCCCATTCTTTATAGGTAAACCAAAGTCACTATTTGTGATCCCAAACATTTTACAGTACGTTACCCCTATGAGGAATCGCTTATAAAAAAAAAAAAAGTGGACCCTCCAGTTTCCAGGT
This sequence comes from Glandirana rugosa, assembly GCA_018402905.1. Lineage (NCBI taxonomy): Eukaryota > Metazoa > Chordata > Amphibia > Anura > Ranidae > Glandirana > Glandirana rugosa. The sequence goes on along the minus strand of BLSH010314323.1, from coordinate 994,155 downwards.
TGAATAAAGCAACCATGATTCCATTAGAGGATTCCCTGTCCTTTAAAGACCCAGCCGATAGGAAAGCGGAGTCTGTGTCGCATAGCATGTTCACCATGGCAGGTTCGGCAATGCGACCGATCCTAGCTTTGGCCCTGGTGTCTCAGACACTGACTGAATGGGCCAAGCTTTTGCGCCAAGGTCTGGGGAATGAGCAGGTTCCCGCTGCTCTTATTGATCCTGCGGACCAGTTGGTCCAAGGACTGCAGTTTGTATGTGATGCATCTTTGGATGCGATTCCCCTGCTCTCAAAACGTTCTGTTTCAGCGGTAGTGATTAGACGTGTGCTGTGGAACTGGTCGGCAGACCAAGTCTCTAAGAAAGCGCTCATTGATCTTGCCTTTCAAGGCGATCGCCTGTTTGGGGCTACCCTGCATGACATCATTAAGGGTGTTACAGGGGGGTAAGAGTACCTTCCTGACAGCCCCGTAAATGTGGGCCTTCCTTCTCAGCCCATAAGAAATTATTTCGGGCCCCCGGAACTGCAGACAAGGGAAACTTCTTTCAAGTCTTCCGCTGGGGGTTCCAAGCAATCTTGGTCTGGTAAGCCTAGAGCAGGCTTCCCCAGTCCTGCAGACAAGATCCCTTCAACATGAAGGTCTACCTTCACCCAATCCTGGGCTTCCGGCCTCATGGACCTCCTTCGTGAGCGTGGAGATCCACGAGATTATTCTTTTGGGGGTTCCCAGAAAATGGGGCAAGATTTGTCCATTTCAGGTTGTTTAGTCCCTGAATCTTTGTGATCCCTACTATGTTGAAGACGAGGAAGTTGATATACCATCGTACGTGGAAAGTGTACATTTCTTAGTGTGAGTCGATTTGCGCTCATCCTGCTCCTTTTCTATAGCTCGGATCTTGGCATTTCTTCAACGGGACGTTGAGCAAAAGTTGGCCTTGAGTACCATCAAGGGCCAGGTGTCTGCCTTGGCAATCTTCTTTCAGCGACCCCTAGCTGCTCACTCTTTAGTTCGTACCTTCATTCAAGGAGTCCGGCATGTGGCTCTGCCTGTACGGTCTCTTTTGCCACCATGGGATTTGAACCTGGTACTCTGTTCTCCAGAAACCTCCATTCAAAAATATTTGGGAGATTCCCTTGCGTAGGTTGTCCCTGAAGGTGGCATTCCTGGTGGCTATTACCTCTGTCCGTAGGGTGTCTGAGTTACCAACATTATCTTGTCATACTCCCTATTTGGTGGTCCATAGAGACAAGGTGGTTCTTCATCCCTGTCCATCGTTCCTACCTAAAGTGGTCTCAAACTTCCATTTGAATGAGGACATTGTGCTGCCGTCCTTGTGTCCCAAGCCGGCTCATCCCAAGGAATTTGCCTTGCATACCTTGGATGTGGTTCATGCGATTCGGGTGTATCTGGCAGCCACGGAGTCCTTTTGGAGGTCAGACTCACTTTTTGTGGTTACACAAGGACCAAGGAAAGGGCTGGTCGCATCTTCAGCTACCATCTCCAGATTGATCAGACAGACGGTGACTCAGGCCTATTCTATTAAAGGTCAGGTTCCCCCATTTCCTGTCACGGCGCATTCTACTCGGGCACTTAATACTTCTTGGGCCTTCCGCCATCAAGCGTCAATATCACAGGTGTGCAAGGCAGTCACTTGGTCGATAGTAGATATTCTTGCATCTGCGGACGCTTCTTTTGGCCGCAAAGTTTTACAGGCTGCTGTTTAAGAGGGGCTGTTCCCTCTTGAGGGGTATTTTTCATTCAAAACTTTTATTTTTTCAGATGGGGTTCCTGTGACCCGGTTAAGGCTCCTGTGTCCTGGTTAGGGCTCTTGTTAGCCTTGGGTTATTTTCCCCACCCCTCAATTTGTTTTCCCACTGCTTTGGGATGTCCCACTGGTCAGGATTGAGGCGCTGTGTCCGTCGAACTAAGGAGAAAATACGATTTTTGTACTCTGCGTAAAATCCATTTCTCCGTGTTCATCGACAGACACAGCACCCACCCTTCTATGGCGTTTTAATACTTCTTGCTACTAAATTGACTACCTGGAGCAGGGAGGGGGTTATATAGGGACTGAGGACGGCCCATGGGGTATGGCCAAATTCTATGTTCTGCCTAGTCCCACTCCTGCAGAGGCGATATAACCCACTGGTCAAGATTAAGGAGGCGCTGTGTCCGTCAATGAACACTGAGAAATGGATTTTACAGGGAGTACAAAAATCTTATTTTTTATGAAATCGGATTCATTCATGGTTCCTGCAGGGGGTCTTCTTTTCTCTTGCGCCACCATTGCTAGATGGATCAATAAGGTCTTAAGGATAGGGTTCCTTTCTTCCCTTTTAATGCACATTCTACTAGATCTGTGTTTCATAAGCTTTTCAGCAGCAGGCATCTGTTTCTCAGATTTGCAAGGTTGCATCTGTTCACACAGTTTAGTTCTATCAGGTAGATGTTCAGGCCTCCTCTGATGCTAGGTAAAGAGCAACTTGTAGCATTTTACGCCTTAAAGTCTATCAAGCCCTGTCTATACTGTATAATTAGGAAAATAGGATTTTTGACTTTTGAAAATCTATTTCCTGAATTACAGTACAGGACACAGCACCTTTAGCTCTGTTATGATTTCCCTAATGCTCGATTCAAAATTAAGGCTAGGGGTAGGAGAAGTTATATTTATTGGGATATCACTGAAATGTATTTTTGCAGTGTCCTGTCAACTGCATATAACCCAATCACAGTGATTTAAAGAAGCCTGTGTCCTGTCATACTCCAGGAAAATGATTTTACTAGCTAGTCAAAAATCCTATTATCTGAATTTTTTTTAAGCTTTATATTTTTATAGCACTTTTCCGCCCGGAGCATGAAATTGCTTTATCTGCTGTTGGGGCAGATAGGGGATGCAGCACTCTTGGGTGCACTGAAATAATGTAATAGGGCCAGTTTTAGATAGACCAGCATGTCTTTGGCGTATGGTAGAAAACTAGAGTACCTGGAGGAAACCCATGCATGTACACAGAGAACATGCACACTCCATTTTTAACATTTTGATCACATTCATATTGCCAAGTATTATCATTCAGAACAATACAATTATTTTGTAAATTACCCATTGGTATTTGTTATGTAGCCAGTTTCTTGATATTAAATCCTTTGTGTAGTTTAGTTTGTCTGGTTCTTACTAACCGCTTTAACACTTTTACTTTATTATGCTTGGAGTCTAAAGATGTCCTGGTGTTGAAACTGAATATAAGAAAATAAATTCCTTATTGGGTGGTTATTTTGGCTGTAAACAGTGGCGAAGCTAGACATTCTTTCACCCAGGGGAAAAACACTCCATTTGGCAATGGAGAGGATGTTAGAGGGGGTGAGGGACAGGATATAAAAGAGAGATGTGAGAGGATATAAGAGTGAGGGAGAGGGGATGAGAGAAAGGGGCGAGGGAGAGGATATAAGAGAGGGATGGGTGAGGAAGAAGTTGTAAGAGAGAAAGGGGGTGAGGGAAAAGATGTAAGAGAGCGAGGAGGGGGGTGAGAGGGAGAGGATGTAAAAGCGAGAGAGAGGGGGAGAGGATGTGAGAGGGGGGTGAGGGAGAGGATGTAAGAGAGAGATGGGGATGAGAGAATGTAGGAGAGGGAGTGGGGGGAGAGTGTAGGAGAGGGGGAGAGAGAGCGAAAATGTAGGAGAG
>BLSH010314323.1:930519-947908 GCA_018402905.1 Glandirana rugosa | reverse complement strand
TTTTTTCACAGGGTAGACAACTGCTTTAAACTAACAGGTCTATAGTTACTTGGTAAAGACTTTGATCCCTTTTTAAATATGGGCACCACATTGGCCCTACGCCAATCCAGTAGTACTATTCCAGTCATTAAGGAGTCCCTAAAAATTAGATACAATGGCTTTGAAATGACAGAGATCAATTCCTTTAGGATCCGAGAATGGATGCCATCTGTTGCAGGCGCTTTATCTACCTTTATTCTGTCTAAATACTTATGGACCATTTCACTTTTGAGCCATTGTGGATCATTTGGGGCTGTGTCACTACCACCCCCATTATAAACATGAGCTTCCCCATGCACCCCCAAGGCTGAAGAATGTATTTAATAAGTTTGCCTTCTCTTTGTCCCCAGTCACGCACTCTAGATTATTTTGTAAAGGGCCTACATGCTCAGACCTGACCTTTTTACTATTAATATATTGCAAAATTTTTTGGGGGTTTGTCCTACTATCTTTTGCACTCTGTCGTTCGCTTTGAATTTTTGCGTCCCTGATTTCCTTTTTACATATATATTCTTTGTAACCTTTAAAAGATGATAGTGTACTCACGTGAACCTGAGGGTTCAAAGATGATTGCATTGGAAGTTTTCCTTAGAAATATTTTGCTGTTCTAACCCCTTATTGTAACCTTCTTCCTTCCTCGTCTCTCTCCTTTTCCTTCTTTCTTTTCCTCTCCTAACCCCCCCCCCTTGTTTTTTTCTTCCCCTAGCCCCCCCTCCCCCCTGAAAAGATGGAGGCAGTGTCCTTCGCCACAATAAATGCGAAGGGATTAAATATACCGGAAAAAAGACGGGTACTCCTGAATGATCTGAGACGCTCCCGTACGGACGTCACGTTTGTTCAGTAAACTCATTTCAGGACGGGGACTTCCCTTCCTCCAAAACAGATTCTATCCCTGTGTATATCATGCCACCAACCAGGAAGCTAAATCCAAGGGTGTTTCAATTCTTATTTCCAGTCGCCTACCCTAGTCTCTTTCCGACAGTTGTGTAGACACAGCCGGGCGCTTCCTTTTCCTCAAGGGCCACATTGGCGGAGTTGGGGAGACGTTAGCTACCATCTATGCTCCCAATACTCACCAAGACTCGTTCATTTGTAAGACACTTACCAAATTGGTGGAGTTTTCGGAGGGCCACTTGATCCTTGGTGGTGATCTTAATGTTCCCCTTGACCCCAGCATGGATACCTCCTCTGGCACCTCCTCAGTACCACTAGGTGCCAGGAAGCGTATTCAGCAGAAACTCTATGACCTACAGCTACTAGATGTTTGGCGCGTTCTACGCGCTAATGAACGGGATTACTCCTTCTCTACCCCGCACCAACTATATTCCCAGATCGATCTCTTTATAGTCCCCCATCGCCTGCTGGCGCGAGTCCTTAACAGCGCCATTGGGCATATAACTTGGTCCGATGCCTTTCCCTATCCGATGCCACTTCTCCTCCGGACTGGAGATGGCGTTTGAACGAGAGTCTATTGCAGATCCCGGAGGTCAGGACGGATGTGATCCGTGAGCTCACATCTTATTTCCAAGAGAACGCTACCCCGGGGAGTGACCCGGGCATGGTCTGGGAGGCACACAAGGTGGTCATAAGGGGAGTTTTGATCAAACACGGATCCAGGGTCAAAAAAGAGAGGGAGGCGCAGCTGACTAAGTTGCTGGCGGCCATACAGGTACTTGAGTTGCAGGACAAGAGATCGCCGTCCGTATCGGTGGGGAATGAGTTGGCCCATCTTAGACGTCAGGTCTCCGACCTACTTCGCTACAAGGCCAAGGCGGCAATCCAAGCCTGTCAGAAACAGGTATATGAATCAGGGGATAAATGTGGCAAATGGCTAGCTCGCGCCCTGAGAGAGCAGCGTTCGACAACTTACATCCCATTTATCAAGGGAGAAGAGGGACAAAAGCGATCCCTACCCAAAGACATTGCCCAAACCTTTGGGGAATTTTACCTTTCCCTTTATAATCTTCCCTCCTCACCTTCTTCCTCCTCAATAGATGAGTATCTAATATCAGCCGGCCTAATCAGACTACCGTCTCTAGTCCGCAGGGAGCTTGAAGCCCTTATCACCTGCACAGAGTTGAGTACGGCGGTAAAGTCAGCCAAGTTAGGGAATGCTCCCGGGCTGGATGGGTTTTCCATTCAATACTACAAAGCCCTCTTACCTCATCTATCCACACCTATGGGGACAGTATTTAATGGTCTGGGAAGCTCCACTTCATTCCCGCCAGCGACCCTCCTGTCCTATGTCTCGGTGATCCCTAAAGAGGGAAAAGACCCCGCCGCCTGCGGCAGCTACCGCCCGATTTCGCTGCTCAATGCAGACTTGAATCTTTTCACCAAAATCTTGGCGACCAGGCTCCAATCACTGCTTCCCCAGCTGGTGCATCTGGACCAGGTAGGCTTTGTCCCTTCCCGTGAGGCAAGAGACAAACACTTTCAAGGTGATGAATCACGCGGCCACTGTCAGGGGCTCTCCTTGTGTGTTCCTTAGCACGGATGCAGAGAAAGCGTTTGACAGGGTTAACTGGACCTTTATGTTTGCTGTCTTGAGACACTTGGGTTTTGGTGAGCAGATGTTACGCTGGATCACCGCGGTCTATTCCTCCCCACGGGCAGCAGTAAAAGCGAATGGGGTCTATTCAGACCCGTTCCCGATCAGCAATGGCACCCGTCAGGGTTGCCCTCTTTCGCTCCTGCTTTTCGCCCTTTCATTGGAACCATTTTTAAACAGGATCAGAATGAACCCAGACATTGTCGCCGTTTCCGTGGGCAATAACACCCATAAGGTTTCTGCTTACGCGGACGATTTACTTTTCTCCCTGACCAAACCACACACCTCTCTGCCGATCCTCCTAGATGAATTTGAACAGTACGGAGCCCTGTCCAATATGAAAATCAATTACTCAAAATCAGAAGCGATGGGCATCGCTCTACCAGGTCACCTACAGAGTGCTTTGCAGCATAACTTCCATTTTAAATGGACGACTACGGCTCTGAAGTACTTGGGCACTTACATACCCCCGAACCTAGGGGACACATTCAAAAATGAACTGCTCAGCAGGATCCACCCCCTCTTAGACAAATGGAATAGGGGGCCTACATTCTTGGTTCGGCCGATGCAACATAATTAAAATGAGTATAATGCCTAAACTTCTGTATCTCTTTTAGACCCTGCCCATTCTCATACCGGCGGCCTTCTTCTGCCAAATGAACTCCCTTTTTATTAAATTTATCTGGCACACAAGAAACCGAGGATTAACAGGCGCCTTCTGACACTGCCTAAACAATATGGAGGGGTTGCATCACCTGACGTTTCCAAATATTATCAAGCCACTCACCTAAATAGAATAATTGACTGGTGCAGACATAGGGATGCAAAACTCTGGGCTTCTATAGAGCAACAGTTCTACCCGATCCCTCTGGACAGGGCGCCGTGGTGCTACACAACCCTTCCAGCCTCCCTCAAGGCCTACCCTACCATTGGGCCCACCCTCTTGGTCGGACACAGGATTTGCTCAAAAACAAACCTGTCTTCCCCCCACTCCCCATTGTTCCCTGTTCTGGGAAACATGGGATTTCCCCCGGGAACTGAGCCAGGACCCTTCCGAGAGCTTAGGGAAAGGGGACTCTATCAAGCCTCCCATTTCACTGTGAGGGTACGGACCCCTTAGCCCATGCCCCTTCTAAGATGTACGCCTTGCTCATGACTCCACCTGAAGACTTCATTATGCCGAGCATTGGCAAGTGGGAAAGGGACCTCAACAGAACCTTCTCCGAAGCCCAGCGCCACAATATCATACACCTCTCTTTAAAGACATCTATGTGCACATGCGCGCAAGAGACTAATTACAAACTCTTGACGCGATGGTACCTCACCCCGTCGGTTCTGGGTAGCTGTTACCCCGAGGCATCTGATCGTTGTTGGAGGTGCGGGGAGGAGAGGGGAACCCTCATACATATTTTCTGGTCCTGTTCGAAGATACAACCGTACTGGTCCGAGCAAAGGAAGATCTCTCAGTTATTTACGGACTTTCCCATTCCAATGGATCCGGCCTTCTTCTTGCTCCACTGCACACAAATTCCGATGCAGACTTATAAAAAGTCAGTGCTGCGCCATTTGCTCAACTCCGCCAAGGCCTGTGTCACGCTGTGTTGGAAAGACCCCGAGCTGCCACCCATTTCGATGTGGCTAAACAAAGTCAGAAAAATCAACGCTCTTGAAGACCTGGTATTGACCGCTCATAATAAACGAGAACGATACACGAAAACATGGGCATACTGGAATATGTTTGTATATTCAGATGAGGGGAAGCCCCTCCTGGGAAACTACCAGGGAAGTTAGGGGCCCCACGCCACATATAGAGGCCGGAATATGCCTCCCAAGGCCTTGGTTCCCTCCTTCCCCTTTTTTTTTTCTCTCTTTTCTCTTTCTTCTCCTTTCTTCCCCTTCCATGACCCGATGTAACGTACTATCCCGCTATATTCCATCTCCTTCTTGAGTTGATCTAAAATTTGAATTGCCTAAATTGCAGTTTTGTGCACAGTAGCTGCTTGTCCGCTCACAAGGTGATGGCTTTCTACAGGCTACGGCCTATTACCATACAGAACGTTTTGAGACTGAATACGCTTTTCATAGATATGTAATCCTGTACCTGATCTGATGTATGTACTCTTTTGCTGTTGCACATGAATAAATAAAGAATTTGAAAAAAAAAAAAAAAGATGATAGTGTTCCTTCATTTTTATATTTTTTAAATGCTCTTTTCTTATAATTTATAATTTTTTAACTTTGGCCGTGAGCCACATAGGTTCTATTTTTAGCCTTTTAAAGTTATTGCACATGGGAATACACTTTGCAGTGAGTTTGCATACAGTCTTTTTCAAAAATTCCCATTTATGTTCTGTGTTCATTGATGCCAATATTCCCTCCCAGTCTAAGTCCTGGAGAGCAGCCCTCATCCTTGTAAAAGTTGCTCTCATAAAATTAAGTGTTTTTATCTTTCCGGTATGTTTGTTGCTTGCAGCTTTCTTTAAATGAAATGTTATGGTCACTGTTACCCAGATGTTCTTTTATATGAATATTGGTAATAAGCTCTGCATGGTTTGAGATTACCAGGTCCAGCAAAGCATCATTCCTAGTTGGGGCCTCAATAAACTGGACCATAAGATTGTCCTGTAATAGGTTTATAAATGTTTGCCCTTTAACTGTCCTAGCAGTGCCATTACTCCAGTTAATTTTGGATAGTTAAAATCCCCCATTATTATCACTGTCCCAGCCCTTGCAGCTCTTTCCATCTGTGCAAGGAGCCGAGACACCACATATGCAGATCTACCCATAATGCTTCAGACTCATCACACTCCATCAACTAGGTCCTCATTCACACTCACTTTGAGATCACTTCTCACATAGAAACAGACACCACCACCCTTCAGTTTTACCTTGTCTTTCCGAAAGAGAGCATAGCCAGGAATATTAATAGCCCAGTCATGTGAAGAATGAAGCAGATTCAGCAAAACCAATTAAATCATGGTTCTCCTCATGCACCAGAGCTTCCAACTCACAATTTAGCTTGGCAGACTCCTGGCATTGGTGAACAAACACTTTAATTCACTGTCACATTTTGCACATGTATGTTGCATAGTTTTAATTTAAGTACAAATAGTACCATTTCCAATGGTTGATTGTAACATGGGAACCTTCATATCATCTTCCATAGCCCTCCCCCCATCAATAGGGGCTGGCCCCTGTCTGACCCGTCTACCCCATTATAATCTAAGGCACCCTCAATCCTAGTTTAAATACTGCTCCAGCCTTCCCATAAACATCTCCCCCAACACAACAGATCCCCTTAGCTGCAAACCATCTTTAGCATATAGGTGGCACCCTAATGAAAAGTCAGCCCAGTGCTCTCAAAACCCAAAGTCCTCCTCCTTACACCTGTCTTTAGCCATGCATTCAGGGCTCCAATCTCCCCCTGCCGTTCCTGCGTTGCGCATGGCACAGGCAATATTTCAGAGAGTATTGCCTTGGAGGTCCTTCCCTTCAACTTGCAATCTAATTCTTTAAATTGGTTCTTAATTAGCCTCCACCTTTCATATATTCTGTCATTGGTTCCAATGTGGACCAAGACAGCTGGGTCATGCCCAGCCCCTCCCAGTAATTTATTAACCCAGTCCACCACATGCTGAACCCTGGCACTAGGGAGACAGAAAAACATTTGGTTGAGGCGATCCTGGTGACAAATTATTCTATCAGTCCTTCTAATTATAGAATCCCCAATTACCACCAACTGTCTAGGCCTACCTGCTCTACCCCTACCATCCCTACTAGATGGGCTGCTCTCCCGGCTGTTAGGGGGAGCAGTGACATCTAGGGCTGCCACCTCTAAGTTGGCCACCCCCACATCTTCACTCAACTTGGCAAATCTGTTAGAGTGCTCAAACCCAGGGCTGGCCTTCCTTTTCTGTGAGCCCCTACCACTCCCTCTAACTGTATTAACCCATCTACCTACCTTATAATCCTGACTCCCCCCTCTACCCTCTCCATTAACCCTACTAGCCACCTGCTCAGTGAGCAGAGGACCCATTTCAAGGTTGAAATTTCTGCCCTGGGTTGCAATTTGCTCCTCCAGATCTCAAATACGAGCTTCCAGCAGAGAAACCTGCTCACATCTGTTTTCCCAGATACAACAACACTAAACAGGAGATTTCAGATGTTACCTACAGGTTTGAAGACCCCTGTTATAATTTCCTGTTTTAAACTCTGGTTTTTAACTCACCACTTAGTCAAGGTCCACTTCGTCAGAGGTCCAGCAAGCAAAAAGGTAGTAAGCTCAAGGATGAGCAAGCTCAGAAATGAGTTCTACAGAGAGTTTTATAGGACTTGGATCACCTGTGACCAATTAACCAGTCCCCTTAATATTTTTTTAGTAGAGACCCTAGAGAATAAAATGGCGATCATTGCAATATTTTATGTCACATGGTATTTGCGCAGCGGTCTTTCAAACACAGTTTGTTTGGAAAAAATACACTTTCATGGAAAAAAAAACAAAAAACAAAACCGTAAATTTGGCCCAACTTTTTTGTATAATGTGAAAGATGATGTTAAGCCAAGTAAATGGATACCTAACATATCATTCTTTAAAATTGGGCACGCTCATGGAATGGCAACAAACTATGGTACTTAAAAATCGTCACGCTTTAAAAAATTCTACAGGTTACCAGTTTAGAGTTACAGAGGAGGTCTTATGCTAGAATTATTGCTTTCGCTCTAACGTTTGTGGCAGTTACTCACGTGTGTGGTTTGAACACAGTTAACATTTGCAGGTGCGACTTACATATACGGCGCTTCTGCGCGCAAGCACGGAAGGACAGGGCACTTTAATTTTTTTTTTCGGATTTATTTTTTACACTTTCTCTTTAAAAAAAATGTTACTGATCATTTTTATTGCTGTCACAAGGAATGTAAACATCCCTTGTGACAGTAATAGTCAGTGACCGGTACTCTTTATTCAGGGATCTGGGGTCTAAAAGACCCCAAATCCCTCCTTTACACTTAAAAGCATTCAAATAGCCAAGTTTGACTGTTTTGAATACTGTCATTTTTTAAATTGTGGTGCCTTTAAGGCTCCTGTAAACCAGAAGTGATGTCATGACATTGCTTCCGGGTTACTAGAGCTGAGACCCGACCAAAGGCAAATCTGGCTTCACTCTGGTCTCTGGCCAGCTGGCGGACATTGCTCGGACTTCCTGGTGGGACGGGAGAGCTGCAGAAGGTGGTGGGAGGGAGGGGATAACAGTCGAGTGCCTTTTAGCCGCATCAGTTGTTATCCTAAGAGAGCCGACCGTTTGCTACAGTACTGGGGTGATGTGTGCAGCTGCATGCATCACCTCGGTATAACCCATTCAAGCCAAGGGCGCATATTTGCGGACGGTCGGCGTGAAGAGGTTGATCATGTATGGCCTGCTATAGGAACAGTTCAAAGAGCATAGTGGGTACTGTCTACTCTGACAGTGGTTCTCAACCCTGTCCTCAAGTACCCCCAACAGGCCATGTTTTGGGAATTTCTCTTAGATAAAATAGCTGTCCAAAATACCAAGCCATTGACTCAGATTTAAAGCATTTAAATTGCAAGATAAAAGAAAACCTGCAAACATGGCCTGTTGGGGGTACTTGAGGACAGGGTTGAGAACCACTGTTCTAGGACAGTGGTCTCCAAACTGCAGCCCTTTGCTCGTCTTTATCTGGCCCTTGGGGTATTTTTCCTGCCACTGATACATGACAATATTCCTTCCACTGTCACCACCAATGGGGCACTATTTCTCCCATTGACAAACGATGGGGCACTATTCCTCAAACTGACATCAATGACTGGGCACCACTCCTCCCACCGACACCAATGATGGGGCACTATCCCCCCCCCCACCGACACCAATGATGGGAAATTCCCTCTTCTCCACTGATACCAATTATGGGACACGATTTCCTCCCCCCTACTGATACCAGTGATGGGACACTATTCTCCCCCCAGCATTATTCCCCCACACCAACAATGGGGTACTATTCCTCCCAATGACACCAAAGATGGGACACTATTCCTCCCACTGACGGGATGCTATTCCTCCCCCCTAATACCAAAGGTGCATTGTTTACTCCCACTGACGCTAGGACAATTTCTACTCCCATTGGCCATAATCTGGCCCCCCTAAAGTCTGAAGGACAGTAAACTGTCCCTTTCTTTAAAAAGTTTGAAGACTCCTGTACTAGGAGAACAATGGATCTCTATTGTTCTTTCCAGAGGGTGCCAACGTATGCTTGATAAACTGTTCCTCTTCATGTTCAGTGCTGGGCTATGGGCCCTGTATAATTACCCCAGAGCATGGGGGGGGGGGGTAGTGGCTGCAGTTCCTGTTGTTCCTGGCCCTCTGTAAAGCAGTGAATCTTTGCATTGCTGGGCAGCCAGAAAGAGACATGGGTATGTATTGTAGGGATGTACTATTATTTTTTTTGCTCAGGATTTTACATGATGATTCAGCTTAGAGGAAATTAACAATTTTCCTCAATGACAATCTTCTAGAAGTTCTTTGGGTAAGGGTTCAGCTAGAGTGCTCTCCAACATTTTTTCAGTCACATTCAAATATGAGTAGAAAAAACACTGCCAAGTGCAATTTACAGTAACTTTTGAGATTTACATATCCTTTCAGCTGCCTATATTGCTGATGTTTTTACCGTGTGCTTTTTTTAAATTGTCTAGATTTTCATTTTTATCAGATTTGTGAAATGCAACAAGTATATTATATGGCCATAGGTGTTAGATCGCCTCCTCACTGCTTGTTTAAACCCTGCACCAGTGAGCTGCAATCTCATACATTGCATTTGGCTGTGGGACCCCCTATTCAGTTAAATACATCATATTCTATGGATGGTACTTCCTGCTGAACATGACAGCAAACAATTTTTGCTGTGCTGCGGGATATGTGCACCCCTCTCCGCTGCCCTTGCTTAAGTGGAAAGGAGGGGGTGGTGTATAGGAAAGCCTTAAAGTGGTCTTCGATAACAATAGTAGGTGCAGCGCAACAACAATTGAGATACCAATCAATCCATATGTAACTACATAAACAGAGGCGTAACTAGAACCTTGAGGGCCCCGGTGCAAGAAATTATGAAGGGCCCCCTGACCCCTGGCCAGGGCCCTTCCCTCTTCCCACTGATCCTGTGGCCCTTTACTCCCATTGTGGGTCCCTTTATTACAGTACTGCAGTGGGGCACTTTCACAAGTTCTGCAGCAGGCCCCAGGGGGACCAGGGAAGCACACAGGGGCCCTGGGAACAGCAGAACACAAGTAAACTGGATAGAGGAAAATGGAGGAGATTGGGTCCTCTAAATGCCACCCCCACCATCCCTCCTATTCAGGTGTACAAGGGAGGCACATGGGCCCCCTGGACCATGGGGCCCGGTTGCAATTGCAACCCCTGCAACCCCTATCGTTACGCCCCTGTACATAAATACTCTGTGATATTAGATTAGTTCATGCACCAAAATTGTGAAAATTCATTATCAGTGATATTTAGTCTGTAAATTAATGTACAAAAATAAATTAATAAAAAATATATATATAGGCAGTCCCAGAGTTACAAACGACTCATACTTACAAATGGAGGGAGACAACAGGAAGTGAGAAGAAATCTACCCCTAGGAAGGGAAATTCACTACTGTGAGAGTTATCATGGGAAAAAAGCTGTCTCCACTGAAGCTTTATCACCAATCCTTGTTTCCACAAGGACCCAAAATGTTCAAAATCCAATTGTCATAGGGACAGAAAGTGAGGTGAATTCTTAACAGGGGCAGACAGCAAAACAAATGTTACAGGGGTGTTACCCCTTCCCTATGCTATCCAAAAAACTTAAAAATTATTTTGTCTGGAATTACACTTAAAAAATCTACCTGTTCCAACTTACAAATTCAACCTGAGAACAAACCTACAGATCCTATCCTATCTTGACGCACCATCCAACACAGTGTATATGAAAAAATAAATATGTACACAGTCCAGCACCCTAGTGCAATCAGTGACTATATATCTTCACTTCTTCCATTGACTTGTGCACAAGTGACTGGAAGAAGTGAAGATAGGTGGTCATTGATTGCACTAGGGTGCTGGACTGTGTACATATACAGTTGCAAGAAAAAGTATGTGAACCCTTTGGAATGATATGAATTTCTGCACAAATTGGTCATATAATGTGATCTGATCTTCATCTAAGTCACAACAATAGACAATCACAGTCTGCTTAAACTAATAACACTCAAAGAATTAAATGGTACCATGTTTTTATTGAACACACCATGTAAACATTCACAGTGCAGGTGGAAAAAGTATGTGAACCCCTAGACTAATGACATCTCCAAGAGCTAATAGGAGTGAGGTGTCAGCCAACTGGAGTCCAATCAATGAGATGAGATTGGAGGTGTTGGTTACAGCTGCCCTACCCTATAAAAAACACACCAGTTCTGGGTTTGCTTTTCACAAGAAGCATTGCCTGATGTGAATGATGCCTCGCATAAAAGAGCTCTCAGAAGACCTACGATTAAGAATTGTTGACTTGTAGGAAGCTGGAAAGGATTATAAAAGTATCTCCAAAAGCCTTGCTGTTCATCAGTCCACGGTAAGACAAATTGTCTATAAATGGTGAGAGTTCAGCACTGCTTCTACTCTCCCTATGAGTGGCTGTCCTGTAAAGATGACTGCAAGAGCATAGCGCAGACTGCTCAATGAGGTGAAGAAGAATCCTAGAGTGTCAGCTAAAGACTTACAAAAGTCCCTGGCATATGTTAACATCCCTGTTAGCGAATCTACGATACATAAAACACTAAACAAGAATGGATTTCATGGGAGGATAGCACAGAGGAAGCCACTGCTGTCCAAAAAAATGAATGAAACCAAAGTTGAGTTGTTTGGAAGAAACACACAACACTATGTGTGGAGAAAAAACACACCAACATCAAAACCTCATCCCAACTGTGAAGTATGGTGGTGGGGGCATCATGGTTTGGGTCTACTTTGCTGTGTCAGGGCCTGGACGGATTGCTATCATCGAAGGAAAAAATGAATTCCCAAGTTTATCAAGACATTTTGCAGCAGAACTTAAGGCCATCTGTCCAGCAGCTGAAGCTCAACAGAAGATGGGTGTTGCAACAGGACAGCAACCCAAAGCATAGAAGTAAATCAACAACAGAATGGCTGAAACAGAAGAAAATACACCTTGTGGAGTAGCCCAGTCAGAGTCCTGACCTCAACCCGATTGAGATGCTGTGGCATGGCCTCAAGAAAGCGATTCACACCAGACATCCCAGGAATATTGCTGAACTGAAACAGTTCTGTAAAGAGGAATGGTCAAGAATTACTCCTGACCATTGTGCACATCTGATCTGCAACTACAGGAAACATTTGGTTGAAGTTATTTCTGCCAAAGGAGGTTCAACCAGTTATTAAATCCAAGGGTTCACATACTTTTTCTCCTGCACTGTGAATGTTTACATGGTGTGTTCAATAAAAACATGGTAACATTTAATTTTTTGTGTGATATTAGTTTAAGCAGACTGTGATTGTCTATTGTTGTGACTTAGATGAAGATCAGATCACACTTTTTTTGACCAATTTGTGCAGAAATCCATATCATTCCAAAGGGTTCACATATTTTTTCTTGCAACTGTATTTCCCCACATTATCCCTCCACGTCACAGTTCTTCCCTTATGTCAGTTTCTCCCACCACCCTTAGCCCCCCCTTCATTAATAGCTAGTTCTTAGACCCCCTTCCTTTTCACAGCAGCGTCTTTAATCCTATCGTACATAAGGCAGGTCCGGACGGAGGACGGGAGCAGTCCAACTTTTCTTGTTAATAAGTTGGTGCTTGACCATCCTCCACCCTTGGGTAAAACCAAAAGCAAAAGTTTATTTATTTACCAATTCTTAGATGCGATGGCTGCATTCGTTTTCTCTTTTAGAATTTCTTTTATTTTCACCTGGTGATCTGGCCAGTAAATCTGTTTATCAAAAGAACAAGTTGTCTTGCAGATGTAGCAGGCAGAGGGTTAAGAAACCATCTACCACTGGGCGCGTAAAATGATCAGATTTTATTTATGTAAAACCTTTATCCCAAAAGGAAAAATCAGTTGCTGTAATTGCTTAGAAACAGGGCCGGTGCAAGGATTTTTGTGTAGTTAGGCGAAGGTGCATTTTGGTGCCCCCACCAACCGTTATATACTGCATACATGGCACAAGAGACTATCAGACACTGTGGACATGCCACAAACGACTAGCGGAGATGGCGGACATGGCACAAGAGACTGCGGATATGACTCAAGATACTGTAAGAGACTGCAGACATTGCCAAAGACACAGTAAGAGACTGCGGATATTGCCAAAGACACTGTAAGAGACTGTGGACATTGCCCAAGACACTGTAAGAGACTGCGGACATTGCCCAAGACACTGTAAGAGACTGTGGACATGGCTCAAGATACTGTAAGAGACTGCGGACATGGCTCAAGATACTGTAAGAGACTGCAGACATGGCTCAAAATACTGTAAGAGACTGCGGACATGGCCCAAGATACTGTAAGAGACTGCGGATATGGCTCAAGATACTGTAAGAGACTGCGGACATTGCTCAAGATACTGTAAGAGACTGCGGACATTGCCCAAGACACTGTAAGAGACTGCGGACATTGCTCAAGATACTGTAAGAGACTGCGGACATTGCCCAATACACTGTAAGAGACTGCGGGCATGGCTCAAGATACTGTAAGAGACTGCAGACATGGCTCAAGATACTGTAAGAGACTGCGGACATTGCCCAAGACACTGTAAGAGACTGCGGACATTGCCCAAGACACTGTAAGAGACTGTGGACATTGCCCAAGACACTGTAAGAGACTGCGGACATTCCCCAAGACACTGTAAGAGACTGCGGACATGGCTCAAGATACTGTAAGAGACTGCGGACATCGCCCAAGACACTGTGAGAGACTGCGGACATTGCCCAAGACACTGTGAGAGACTGCGGACATTGCCCAAGACACTGTAAGAGACTGCGGACATTGCCCAAGACACTGTAAGAGACTGTGGACATTGCCCATGACACTGTAAGAGACTGCGGACATTGCCCAAGACACTGTAAGAGACTGCGGACATTGCCAAAGACACTGTAAGAGACTGCGGACATTGCCCAAGACACTGTAAGAGACTGCGGACATTGCCCAAGGCACTGTAAGAGACTGCGGACATTGCCAAAGACAATGTAAGAGACTGCGGCCATTGCCCAAGACACTGTGAGAGACTGCAGACATTGCCCAAGACACTGAGAGACTGCGGACATTGCCCAAGACACTGTAAGAGACTGCGGAGATTGCCCAAGACACTGTAAGAGACTGCGGACATTGCCCAAGACACTGTAAGAGACTGCAGACATTGCCCAAGACACTGTGAGGGACTGCGGACATTGCCCAAGACACTGTAAGAGACTGCAGACATTGCCAAGACACTGTAAGAGACTGCGGACATTGCCCAAGACACTGTAAGAGACTGCGGACATTGCCCAAGACACTGTAAGAGACTGCGGACATTGCCCAAGACACTGTAAGAGACTGCGAACATTGCCCAAGACACTGTAAGAGACTGCGGACATTGCCAAAGACACTGTAAGAGACTGCAGACATTGCCCAAGGGCAGGACTGGTGCAATAATAATCACAGGCAGATTCTGACACCATTCAGAAGCATCTAGCTTGCTCCTACCTTCCACAGAGATGACATAGAGAGATCTTCATATATGATGCCACCTGTGCCACTCGTGATTCTCCTGCTCCTTTTGCAAGTATTGGCCCCTCCCCCTGGTCTTACTCAGCTCCAGGCTCCTCCCTCGGCTCCCCCTCGTCTCATACACGCTCCAGTTCAGGGGCGATGATCTCTCTGTGTTGCTGAACTGGAGGCGTTCCTGGCTGTCACTCTGCCGCTGCCTAGGTGGGAGGAGGATTTTTTTAACAGGATCCTCATCTCAGCAGCTGAAGGGGGGGGGGGCAGTGTCTTCGAGCCCAGGCTGCTTCTCTGTGCAGTATCTGTGTACTGTGGTGCGACCGTGCGAGTGGGGCCGGCCGTCAGCACTAGATATGGAGCAAGTGCGGAAGCCCTGGCTTTGGCGCCCCCAGGCGGCCGCTTGCGCGGCCTTATGCTGGTGCCGGCCCTGCTTATAAAGTGTAAGCTGGAGTTCAGCTTCAATTTGCTCTGCAAGTACATCTAACGTTCCCCTCTCCCCACCATACTGACAATGATGCTGTCCAAAGGAGCCCCTTTGCTCCTTCATTCAGAGTGGGGCACTCTACTCTAATACAGGCGGTGTGTTACTGGCCAGATCACCAGGTGTAAACACAAGGAAAAAGGCTAGAAAAAGAAAATAAATGCAGCCACCACATTTAATAATTGGTAAGCTGCAATATATAACATTTTTGGTTTGGGGGTTAATGCTGCTTTACTGTTCTTTATGATCTAAAGTTCCGCCATGTAGAATGGTTTTAAAAAAAAATGTTCTACTGTGACAAGATCTTGTGCTGCAAAGTTCTCATGTAGTTTGGTGTATACGGAATTGCCTTGAAGGATGCTACAGTGAGACCCAAAACTTGCATGCAGTGGTGAATGGGTGACCACCTGCAAATACACAGTACGTGGATCTGAAATTGTAGTCTTCTTTTTTTTTTTTTTTATTCTCTTAAGAGGTTCACAGAAATAAACACTAACATGATATTCTTCATAAACATACACCACTGAGGTTACAACGTTAGTTGTTTTTCAGATATCTGTATAACACTGATACTATTACATACAATTTCATTTCTAGATGTCAGACATCTTATAAACTTGTTTGTCCCTGTGAAGAACAGAAATTAGTAAGGTATTTGAAGATCATCAGTTTTTACTTACAGAAAATAGGGGGAACCCTAAAGATATGAAGGATGAAAGAGGAAGCCTATTTTATTGAGATTTTATTATGCACCATACTAGGTAACATTTAGGCTAGGTTAATATGGTCTATGGATCTTAGGGGAATTGGAAGGACAACCGCTGGGTTGTTAGGGAGATCATGGTTAGTTGTGCTATTATTTTGGTAACCTGCGACCAGAACGGACGAATCATAGAGCACTGTAAAAATATGTAATAAATTCCCTATATGGGCATCGCAAGGCCAGCATAGGTCATTCTGTTGAGGGGAAAGTTTGGCAATGATCAACGGTCATAATGTTGTGAACTCCTGCTTTTTGCTATAGCTGGAGGCTTAACAAGCACAGTACATAATTCTTTCTTTTTTGATCCTTTGTGATACGTAGGTCCCTTTCCCATTTGTAAATAAAGGTATGTTGAGTATGTCTGAGTATACACTCACAAGTAATTGATATGAAAGAGAGAGAATTTTTCTAATTGTGTTGTGACCTTGATATGTTTCCTCAAAAGTCATAAGGAGTCTAATTAAACTGGTGAACTGGTAAACAATGCAGGAGATGCAGCTGTCACCACATGTTGTAGTTTTCCTAACCGAAGGGACAGCTTGGTCTGGTTGGTATCCAAAGTCAGCCCAGGTATTCCAAGCAAAGTGATAAAAATCAGTAGAGTCGTCTTGAGTTTTAGATTCCACCCAAACTCCTCCAGTGTCTGAATGGTAATTCACAGGGTGGACTCCAGTTTTTAACAAGACTACCCACAATAGAGTGTCAGCCATGCACTCTAAGGTGACAAATTTATAATGCGCTTCCCCTATCACAAAAACAAGAACCACTAAGTTTCCCTAGTAAATGGGTACATGGAGGTATGCATCCTCCTTGTATGGATGCCAGAAAATCTCTGAGGCAGGGACACTGCTACCAGATTGATACCATCTTGAACTAATTGATTTTCACAAACATTCAAGGTTTCAGGATCCAAAACTTGTTTTACTCACCCTTCTAGACCACTGTAAAGAAGTTTAAATAAAAATGTCAAATCTTTCTGAAGCTATAACTAGAATTACCACCTTCTGGCCATGGAATCACTTGGCAACTAAATGTAAGTCTACTTGCTGCTCAGGGGACAGCTGGCTACCGATTAGTTAACTCATTTGTCCAACACATAGGTTGCGAATGCTAGTCCCTCCCTTGAGGACGGGTGGGTCAAAACTTCATGTGGAGGAAGGGGCTACTCACAGAATATGTCTAGCAGGGATGCTTGTAACTTGCAGAGGTAGAGGGCTTGGGAGACTTGTGCAAATAAAAAAAAAAAGTGCATATGAACTAGGTAGGCCCAAATTTACGATAAGAATCTTTGGTTTTCCTGAGCCAAGAAAATAGTATTTCTACTGGTGTTCTTTTTATGATCTCATTCAGCGACGCAGAGAACATATGATTCATTGGGATTGGCATCTGTGTGACAGCCTTCTTAGAGGTCTGGTCAGCAGACCAAAGCTAACAATCACAGCAACCTGCAGGTGACCAGCAGACACCGACAGCCTACAGATTAAGGACTCTGAGTCCACTGCCACTTCACAAACCTACCTCAAGCCCTGTACTAGCTGCTCAGCCAAGTCTACAGAAACATGTGAAACTTGTTCCTCCTCTGAAACCTTGTTCAAGAGTTTTGTCCACTTTGGAAAAAAAGGGATTTTTTGTATAACTTACCGTAAAATCCTTTTCTCTGAGTTCACTGACAGACACAGCCTTCTTATGACACATGGGGTTATGCTCATCCTACTAGGACATTCAATATGTTTTTTAGGGAAAAAAAGGTTTCACCTGTTTTGAGAACTTGTTCCAAAGTCTCCTCCTTGT
>BLSH010314323.1:913987-927075 GCA_018402905.1 Glandirana rugosa | reverse complement strand
GGGTGGATTGTAGATCCGCAGGTACTCCTGCCATAGTATTGCCGGCCTCTGACATTACAGGCTTCCGGCACCCCCACTGTGTAACCACCACCTCAACTCCACCAATCAACCAGGGGGACCCGGGAGGATTGCCCACACCGCTACCAGCACCCAGGAAGGGCCAGCTATACTTGCTGTTTTGATGCCTCAGCACTCCGATCGAAAGAGCAACTGCCCAAAAACTACTGCACGCCAGGAGCTTGCTGCTGTGTGTGTGTCAGCCACGCTGTATAAGCGAAAACTGGAAGCCACTTCCTGTTTTTAAGCACTTCCTGTATCCAGGCTGCACTTCCTAGAGCTACCACCGGAGGCCGCCAGACCGCAGGTTGAGAACCGCATGGTTTCACAAACAAATGGACGCTGCCATTACACCGCGTGGTCGGCCACGAACGAGCGGTGCTCAAACCTCAATGGCGGTGCCAATGCTAAAACCAGTTCCTGTAAGAATCCTACGACCATGTACATTGATCTAGGAAATACTTCCCCATTCCACAGTATATCTGTAGGATCTTTAACGAAAGAAGCATCCTCCACCAGAATAACCATGGACTTTTTAGTAAGCTATTCCTTAAAGGGGTGATACACCCAAATGTGCTCTTGCAAAACAAACAGGTAAATCAGTCACTTCCACTTGTGTTAGATAAAATCAGGATGTGTATATACTAAATACAAGTGTTTTTTGACCTCTCTAATGTATAGACCAGGGTTTCTCAACCAGGGTTCCGTGGAACCCTAGGGTTCCTCCAGAGCTTGCTAGGGGTTCCTTGAGCAACGGTCAATTTCTACCTTTCAGATAAATTCCCTCTGATACCATTGATCTTTTTAGCTATCTGTAAGGGGGTAATTCTTCCCAATGACCACAAGTATAAGGAGCATTCTTCCCATTGACCATGACATTAATGTATCATGAGTTGTAGATTTTTAATTTTTAGCAGGGGTTCCCAGAGACCGGAGAATTATTTCAAGGGTTCCTCTGTGTTGAAAAGGTTGAGAAAGGCTGGTATAGACGGTCAAAATTAGCTGGTAAGCTTACATCTTTTCCTGGTGGTGGTGGCAATCATGTAGATCAAAAGGAGTGATTGTGGTGGTGTATTTAATATAATATATATATATATATATATATATATATATATATATATATATACATATACATACACACGCAAAAAGTGCTCCGTATTAATGAGTACACCCCTTCTGAAAAGTAAGATTTTAATCAATATCTCAATGAACACATGAACAATTTCCAAATTTTTGACAAAACAGTTTTATAGATCATTTGTTTAGCTCCATTACATAAAGGTAAGATTAATAATATAACTTGGATTACAAAATCTTCAGTTTTACTCAAATTAGTTGATACAAAAATGAATACACCCACAACAAAAACTACTACATCTTGCATTTTGTATGACCTCCATGATTTGTAAGGACAGCACCAAGTCTTCTAGCCATGGATTTAACAAGTTGGCGACTTGCATAATCTTTTACTATTCTTCAAAAAGGACCTCTTTTAAGAGTCTGGATAGAGAGTGATGCTCATCATGTCTCTTCAGAATTCCCCATAGGTGTTTGATTGAGTTCAGATCAGGAGACATACAAGGCGGTCCTCTAGTTACAAACATCTGACTTACAAACGACTCCTACTTACAAACGGAGGTACACAACAGGAAGTGAGAGGAAATCTCCCCATAGGAAGGGAAATTCACTCCTGTAAGAGTTATCATGGGAAAAAGATGTCTCCACTGATGCTTTATCACCAAGGTTTGTTTCCACAACTCAAAATTTTCAAAATCCAATTATCATTGGGACAGAAAGTGAGGTGAAATCTTCTGAACAGGGGCACCGACAGCAAAACAAACATTACAGGGGTGTTAACCCTTCCCTATGCTATTCAAAAAGCTTAAAAATATTTTTTTTGGCTGAAGCTACACTTAAAAATCGTACCTGTTGCGACTTACAAACAAATTCAACTTAAGCACAAACCTACAGTCCCTATCTTGTTTGTAACCTGGGAACTGCCTGTACCTGGCAACTGAATCACTTTCATCCTGTTCTACTTCAGAAATGCAACAGTGGCCTTATATGTGTGTTTTTGGTCATTGTCATTTTAGAAAAGTGCATGAATGACCATGGGCACAGAGTGATGGTAGAATCTTCTCTTCATTAAAGTGCCTTGAAAAAGGTTTTTTTATCCCTTGAAATTTTCCACATTTTGTCATGTTACTACCAAAAGTGTAAAATTATTTTATTGGAATGTTATGTGATAGACCAACTCAAAGTGGCACATAATTGTTAAGTGGAAGGAAAATGTTAACTTCTTTTTGCAAATAAAATGTTTGAAAAGTGTGGTGTGCATTTGTATTCAGCCCCCTTTAACTAGTTCAGCTCTTTGGGTGTAAAAACACAGTGTTGATGGGGGATGCCTAGTGCAGTGGTGTTCTGCCAGCGGGGATGTGGGGAGCCTTTCCAGTCGGTAGAACACGATTACTGCTATAGCTGCCAGCAGTAATTGTATGTGAGAAATCCAACAGGCTGGTTGTACCAAAGTTAATCAATGGATCGACTTGGGTACAATCAGCTTGCCCATGCATGGATCAAATAGCCTGAATTTCGATCCATGTATACCCAGCTTTAGTGTACACGGTAGCAATTTTTTAAATTTCTTTGCTGATAAGTGGTAAGCTTGTCAGTTATTTCAGTCCATATATGTAATTTATTAACTCTTCCTAAGGCAACAGCATATAAGGACTTTAAATTCCTATCTTTTTATTGAATTTAAATAACAAAGAAAGCTGGGGAACGGAGAATAAGAAACAGGTATTTGGGTACAGATGTTATTAATGTTATAACAAAATTATCAGTAACAAAGATGTCGGCTTAAGTAAAAAAAGAAATTTGTGGTTATGACATAACATTTGTTTGGATGATAAGTAGATACACAATATCAAATAAAGTTGTGTTTCATAACCAATAATCTACTGTCTTTCTTGCACCAAGTGTTCAAAATGAAACAAAAACCAATTAAAATGTAAGTTTTAGGATGGTCCCCAAGGGGAAGAAGAGAAGAAGAGAAAGAAGTAGAGAAAGGACAAAAAAAGGAGGGGGGGGGGGCATAAATGAGACTTTACACCCCACCTATTGCCATTTATCTTTTGCTTTGTTTTCTTCCTTTAGTTTGTATCTAGTTATGATTTGTGTGAGAATATACTGTAACAATTTATAATGAGAGAGAGCAATCCAGCTAGCCACAGATGTAAAAATGTGTTTTTTCCTTCAAATTCCAGACAATAGGCTGGAGCCAGCCACAAAGCTGGCTCCAAAAAGAGCAGTGTTAGTTTCATATATATAACAAAGAGTGGTAGACAAGGTGAAGGCCAATTCACATTTTTTATGTTAGGCTTTTCTATGGTTTTAGTATAAGTGCTATGGTTAGGACAAGAATGTTGGGTTCTAAAACCATTAGTATGCTTAAAGCGGAGCTCCACCCAAAAGGGGAAGTTCTGCTTTAACCACTTGACCACTTGGCACTTAAACCCCCTTCCTAACCAGACCAATTTTCAGCTTTCAGTGCTCTCACATTTTGAATGACAATTACTCATACTACACTGTACCCATATGAAATTGTCTTTTTTTTCACACAAATAGAGATTTCTTTTGGTGGTATTTAATCACCATTGGGGTTTTTATTTTTTGCGCTATAAACGGAGAAAGACAGAAAATTTTGTAAAAAAATGCATTTTTCTTTGTTTCTGTTATATAATTTTGCAAATTAGTGATTTTTCTTCAGAAATTTTGGCCAAAATTTACATTATTACATATCTTTGGTAAAAATAACCCAAATGAATGTATATTATTTGGTCTTTGTGAAAGTTATAGAGTCCACAAACTATGGTGCCAATCACTGAAAATTGATCACACCTGATGTACTGACGGCCTATCTCATTTCTTGAGAACCTAACAAGCCAGTAAAGTACAAATACCCCCCAAATGACCTCTTTTTGGAAAGTAGACAGTCCAAAGTATTTAAGTAAGAGGAATGGCGAGTTTTTTGAAGTTGTAATTTTTTCCCACAATTCTTTGCAAAATGAAGATTATTTTTTTTCAGCTTTTTTTTCACAAAATTGTCATATTAACAGGTTATTTCTCACACCCAGCATATGCATACCACAGATTACGCCCCAAAACACATTCTACTACTCCTAAGTACAACGATACCCCATGTGTGCAACTTTTACACAGCGTGGCCACATACAGAGGCCCAACATGCAGGGACCACCATCAGGTGTTCTAGGAGCATAACTTACACATCTAATTTCCTGACTACCTCTTGCAATTTTGAAGGTCCTGGAGCACCAAGACAACTTAAACACCCAAAAAATGACCCCATTTTGGAAAGTAAACACCCCAGCATATATTCTAGGAGGCATAATGAGTCTTTTGAACATGTATTTTTTTCCACACGTTTTTGGAAAATGTGGAAAAAAAATGAAACCGCATTTTTTTTTTTTTACACAAAGTTGTCCATTTATACAAGATTTCTAACACACAACATGTACATAGGAAAAATTACAACCCAAAATATATTCTGCTCTGCTCCTTCTGAGTATGGCGATACCACATGTGTGACACTTTTACACAGCCTGGCCACATAAAGAAGCCCAACATGCAGGGAGCACCAACAGGTGCTCTAGGGGCATAAATTTCAAATCTAATTTGACTACCTATTACGCTATTGTGAGGCACTGTAGTGGCACGGATGGGCACTGTAGTGGCATGGATGTGTCACGGATGAGAACTGATGTGGTACGGATGAGTATGAATGAGGCATAAATGAGCACAAATGGGGGTGGATGAGCCGTGGATGGGGATGACTGAGCCGTGGATGGGGATAACTGAGCACGAATGGGGATGACTGAGCATGGATGGGGATGGCTGAGCATGGATGGGGATGGGTGAGCACAGATGCATGGGTAAGCATGCATGGATTGGTGAGCATGGACGCATGGGTGAGCACGGATGCATGGGTGAGCACAGATGGATGGCGGAGCACAGATGCATGACTGAGCACAGATGGATGGCGGAGCATGGATGCATGGCTGAGCATGGATGCATGGGTGAGCATGCATGCATGGGTGAGCACAGATGGATGGCGGAGCACGGATGCATGGGTCAGCACGGATGCATAAGTGAGCACTAATGCATGGGTGAGCATGGATGCATGGGTGAGCACGGATGAGGCTGGATGGGTGAGCATGGATGCATGGGTGAGCACAGATGCATGGGTGAGCATGGCTGGATAGGTGAGCACGGATGCATGGGTGAGCATGGCTGGATGGGTGAGCATGGCTGGATGGGTGAGCACGGATGCATGGGTGAGCATGGCTGGATGGGTGAACGCAGATGCATGGGTGAGCATGGCTAGATGGGTGAACAAGGATGCATGGGTGAGCATGGCTGGATGGGTGAACTCGGATGCAGGAGCGAGCATGGCTGGATGGGTGAACACGGATGGGTGAGCACGGATGCATGGGTGGTGGATGAGTGAGCATGGATGAGGCTGGATGGGTGAGCATGGATGGATGGGGGGTCCAGACTGTCACATAGCAGTGCTGTGAGCACTTCAGATTCTGCCCACAGCACCACTGCTTTCGATCTCTCCCCCCTCTCCTCTCACACTGCACCGATCGGTGTGGAGAAGTCAAAGACAAGCCAGATATCCGCCGGCTATTTTACATCTGATGGAGCGATCACGTAAATGCCACTGCAAGCTCACAGACCCAGCTGTCACGGGCGCGCCCCAGGGGGTGCACAGGAGCGGAATTCTGGGAGGACGTTATAGTACAGCCTCCCAGAATAATGAGTCCACCTTGGGACCGCGTTTCTATATGACACGGTCAGCAAGTGGTTAAGCACGCCTCCCATGCCACATTTGGCATATAATTTTTTTGGGGGGGAGGTACCTAGTTTTCACAAGTTCTCCTCTCCCCCTCCCTCCTTGCAATCTTCTGGGACAAGTCACAGGTCCTGATTGCCCGAGCATTCAGAAGGTGCTGCGCGACTCACGCATGCGCACCTAGCTGTGAAGCCGCAAGCTGTCACAGCCGGGTGCCTACAGTTGTAATGCAGGGAGAGGAGAGGGAGTGAATCGAGGGTTCGGGCGGCCACACTGCTGGATCCTGGGACGGGGGAGTGTGTTTATTAAAAGTCAGCAGCTACACTTTTTGTACACTTTTTTTCCACTTGATACAATGTCAATTTGTCTAAAGGTGCATAACTGTTTACTTCCACAGAACTAACATCTATCTTTAACTTTAACCCAAACCGTTTTTGCACGTGTTTAATAAATCATTTTAGGCCTGAAGATTACACAAAACCCCCAAACATTATATATTTTATGAAAGCAGACACACTAGAGAATAAAATAATAGTAGTTCCAATTTTTTATGTGACATGATCTTACCACAAAGGTCTAGGTTACGCTAGCCAGGGAAAGTGGCAGGTGACCCAGAAATTGTATCAAATTCTTACCGTAATTTTCCTTTCCTGACGCCAATACATGGCAGCATACATATGATATAGCTCCGCCCCTATATCCACCCACAGGACCTGTTTAGCTCTATAAAAGTCTGACTGAGAGCTACCTCCCCCATTCTCTGTATAAAGCACTAAGATCAGAGGGAGGATGCATATGCTGCCATGTATTGGCTTCAGGAAAGGAAAATTACGGTAAGTATTTGATGCAATTTTCCTGACGCCAACATGGCAGCATACATATGATAAATAATGAGCTTTTGAGAGGGTTGGTTTAATTTTGCAAACTTAGTCTTTACTTGACAATAGACATAGAAGCTTGGATAGCTTTCCTCCCAAACCCTATTGCAGCTTGCTGGATCCACCCTGTAGAGTTTCAGGAATGTATGATGTGATGACCAGCTAGCCACTTTGCAGACTGTCTCAAGATACACTCCTGCCCGAGCTGCCCAAGAGGAAGACATCGCCTTGGTTGAGTGAGCTCCAACCACCTCCGGAGGATCCCTCCTGGCTGCTCTATGGTGTCCGTTTATCAAGGAGCGGTATTTTACCGCTCCTGGCTTCTCAGGCATTCTCAGAGGAGATTGCTCTCTTTTGAGTGCCGGTTTATGAAGCTTTGGAGATCGCTTCTCACAGTGAGTATTGAAGCGATCTCCAAACGCTGTGAACTCAACAGAACGGCTCCTGTGACTGTAATTTCACGCTATAAAGAGAGATTACAGTACTGGGAAGTTCAAAATAGTAATGTTAAACACGAAGCACCACACATTACACACCTCATATTAACAAAAAATAAAGTTACATTCCCCCTACACAATATACATTAACCCAATTAATAAAAAACATGTTTTCTATCAATATTTAAAGATAATACATGTGACTATTAATGTGAATGGTGTATAGTATGTCATGCAGCTATACACCATTCATCTTAATGGAAAATACATTTATAATTATTAAGAAGTAATTTTACTAAAGTATACAAATAAAAATAGTTATTAATAAATTAAAATAAAATATTTTTTATAATTGGGAAACCCCCGTATAACTGTAATAGAACAGTCCATAGTTAGAACCATATTTTAGAGTTTAATAAAAAATATATATATATAATAATGAATCAAAAATTGTATAAAACATTACTTTAATAATAGCATTTTAATGCAAGTAGAATATATATATATATATATATATATATATATATATATATATATAAAGAATCATTAAAAACAGTGATTGAAAAAAATATATATATACATATATATAAATTGTTAATCAGCCAATCACATGGCAGCAACTGAATGCATCTAGACATGGTGAAGAGGACTTGCTGGAGTTCAAACCGAGCATCAGAATGGGGTGGAAAGGGGATTTAAGTAACTTTTAATGTGGCATGGTTGTTGGCGCCAGACAAGCTGGTCTGAGTATTTCAAAAACTGGTCTACTGGGGTTTTCACACACAACCATCTCTCGGGTTTACAGAGAATGGTCTGATAAAGAGAAAATATCCAGTGAGCGGCAGTTGTGTGGATGAAAATGCCTTGTCGGTGTCAGAGGTCAGAGGAGAATGGGCAGATGGTTCAAGATGATAGAGAGTCAACAGTAACTAAAATGACCACTTGTTGTAACAAAGATATGCAAAATACCATCTCTGAATGCAAAACACATTGAACCTTGAAGCAGATAGGCTACAGCAGCAGAAGACCACACCGGTTACCCCTCCTGTCAGCTAAGAACAGGAAACGGAGGCTACAATTCGCACAGGATCACCAAAATTGGACAATAGCAGGACCTCCAAACCACCCATTACAGGCAAGGGCCATGGGCTCCCGGTTGTGAAGCCACAGGCCCTCAAAGTGTAGCAAAGTACCTTGGTGCTAGCTGGGTATAGATAGACCACTACTCCTAGCCCATCCTCTTCCAGGTCGCTCTGGCCTACCTTGCTGTCCAGTGACCTCCACAGACTGTCCACTATCTTCTCCCAGCCTGCTCCAGCCTTCTCGTCCAGCTCCCTGGGTCTGCCACTCACCAACACTGGTGGATCCTTTAAAGAGTCTTTAGTGTAGCCTATCTGCTGCTCTCCCGCTCCCTTGTGCTACTCCAGGATCCAACTCCACTCCTGGCTGCACCTGAGACTCCAGGCCTCAAGGTCACCTTCCCAGACTGGGGGGCTCCCGGATGAGGCCTCTCCACAGCACCGGCTACATCTCCAACCTTCCACCAAACACTCTCCTCCCCCCTGCTGGGCGGATCACAGTATTTAAGGAGGCCTGCCCCCTGCCAACCCAGGTTGGATATTGGTCAGGGTTCCTTAACATACTTCAGAAAGTGACACTTCCTCATCCACCCCCCTTCTAGAGCTTTCCCAGCTCAAGGGGAGGAATCTCCAAGTGGTGTCCCTTCCCTCCATCTCCAGCCCCTCCCCTGAGCCACTCCCAGCCCAGATCAAAACATTCAGGCCTGCACCTACAGTCAGGCCTGACTAGATTGTTCCTCACCTACCAAAAATCTACAAAAGTAAAGCAACTACACTATGGGGGTGCTACATGCATAACAGTGTAAATTTGCTGTCCCCTCAAAATAACTCAACACACAGCCATTAATGTGATGGTGTCCAAATTGGGTGCAAAGTGTCAATATTTTGTGTGGCCACCATTATTTTCCAGCACTACCTTGGACATGGAGTTCACCGGAGCTTCCCAGGTTGCCACTGGAGTCCTCTTCCACTCCTCCAAGACCACATGACTGAGCTGGTGGTTGTTAGAGACCTTGCGCTTCTCCACCTTCCACTTGAGGATGCCCCACAGATGCTCAATAGGGTTTAGCTCTAGAGACATGCCTGGCCAGTCCATCACCTTTACCCTGAGCTTCTTTAGCAAGGCAGTGGTCATCTTGGAGGTGTATTTGGGGTCGTTATCATGTTGGAATACTGCCCTGCTGCCTAGTCTCCGAAAGGAGGGGACCATGCTCTGCTTCAATATGTCACAGTACCTGTTGGCATTCATGGTTCCTTCAGTGAACTGT
Source organism: Glandirana rugosa (assembly GCA_018402905.1). Lineage (NCBI taxonomy): Eukaryota > Metazoa > Chordata > Amphibia > Anura > Ranidae > Glandirana > Glandirana rugosa. Next base: position 917,481 of record BLSH010314323.1, on the reverse strand, counting down.
AGCTCCTCAGCGTCGGCAGCACTCTGCAGCCCCAGACCATCATTCTCCCACCCCCATGCTTGACTGTATCTTATCTTGGTCTCATCAGACCACATGACATGGTTCCAATAATCCATGCCCTTAGTCTGCTTGTCTTCAGCAAACTGTTTGGGGGTTTTCTTGTGCATAATCTTTAGAAGAGGCTTCCTTCTGGGATGACAGCTATGCAGGCCAATTTGATGCAGTGTGTGGCATATGGTCTCAGCACTTTCAGACTGACCCCCCCCCCCATCTCTGCAGCAATGCTGGCAGCACTCATACGTCTACTTCCCAAAGACAACCTCTGGGTATGACGCTGAGCACATACACCCAACTTCTTTGGTTAACCATGGCGAGGCCTGTTGTGAGTGGAACCTGTCCTGTTAAACCACGGTATGGTCTCGGCCACCATGCTGGAGCTCAGTTTCAAGGTCTTGGCAATCTTCTTATAGCCTAGGCCATCTTTATGTAGAGCAACAGTTCTTTTTTTCAGATCCTCAGAGAGTTCTTTTCCATGGGGTGCCATGTTGAACTTCCAGTGACCAGTATGAGAGAGTGAGAGTGATAACACCAAATTTAACGCACATGCTCCCCATTCACACCTGAAACCTTTTAACACTAACGAGTCACATGACACAGGGGAGGGAAAATGGCTAATTGGGCCCAATTCGGACATTTTCACTTAGGGGTGTACTCACTTTTGTTGCCAGCGGTTTAGGCATTAATGGCTGTGTGTTGAGTTATTTTGAGAAGACAGTAAATGTACACTGTTATACAAGCTGTACACTCACTACTTTTTATTGTAGCAAAGTGTCATTTCTTCAGTATTGTCACGTGAAAAGATAGAATAAAATATTTACAAAAAATACCATTATATCACCAATATACACATCAAAAGAAGCAGGCTAGGAATGCATAGTATATCTATCTCTCTCGCTCTCTCTCTCTCTATATATATATATATATATATATACACCTATATATCTATCTATCTATATAGATATATTTATACTATACATTCCTAGCCTGCTTCTTTTGAGGTGTATATTGGTGGGGAAGATGTACTTTGCACTGTTCTGGCACTGGGAAGGTGAAAGAAGTAATACATTTCCTTCTTCCTCCAGAATCCTCAGCCAATTTCTCACTTCTCTCCCAGATTCTCAACCCCTGAGCTCGCACCTTCTTAAACTGGCCATTTCTGTGTCAGTGACAGATTCGCTGTCTGCTGCAATGATCAGTGGAGAACATGTTCATAAATTTAGTTTCATAAATGGACACCTATATGCCCAGTGAATAGCTTTTACTATCCAGGCTGAGATGGTTCTGGTCAAGGCCTCCTTCCCTTTAAATTTTCTGGTAGGTTTTATGAAAGGTCTGTCAGAACATCTGAATACAGAAGTAGCCAGGAGATAGGCTTTGAGGACTTTTGGAATATACAGATGGTGCAGATCACTGGGAAGGCTGGAAGCACCCGTTCCCTGGATAGATGAAATATTGATGACACTTTGGGAACAAAGCGATCTAATGGTCTCCGCACAACCCTGTCTGGGAAGAACCTGGTATAAGATTCAGCTGCCCCCAATGCCTGGAGTTCCGATACTCTTCAGCTTAAAGTTATGGCTATTAGGAAAGCCATTTATAGGGTGATATCCCATATTGAACAGTCTTCTGTTGGGGCACAAGAAGGGTTTGTTAGAAAATTGAGAACTGTCGCCAAATCCCATTGACGGAACCTATTTCTCTTGGGAGGGCGTAGTATACGTACAGCTCTCATGAAGCGCTCCACCATCAAGTTTGTTGCCCATTTCCTTTGGGTAAAGGCCGAGATGAATGAAATCTGCACTTTTAAAGCTAACCTAGGCTGAGCCCCAAATCCAATCATACCAAACAATGACCACTGCCTACACCTATAACTGGCCTTTGCAGCAAGGAGCATTGGAGGGCAACAAACAGAAAAAACAAGGGCCAGGGATAAATCCAAGGCAAATACCAAGCTCTACTTACCGGCCAGCTGCGACTAACCAAATTAACCTGTCTAACAGTATGCATTTAAAAAAGCCCCAAATCCAATCTGGATTGTAGGAAAGACAGGATTTGAGATAAATTTGGGTCACTAGGGTCAAATTGACGTCCAGTTGCAAAGCTTGTGAACCTATCCCATATTCTGGAGTAGATGGAATTTGTTGACCCCTTTCTGGAACTCTGTAAAATTCTAATGGCCTCTGAAGAACATCCTACTCTTGTAACCCCTGTCTTTCCATCTCCAGGCTGCTAAGGCCAGTCGTGATAGTTGCGGATGCAGGATATCTCCTTGTGACAGGAGATGAGGAGTCACTGGCAGAGTGATCGGTGGGGCCCATGTTGAGATCCATTGCTAGAGAGAACCATGGCCTACAAGGCTATTAAGGTAACACTGTGATGTCTGTCAGATTCTCTGCCAACAACCTCCTCAGGAATTTCAGGATTAAGGAAAATGGAGGGAAGGCATAGGCCATTTGTGCAACCCAAGGATGTGTCAAGGCATCAGTCCCCTCTGGTAATGGATGAGGGTAGTAAGAGGAACCGGCTCACCTTGCAGTTAGTTGATGCAACAAAAAGATCCAGCTGCACACACCCCCACTCGTGGATAATTTGTTTGAATGCTTTGGGGTAAAGGGACCATACGTTGGGATCCTTGAACTGACTGGATAGGCGATACACTTCCAAGTTCTGACAGTCTGGAAGATATATAGCCCTCAAATCTGGGAGATATTACTGCGCCAATGCCATGATCGATTCCACCTCTCTCCAGAGGGATTTCACTGTGCATCCTGCCTTGATGCTGTATGTATGATACTGCTGCTGTGTTGGCCAGACAGAGCAGGACTGGGCTACCCTGTATTTTAAGGCAGCAAGGTGGCTAATGCCATAAATGCTGCGGGAAGTTCCAGAATATTGAAAACTAGGAATTCTCACTCCCAGATTCTCAAGCTCAGGGGTTGAGAATCTGGGAGAGAAGTGAGAAGCTGGCTGAGGATTCTGGAGGAAGGAGATGTATTCCTTCTTTCACCTTCCCAGTGCCAGAACAGTGCAAAGCACATCTTCCCCACCAATATACACAGACTAGGAATGTATATATATCTCTCTCTATATATATATATATATATATAGATATATATATATATATGTACATACCCTGTTTCCCCGAAAATAAGACAGTGTCTTATATTAATTTTTGCTCCCAAAGATGCGCTAGGTCTTATTTTCAGGGGATGTCTTATTTTTCCATGAAGAAGAATACGGTACACAATTATTGTTAAATAAAAATAAAGGAAGTGTATTACCTGTATATGGTACGGTAGTTGTCAAGGATCAGAGGGGGCAATTAAAATGACACAGGGGGATCAGAGGGGGATCGCGTAGAAACCCTCGTTTTTAATTATATTCTGTGACAGAATAAAAGCCCCTTTGTCCCATACATGTATATATATATATAT
>BLSH010314323.1:876646-913368 GCA_018402905.1 Glandirana rugosa | reverse complement strand
TATAGATATCTATATATATATATATATATATATATATATATATATCTATATATATATATATAGATAGATAGATAGATAGACATATAGATATATATATATAGATATGATGTGTATATATATATATATAGAGAGAGAGAGAGAGAGAGAGAGAGATGCTATACATTCCTAGCCTGCTTCTTTTGATGTGTATATTGGTGATATAATGGTATTTTTTGTAAATATTTTATTCTTTATCTTTTCACGTGACAACACTGAAGAAATGACACTTTGCTACAATAAAAAGTAGTGAGAATACAGCTTGTATAACAGTGTAAATTTACTGTCTTCTCGAAATAACTCAACACACAGCCATTAATGCCTAAACCGCTGGCAACAAAAGTGAGTACACCCCTAAGTGAAAATGTCCAAATTGGGCCCAATTAGCCATTTTTCCTCCCCTGTGTCATGTGACTCGTTAGTGTTAAAAGGTTTCAGGTGTGAATGGGGAGCATTAATAAAGCATAAATTTGGTGTTATCGCTCTCACTCTCTCATACTGGTCACCTGAGTGGGAACGTTCCATCTGCCCTGGATCTTGTGTTGTTCGAAGGTGGTGCCCCACACTGCTGCACTGGCGTCTGTAGTAACAATGATCCATGGCTGCGGCCCTAAAGGACAATGCTGTACTAGCGTTTCTTGTTGTGTCCACCACCAGAGACTCCGGTGCATCCGGCTGGTGATTCTCATTGGCTGGGCTACAAGAACCTTCTTCCATTGCATCAAGAAGCCGTACTGGAAAACTCTGAGTTTCCAATGAGCCCAGAGGATCATCGGGATACATGAAGCCATCGTCTAGAGAAGACTCATGCACTGGGGTGCTGGCATCACTGGTACAGTCAATGCCTGTTGGAACGTCACCCTGAATTTGGGGAGTTTCTGAAGGGGTAAGTAAACCGTGGCTGCCTGAGCATTGAATTAGGCCCCTAAGTAGACCATATTCTGTGTAGGCTCCAGCTGGCTCTTTTGAAAGTTGATTGTCCAGCCAAATGTCCGTAAGGTGGACAGCAGGAGCTCTCTCTGTCTCCGCAAAAGGTCTTGGTCCTGGGCCAGGAGGATGATGTCTTCCAAGAAGTGATGGACTCTGAGCCCTTTCTCTCCCAATGGGGCCAGGACTGCAATCAGAACCTTGGTGAAGGCTCGAGGAGAAGTGGATAGGGCAAAGGGGAGTCGTTGGTAATGCTTGTCCCCCAAGGCAAACCTGAGGAACTGCTGGTATGACTGACAAAATAGGAAAATGCAGGTAGGTATCCTGCAAGTCCACTGAAATCACCCAGTCTTGTGAATGAATTATCTGGATTATGGTCTGGAGAGACTCCATTTTGAATCTCTCTATCCGGATAGATTGGTTCCGCTTCTCTAGGTCGATCACTGGTCTGAAGCCCCCTGTTTTCTTCTGGACCAGGAAAAGTAGCAAGATAGACCAGAACTGATATGATTGCCCTGAACCCACTGATCTTGGCAGTGGTCTAGCCAGACCTGGGCAAATTTGTGCAGCCTGGTTCCAACCGCCTCCCCCTGGGCGGCCTGGAGTCAAAAGGGCTTCTGGGTACCTGATGGAGCCGCAGGAGCCTTAGCTTTCAGTGATCTAAAACCTCTGAAATTCAGGTACCTGTTTGGTGTCTATGGTTGGTTGCCCCCTCTGGCATCTGGACCTTCGATCCTGGGGAAGAAGGACTGATTTTACTCCTGTAACCCTTGAGATGGCCGTCTCCCATTTTTGATCGAACAGTGCCTTCCCATCAGAAGGCAGCTTGCAGCAGTTCTGCTTTGAGGATGGGTCGGCCTCCCAGGGTTTTAGCCACAAAGCTCTTTTGGCTGTGACAGAGCTCAGCATGGCTCTGGAAGACCATCAAATGAGGTCTCTAGCTGCCTCTCCCACCAGTCTGCCGAGTGTTTTATCTCCTCAAGTGCCTTGATGATTTGATCTTTAGGCAGCTGGTTTTTAATCGCATATTCCAGGTTTTGCGTCCACACTCGCATATCGCTTGCTATGGCGGGTTACAGGCACAGCCTGCAGCGGGGTAGGACTTTCTTAAGTCTGTGTTGATGCACCTATCTAAGACATCAAGGAAGAATCAAATCAAATCAAATTTTATTTGTCACATACACATACATACAGGGTACGACATGCAGTGAAATGCTTATTACGACGGTCCGGCATGAGGGAATAGGATGGGCAGAAAAATAATACAAAGAAAAAGATGTATATATAAAAAATGCTTATGGCAGTAAATAGTAAAACAGTAAACAACAGTAAACAATAAACAATATAAGGCGGTTTAGATTGTCCATAAAGTGTCTGTGTGCGAAATGGTGTGGTGTAAAGTGTCCGTGTGCGGTATGGTGTGGTATAAAATATAATGTGCACTGTGCTGTGCGAGTCCAGGTGAGATATGTACAGAGAAGAAGTGTGATGATAGAGAGAGTGGAACCGTTTTTAGATCCTGGGTGTCTCCTGGTTTAAACTCCGAATAGCCTGCGGGAAGAAGCTCCTCCTCATTCTCTCTGTGTTCGCTTTCAGGGAGCGGAAGCGTTTCCCTGACCGCAACAGAGAAAAGAGTCCATTATTGGGATGGCTGCGTTCCTTCATAATCTTCCTGGCTCTGGTCTGGCACTGCGTGCTGTAGATGTCCTGCAGGTTAGGGAGCTCGGTGTGGATGGTACGTTCAGCTGAACGCACCACCCTCTGGAGGCTCGCCTGTCCTGCATGGTGCTGTTCCCGAACCAGGAAGTGATGCTACCCGACAGACCGCTCTCAATGGTGCAGGTGTAGAAAGACTTTAGCACCTGAGAGGGAAGTTTAAAGTCCCTTAAGCGTCTCAGATGGTGCAGACGCTGCCGGGCTTTCTTCACCAGGGTGTTGGTGTGACAGGACCAAGACAGTTCCTGTGTGATGTGAACACCTAGGTATCGGAAACTGTCCACTCTCTCCACTGGGGTCCCGCTGATGTTTAGCGGTTGGTATGACCGCTCCTGCTTCGTGCTGAAGTCCACGATCAACTCCTTAGTCTTGTCAATGTCAATTGTCAAAGTCTTAGTCAATGGAAGCGTGTTCCATTGGAGGTGAAACATTTTTGGCCAGCCTAGTGGCTGCCACTTCCACTGTCAGTGGGTTAGATAACCATGCCGCATCCTCCTCCCTGAGTGAATACAACTTCTGCAACCTAGTAGTTGAAGATGATTTTCTTTCCCCTTTCTCCCACTCCTCCTGAAACAGGCCTCTTAATTCTGTCACCTGCTTTTTCTATGTGGGGATAATGTCACCTGCTTTTTCTATGTGGGGATAATAAGTTTCTCTCCTTTAAAGGAGGTTCTGGGTCTTCCCATTGCAGTGCAGCTTTTACTGCCTTAACCACTTCAGCCCCAGAAGGATTTACCCTCTTCCTGACCAGCACTTTTTGCGATTCGGCACAGTGTCGGTTTAACAATTGCGCGGCCATGCAACGTTGTACCCAAACAAAATTGATAACCTTTTTTTCCCACAGATAGAGCTTTCTTTGGTGGTATTTGATCACCTCTGCTTTTTTTATTTTTTGCGCTATAAACAAAGAGCGACTGTTTTGAAAAAAATATATATATTTTTTTACTTTTTGCTATAATACATAGCCAAAAAAAATATAAAACAACAAATGTATTAATCGGTTTAGGCCAAAATATATTCTTCTACATATTTTTGGTATATAAAATCGCAAAAAGCGTTTATTGATTGGTTTGCGCAAAAGTTATCGCGTCTAAAAAATGATGAGACAATGAGAATTGATTTATGGCGTTTTTATCATTTCTTTTTTTTACTGGTAATGGCGGCGATCTGTGATTTTTATCAGGACTGCGATATTGCGGCAGACAGATTGGACACTTGACACTTTTTTGGGATCATTGACATTTATACAGCAATCAGTGCTAAAAAAAAAAAGCCAAATGGCAGGGAAGGGGTTAACACGAAGGGGGCAATCAAGGGGTTAAATGTGTTCCCTCACTGTGTTCTAATTGTGTGGGGGCTGGGCTGGCAGGGACATTACAGATCTAACAGATCCCGGTTACTGGGATCAGATCACTGTCATGTCCCCTGACCGAACAGGAAACCGCCATGTATTAGGCGATCGTAGGTCGCCGGCAGACATGGAGTCTGCCCGACCCATGGCCACATTCACGTGGCGGCGCGCACCCGCCCGCAACTGGTTAATGAATGGTGGCACCATTGCAAATGCGAAGGCTTAACCCTTAGGATCCTCAGCTGAGGAGGAGGCGGTATCCTCTTGTCTGGTTGGCTGTAATGCTGGGGAATCAGCCTGCCTAATGCGCTGGGCTGGCGTCACCCCTGAAGTGCCTGGTACCTCTCTAGTTAGAGAGGGTTGAATGACTTGGTTTAGCCCTGTTGTAGCACCCACACTCTGTTCGTCCGCTTCTATCCCTGTTTTTTTGTGACGACCGGAAAATTCTGCCAGGGGTCATGGACTGAGCAAGGTTGACATCTGCTGACACTCATACTCCTTGTCTCTGGCAAGCTGCCTGAAGCAGCGGCTGCAAATTAGCTTTCCTGGCATGGGGTCTTCTCCACATGACCAACATTTGCCTTTTGGGCGTTGGGCCCTTGGAGGAGAAGCTGTGTGCTTTCTCTTAAGCGTGCATTTGCGTCCTTTGTACTGGGGTCTGCCAGGACTGGAGGAGTCACTCTCTGCCTTGGAAAAATCCTGCTGATCCAGAGAGCCTCTGGACTTCCTAGAGCGGGAGAGTGAGGGGCCTGGGCTGAAATAGGAACGCTCTTCAGGGTATAGCGCACTCTTTTCTCCCGCATCTTCTTACTTAACCAAAGGTGGCCCTTACCCGATAATGCAGCAGTCTTGGTTGTGTGGCAGTAGGCTCATGCTGACAGAGGCCCAAATTTATAAGAATCTTTGGTTTTCTTGAGGCAAGAAAATATTATTTCTACTGGTGTTCTTTTTATGATCTCATTCAGCGACACAGGGAACATTTAATTCATTGGGATTGGCATCTGTGTGACAGCCTTCTTAGAGGTCTGGTCAGCAGACCAAAGCTTACAATCACAGCAACCTGCAGGTGACCAGCAGACACCGACAGCCTACAGATTAAGGATTCTGAGTCCACTGGACTTTTTAGTAAGCTACTCCCAAATGTGCTCTTGCAAAACAAACAGGTAAATCAGTAATTTCCACTTGTGTTAGATAAAATCAGGATTTGAATATACTAAATACAAGTGTTTTTTGACCTCTCTAATGTATAGACCGTCAAAATTAGCTGGTAGGCTTACATCTTTTCCTGGTGGTGGTGGCAATCACGTAGATCAAAAGGAGTGATTGTGGTGGTGTGTTTATGTTTTTATATATATATATATATATATATATATATATACACACACACACACACACACACACACGCAGTGCTCCGTATTAATGAGTACACCCCTTTTGAAAAGTAAGATTTTAATCAATATCTCAATGAACACAAGAACAATTTCCAAATTTTTGACAAAACTGTTTTATAGATCATTTGTTTAGCTACATTACATAAAAGTAAAGTTAATAATATAACTTAGATTACAGAATCTTCAGTTTTACTTAAATTAGTTGATGCAAAAATGAATACACCCACAACAAAAACTACTACATCTCGTATTTTGTATGACCTCCATGATTTGTAAGGACAGCACCAAGTCTTCTAACCATGGATTTAACAAGTTGGGGACATATTGCAACATCTTTTACTATTCTTCAAGAAAAGAACGACCTCTTTTAGAGTCTGGATGGAGAGTGATGCTCATCATGTCTCTTCAGAATTCCCCATAGGTGTTTGACTGGGTTTAGATCAGGAGACATACAAGGCGGTCCCCTAGTTACAAACATCTGACTTACAAACGACTCCTACTTACAAACGGAGGTAGAAAACAGGAAGTGAGAGGAAATCTCCCCATAGGAAGGGAAATTCACTCCTGTAAGAGTTATCATGGGAAAAAGATGTCTCCACTGATGCTTTATCACCAAGGTTTGTTTCCACAACAACCCAAAATTTTCAAAATCCAATTATCATTGGGACAGAAAGTGAAGTGAAATCTTCTGAACAGGGGCACCGACAGCAAAACAAATATTACAGGGGTGTTAACCCTTCCCTATGCTATTCTAAAAGCTTAAAAATATTTTTTTTGGTTGAAGCTACACTTAAAAATTGTACCTGTTGCGACTTACAAACAAATTGAACTTAAGAATAAACCTACAGTCCCTATCTTATTTGCAACCTGGGGACTGCCTGTACCTAGCAACTAAATCACTTTCATCCTGTTCTTCTTCAGAAATGCAACAGTGGCCTTATATGTGTGTTTTTGGTCATTGTCATTTTAGAAAAGTGCATGATGACCATGGGCACAGAGTGATAGTAGAATCTTCTCTTCATTACAGTGCATTGATAAAGGTTTTTTATTCCTTGAAATTTTCCACATTTTGTCATGTTACTACCAAAAGTGTAAAATTATTTTATTGGAATTTTATGTGATAGACCAACTCAAAGTGGCACATAATTGTTAAAATGATAAATGGTTTTCAATTTTTTATTACAAATAAAATGTTTGAAAAGTGTGGTGTGCATTTGTATTCAGCCCCCCTGAATCAATACTTGTAGAACCAACTTTAGATGCAATTACACCTGCAAGTTTTTTTTGGGGATGTCTCTACCAGCTTTGCACATCTAGAGAGTGAAATTTTGCCCATTTTTCTTTGCACAATAGCTCAAGCTCTGTCAGATTGAATGGAGAGCGCCTGTGAACAGCAATTTTCAAGTCTTGACACAAATTCTCAATTGGATTTAGGTCTGGAATTTGACTGGGCCATTCTAACACATGATTATGCTTTGAACTAAACCATTCCATTGTAGCTGCACTGGCTGTATGTTTAGGGTCATTGTCTTGCTGGAAGGTGAACCTCCATCCCAGTCTCAAGTCTGTTGCAGACTCCAACAGGTCTTCTTCTAAGATTGCCCTGTATATGGCTCCATCTATCGTCCCATCAACTTTGACCAGCTTCCCTGTCCCTGCTGAAGAAAAGCACCCCCACAATATGATGCTGCCACCACCATGTTTCATGGTGGGGGTGGTGTGTTCAGGGTGATGTGCAGTGTTAATTTCCCGCAACATATAGCGTTTTATTTTTATGGCAAAAAGTTCAATTTTGGTCTCATCTGACCAGAGCACCTTCTGCATTGCCGTGCTGCATTTGGACAAAAGGTAGGATCTCTAGCCTGCAATGCCTAGGGGCCAATATAGGGGGGATACTTACACTCGAGAGGAAATGTAGTCCTGGTCTCAGCAACTGGCAGCTACCCAGCAGGAGAGAGAGATTACAAAGGAACTTTAGATTGGACAGTTTGGCACCCTTTCTCTGCCCAAGAAGCTGCCAAGACCCTTGTGGAATATGCATTGACCAACAAAGGGGAAGTAGCATGCACTTGCAGTGTTCTAATGAGGACAACCAATCATACAAGCAGGAAATTATATTTTTGAGGATATTCTGCATACCAACTGTGCACAGAAGGCCTCCAGATTGCCATATCGCAATACATTTTACAAAAAATTACAATGCTGTAGATTGAAAAGAAAAGGTAATTTTAATATAGCAAATATACATAGTTACATAGTTAGTCAGGTTGAAAAAAGACACAAGTCCATCCAGTTCAACACAAAAAAAAAACAAGCAAAAATTTATATTTATATATATATATATATATATATATATATATACACACATACATACACAACCAAATAATCCCATATACAATCCATCACCCACAGCTGATCCAGAGGAAGGCAAAAAACTCCCAGCAAAGCATGGATCCAATTTGCTATAACGGGGGAAAAAATTCCTTCCTGATTCCCCGAGAGGCAATCGGATTCACCCTGGATCAACTTTACCTAAAAATGTTAGTACCCAGTTATATTATTTACATTAAGGAAAGAATCCAGGCCTTTTTTAAAGCAATCAATCGTGCTGGCCAAAACCCCCTCTGGAGGGAGTCTATTCCACATTTTCACAGCTCTTACTGTGAAGAAACCTTTCCGTATTTGTAGATGAAATCTTTTTTCCTCTAGACGTAAAGAGTGCCCCCTTGTCCTTTGTGATGACCTTAAAGTAAATAACTCCACACCAAGTTCACTATATGGACCACTTATATACTTGTACATGTTGATCATATCCCCCCTTAATCTCCTCTTCTCAAGAGAGAATAAATTCAGATCCTCTAATCTTTCCTCATAGCTGAGCACCTCCATGCCTCTTATTAGTTTGGTTGCCCTTCTCTGCACTTTCTCCAGTTCCCCGATATCCTTTTTGAGAACTGGTGCCCAAAACTGAACTGCATATTCCAGATGAGGTCTTACTAATGATTTGTACAGGGGCAAAATAATGTCTCTATCTCTGGAGTCCATACCTCTCTTAATACAAGAAAGGATTTTGCTTGCTTTGGAAACCGCAGCTTGGCATTGCATGCCATTATTAAGCTTATGATCTACCAACACCCCCAGATCCTTCTCCACTATGGATTCCCCCAGTTGTACTCCCCCTAGTATAATTATATGTTATATTTTCCCACAAAATTAAAGCTACCCTTTGACTAGTTCAGCTCTTTGGATGTACAAACACAGTGTTGGTGGGGGATGCCTAGTGCACCGGTGTTCTGCCAGCGGGGGGCGTGGGAGTCTTTCCGGTCGGTAGAACACGATTACTGCTATAGCCGCCAGCAGTAATTGTATGTGAGAAATCCAACAGGCTGGTTGTACCCAAGTTAATCAATGGATCGACTTGGGTACAATCAGCTTGCCCATGCATGGATCAAATAGCCTGAATTTCGATCCATGTATACCCAGCTTTAGTGTACACGGTAGCATTTTATTTTCATTTCTTTCCTGATAAGTGGTAAGCTTGTCTGTTATTTCAGTCCATATATGTAATTTATTAACTCCTCCTAAGGCAACAGCATATGGGGACTTTAAATTTCTATCTTTTTATTGAATTTAAATAACAAAGAAAACTGGGGGACGGAGAATAAGAAAACAGGTATTTGGGTACAGATGTTATTAGTGTTATAACAAAATTATCAGTAACAAAGATGTCAGCTTAAGTAAAGAAAGAAATTTGTGGTTATGACATAACATTTGTTTGGATGATAAGTAGATACACAATATCAAATAAAGTTGTGTTTCATAACCAATAATCTACTGTCTTTCTTGCACCAAGTGTTCAAAATGAAACAAAAAACAATTAAAATGTAAGTTTTAGGATGGTCCCCAAGGGGAAGGGAAAGGGGAAGAAGAGAAAGAAGAGAAAGGACCAAAAAGGAGGGGGGCATAAATGAGACTTTACACCACACCTATTGCCATTTATCTTTTGCTTTGTTTTCTTCCTTTAGTTTGTATCTAGTTATGATTTGTGTGAGAATATAACAATTTATAATGAGAAAGAGCAATCCAGCTAGCCACATATGTAAAAATGTGTTTTTTCCTTCAAATTCCAGACAATAGGCTGGAGCCAGCCACAAAGCCTACAAGAGAAAAAGAGCAGTGTTAGTTCCATATATATAACTGAAAGAGTGGTAGACAAGGTGAAGGCCAATTCACATTTTTTATTTTAGGCTTTGCTATGGTTTTAGTTGAAGTGATTGTAGCCGTATTAGTGCAATAGTGCCAGAGAAAATTGAGTACTGTCCGTGATACTTTTTTTATTTGCACTAACATAAAATTTTTCAGGACAAGCTTTCGGGGTATCTCCCCTTCTTCAAGGTCCAAGCAGTACTGAATAAAAACTGTTTTAGCCAAATGTTAAAAAAAGGGAAAAAAAAAAAGAGAAAAAAACCTCTAAGGGAAAGGAAAAACAAACAAATGCAAATCAATGTATAAGGCCATGGTAATGAAACTAGCTGTAGAGATAGTGAGATAAGACAGGCAGAGTTATAGACTGGGGAGGGGAGGGGGGTGACAGTCACAGAGGGGGTCGTAAAATTTAAGAATAGTGAGTGAGAAAACCTATATCCAAGTTTAAGCCATTATTTTTTGTGTCAAAAAGAAGAATCATTCTTAGTTCAAACATTTTCCTTTCCTGCGTGGTTCTGAAGTCCCCTTTAAGAACTAAAACATTGAGGTTTTCAATAGTGTGGTCCGGACTTATACATTGATTTGTATTTGTTTGTTTTTCCTTTCCCTTAGAGGTTTTTTTCTCTTTTTTTTTTCTCTTTTTTTAACATTTGGCTAAAACTGTTTTTATTCAGTACTGCTTGGACCTTGAAGAAGGGGAGATACCCCGAAAGCTTGTCCTGAAAAATTTTATGTTAGTGCAAATAAAAAAAGTATCACGGACAGTACTCAATTTTCTATGGTTTTAGTATAAGTGCTATGGTTAGGACAAGAATGTTGAGTTCTAAAACCATTAGTATGCTTAAAGCGGAGCCCCATCCAAAAGGGGAAGTTCTGCTTTAACCACTTGACCACTGGGCACTTAAACTCCCTTCCAAACCAGACTAATTTTCAGCTTTCAGTGCTCTCACATTTTAAATGACAATTACTCAGTCATACTACACTGTACCCATATGAAATTGTTCTTTTTTTCACACAAATAGAGCTTTCTTTTGGTGGTATTTAATCACCATTGGGGTTTTTATTTTTGCGCTATAAACGGAGAAAGACCGAAAATTTTGTAAAAAAATGCATTTTTCTTTGTTTCTGTTATATAATTTTGCAAATCAAAATTTATGAAGAAAAATCACTGGCCAAAATTTATACTGCTACATATCTTTGGTAAAAATAACCCAAATGAATGTATATTATTCGGTCTTTGTGAAAGTTATAGAGTCCACAAACTATGGTGCCAATCACTGAAAATTGAGCACACCTGATGTACTGACGGCCTATCTCATTTCTTGAGACCCTAACAAGCCAGTAAAGTACAAATACCCCCCAAATGACCTCTTTTTGGAAAGTAGACAGTCCAAAGTATTTAATAAGAGGAATGGCGAGTTTTTTGAAGTTGTACTTTTTTCCAAAATGAAGATTTTTTTTCCTCCTTCTGGGGTTTTTTTTTTTTGTATAGTCGGGGATTGTTTCACTGTAAGGTAGGGATGGGTTATTCTCAGAGGTGGATCACTGAGGGGAGGGAAGACGTGGTTGGAGGGACGGGGAGAGGAACAGGGAATATATGTTGGTATCTTCCTCCTTCTGGGGTTTTATTTTTGTGTTATTTTATTTTATTATGTTGTTTTTCTTCTTTCCCCTGGGTACCCTAGAGCGTCTGGGTTATGGTGGAGAAGGGAGGTTAATATATATTTTAGGTGTGAAAAGAATGGTTTTTGAATATGTATGATATTAAGAATGTAGGGAAGTATGTCGTAAACCTAATTATGTATGTATTGTATCTTTTTTGAATGAAGAAAATTGAAAACATTTAATAAAGCTTGTTAATAAAAAAAAAAAACAGGTTATTTCTTACACCCAGCATATGCATACCACAAATTACACCCCAAAACACATTCTACTACTCCTAAGTATAACGATACCCCATGTGTGCAACTTTTACACAGCGTGGACACATACAAAGACCCAACATGCAGGGACCACCATCAGGCGTTATAGGAGCATAAATTACACATCTAATTTCCTGACTACCTCTTGCAATTTTGAAGGTCCTGGAGCTCCAAGACAATTTAAACGCCCAAAAAATTACCCCATTTTGGAAAGTAAACACCCCAGCGTATATTCTAGGAGGCATAATGAGTCTTTTGAACATGTAATTTTTCTCACACGTTTTTGGAAAATGTGGAAAGAAACAGAAAGAACAGGTGTTCTAGGGGCATACATTTCAAATCTAATTTGACTACCTATTACACTATTGTGAGGCACTGTAGTGGCACTGATGAGCGCTGTAGTGGCACTGATGAGCGCTGTAGTGCCATGGATGTGTCACGGATGAGAACTGATGTGGTATGGATGAGTATATAAATGAGGCATAAATGAGCACGAATGGAGGTGGATGAGGATGACTGAGCCGTGGATGGGGATGACTGCGCACGGATGGGGATGGCTGAGCACGGATGGGGATGGCTGAGCACGGATGGGGATGGATGAGCACAGATGCATGGGGGAGCACAGATGCATGGGTAAGCATGCATGGATGGGTGAGCACAGTGAGCACAGATGCATGGGTGAGCACAGATGGATGGCGGAGCACAGATGCATGGCTGAGCATGGATGGATGGCGGAGCATGGATGCATGGCTGAGCATGGCTGGATAGGTGAGCACGGATGCATGGGTGATCATGGCTGGATGGGTGAGCACGGATGCATGGGTGAGCATGGCTGGATGGATGAACACGGATGCATGGGTGAGCATGGCTGGATGGGTGAACATGGATGCAGGAGTGAGCATGGCTGGATGGGTGAACACGGATGGGTGAGCACGGATGCATGGGTGATGGATGAGTGAGCATGGATGAGGCTGGATGGTTGAGCACGGATGGATGGATGGGGGGTCCAGACTGTCACATAGCAGTGCAGTGGGCACTTCAGATTCTGCCCACAGCACTGCTGCTTCCGATCTCTCCCCCTCTCCTTTCACACTGCACTGATTGGTGTGAAGAGGTCAGAGACAAGCCAGATATCCGCCGGCTTGTTTACATCTGATGGAGCGATCACGTAAATGCCCACTGCAGGCTCACGGACCCGGCTGTCACAGATGCTCCCGGGTGCACGCCCCAGGGGGCGCACGGGAGCGGAGTTCTGGGAGGAAGTTATAGTACGGCTTCACAGAATAATGAGTCCACCTTGCGAACGTGTTTCTATATGACACGGTCGGCAAGTGGTTGAGCACGCCTCCCATGCCACATTTGGCATATCATTTTTTTTGGGAGGGTACCTAGTTTTCCCAAGTTCTCCTCTCCCCCTCCCTCCTTGCAATCTTCTGGGACACGTCACAGGTCCTGATTGCCCGAGCATTCAGAAGGCTGCAGCGCGACTCGCGCATGCGCACCTAGCTGTGAAGCTGCAAGCTGTCACAGCCGGGTGCCTACAGTTGTAATGCAGGGGAGAGGAGAGGGAGTGAATCGAGGGTTCGGGCGGCCACATTGCTGGATCCTGGGACAGGTGAGTGTGTGTTTATTAAAAGTCAGCAGCTACACTATTTTTTCCACTTGACACAATGTTAATTTGTCTAAAGGCACATAACTGTTTACTTCCACAGAACTAACATCTATCTTTAACTTTAACCCAAACCGTTTTTGAACGCATTTAATAAATCATTTTAGGCCTGAAGATTACACAAAACCCCCAAACGTTATATATTTTATGAAAGCAAACATACTAGAGAATAAAATAATGGTAGTTACAATTTTTTATGTGACATGATATTACCACAAAGGTCTAGGTTACACTAGCCAGGGAAAGTGGCAGGTGACCTAGAAATTGTATCAAATACTTACCGTAATTTTCCTTTCCTGACGCCAATACATGGCAGCATACATATGATATAGCTCCGCCCCAATATCCACCCACAGGACCTGTTTAGCTCTATAAAAGTCTGACTGAGAGCTACCTCCCCCATTCTCTGTATAAAGCACTAAGATCAGAGGGAGGGTGCATATGCTGCCATGTATTGGCTTCAAGGAAAATTATGGTAAGTATTTGATGCAATTTTCCATTTTCCTGACGCCAACATGGCAGCATACATATGATAAATAATGAGCTTTTGAGAGGGTTGGTTTAATTTTGCAAACTTAGCATTTACTTGACAATAGACATAGTAGCTTGGATAGCTTTCCTCCCAAACTCTACTGTAGTAAGAGCTGCTGGATCCACCCTGTAGAGTTTCAGGAACGTATGATGTGATGACCAGCTAGCCGTTTTGCAGACTGTCTCCAGACACACTCCTGCCCAAGCTGCCCAAGAAGAAGCCATCGCCTTGGTTGAGTGAGCTCCAATCACCTCCGGAGGATCCCTCCTGGCTGCTCTATATGCCCGGTGAATAGTTTTCACTATCCAGGCCGAGAAGGTTCTGGTCAAGGCCTCCTTCCCTTTAAATTTTCGGGTAGGTATTATGAAAGGTCTGTCAGAACGTCTGAATGCAGAAGTAGCCAGGAGATAGGCTTTGAGGACTTTTGGAATATACAGCTGGTGCAGATCACTGGGAAGGCTGGAAACATCCGTTCGCTGGATAGATGAAATATTGATGCCACTTTGGGAACAAAGTGATCTAATGGTCTCCGTACCTGGTATAAGATTCGGCTGCCCCCAATGCCTGGAGTTCCGATACCCTTCCGCTTAAAGTTATGGCTATTAGGAAAGGGTGATATCCCATATAGGGTGATATCCCATATTGAACAGTCTTCTGTTGGGGCACAAGAAGGGTTTGTTAGAATATTGAGGACAATCGCCAAGTCCCATTGACGGAACCTATTTCTCTTGGGAGCGTGTAGTATACGTACAGCTCTCATGAAGCACTCCACCATCAAGTTTGTTGCCCATTTCCTTTGGGTAAAGGCCGAGATGGATGAAATCTACACTTTTAAAGTGAACCTAGGCTGAGCCCCAAATCCAATCTGGATTGCAGGAAAGACAGGATTTGAGATATATTTAGGTCCCTAGGGTCAAATTGACATCCAGTTACAGAGCTTGTGAACCTATCCCATATTCTGGAGTAGATGGAATTTGTTGACCCCTTTCTGGAACTTTGTAAAGTTCTAATGGCTTCTGAAGAACATCCTACTCTTGTAACCCCTGTCTTTCCATCTCCATGCTGATAAGGCCAGTCGTGATGGTTGTGGATGTAGGATATCTCCTTGTGACAGGTGATGAGGAGTCAATGGCAGAGTGATTGGTGGGGCCCACGTTGAGATTCATTGCCAGAGAGAACCATGGCCTATGAGGCCATTAACGTAACACTGTGATGTCTGTCAGATTCTCTGCCAACAATCTCCTCAGGAATTTCAGGATTAAGGAAAATGGAGGGAAGGCATAGGCCATTTTTGCAACCCAAGGATGTGTCAAGGCCTCAGTCCCCTATGGATGAGGGTAGTAAGAGGAATCGGCTCACCTTGCAGTTGGTTGATGCGACTAAAAGATCAAGCTGCAGACACCCCCACTCGTGGATAATCTGTTTGAATGCTGCGGGGTAAAGGGACCATACATTGGGATCCTTGAACTGTCTGTATAGGCATTCCACTTCCAAGTTCTGACAGTCTGGAAAATATATGGCCCTCAAATCTGGGAGATATTGCTGTGCCAATGCCATGATCGATTCCACCTCTCTCCAGAGGGATTTGCTGTGCATCCTGCCTTGTTGCTGTATGTATGATACTGCTGCCATGTTGTCCAGACAGAGCAGGACTGGGCTACCCTGTATTTAAGGCAGCAAGGTGGCGAACGCCATAAATGCTGCGGGAAGTTCCAGAATATTGAAAACTAGGGCCTGAGTGGGAAAGTTCCATCTGCCCTGGATCTTGTGTTGTTCGAAGGTGGCGCCCCACATTGCTGCACTGGCATCTGTAGTAATAATGATCCATGGCTGCGACCCTAATGGACGATGCTGTACTAGCGTTTCTTGTCGTGTCCTCCAACAGAGACTCCGGTGCATCCGGCTGGTGATCCTCATTGGCTGGGCTACAAGAACCTTCTTCCATTGCATCAAGAAGCCGTACAGGAAAACTCTGAGTTTCCAATGAGCCCAGGGGATCATCGGTATACATGAAGCCATCGTCTAGAGAAGACTCATGCACTGGGGTGCTGACATCACTGGTACAGTCAATGCCTGTTGGAACGTCACCCTGAATTTGGGGAGTTTCTGAAGGGGTAAGTAAACTGTGGCTGCCTGAGCATTGAATTGGGCCCCTAAGTAGACCATATTCTGTGTAGGCTCCAGCTGGCTCTTTTGAAAGTTGACTGTCCAGCCAAATGTCCGTAAGGTGGACAGCAGGAGCTCCATCTGTCTCTGCAAAAGGTCTTGGTCCTGGGCCAGGAGGATGATGTCTTCCAAGAAGTGATGGACTCTGAGTCCTTTCTCTCCCAATGGGGCCAGGGCTGCAATCAGAACCTTGGTGAAGGTTCGAGGAGAAGTGGATAGGCCAAAGGGGAGTCGTTGGTAATGCTTGTCACTCAAGGCGAACCTGAGGAACTGCTGGTATGACTGACAAAATAGGAAAATGCAGGTAGGTATCCTGCAAGTCCACTGAAATCACCCAGTCTTCTGAATGATTTATCTGGATTATGGTCTGGAGAGACTCCACTTTGAATCTCTCTATCCGGATAGATTGGTTCCGCTTCTCTAGGTCGATCACTGGTCTGAAGCCCCCTGTTTTTTTTCTGAACCAGGAAGAGTGGTGGTGAGATAGACCAGAACTGATATGATTGCCCTGAACCCACCGATCTTGGCAGTGGTCTAGCCAGACCTGGGCAAATTTGAGCAGCCTAGTTCCAACCGCCTCCCCCTGGGCGGCCTGGAGTCAAAAGGGCTTCTGGGCACCTGTGATGGAGCCGCAGGAGCTTTAGCTTTCAGTGATCTAAAACCTCTGAAATCCAGGTACCTGTTTGGTGCCCCTATGGTTGGTTGCCCCCTCTGGCGTCTGGACCTTCGATCCTGGGGAAGAAGGCCTGATTTTCCTCCAGTAACCCTTGAGATGGCCGTCTCCAGTTTTTGGTCAAACAATGCATTCCCATCAGAAGGCAGCTTGCAGCAGTTCTGCTTTGAGGATGGGTCGGCCGACCAGGGTTCTAGCCACAAAGCTCTTTTGGCTGTGACTGAGCTCAGCATGGCTCTGGAAGATCATCAAATGAGGTCTCTAGCTGCCTCTCCCACAAGTCAGCCGAGCTGGTTTTTATTCCAAGTTTTGCGTATATCGCTTGCCATGGCAGGTTACAGGCACCGCCTGCAGCGAGGTAGGACTTTCTTAAGTCTGTGTTGATGCACCTATCTAAGATATCACGAAAGGAAGAAGCGTGTTCCATTGGAGGTGAAACATTTTTGGCCAGCCTAGTGGCTGCCGCTTCCACTGTCAGTGGGTTAGATAACTATGCCGCATCCTCCTCCCTGAGTGAATACAACTTCTGCAACCTATTGGTTGAAGATTATTTTCTTTCTCCTTTCTCCCACTCCTCCTGAAACAGGCCTCTTATTTCTGTCATAAGAGGAAAGGTAGCTACCTGCTTTTTCTAGGTGGGGATAATAAGTTTCTCTCCTTTAAAGGAGGTTCTGGGTCTTCCCATTGCCTTAACCACTTCAGCCCCGGAAGGATTTACCCTCTTCCTGACCTGTCGTTTTAACAATTGCGAGGCCATGCGATGTTGTACCCAAGCAAAATTGATGTCCTTTTTTTCCACAGATAGAGCTTTCTTTGGTTGTATTTGATCACCTCTGCGTTTTTTATTTTTTGCGCTATAAACAAAGAGCGACAGTTTTAAAAAAATATATATATTTTTTTTACTTTTTGCTATAATACATATCCAAAAAAATATAACAAAACAAATGTATTCATCAGTTTAGGCCAAAATATATTCTTCTACATACTTTTGGTAAATAAAATCACAAAAAGCGTTTATTGATCGCGTCTACAAAATGATGAGAAAATGAGAATTGATTTATGGCGTTTTTATTATTTCTTTTTTTTTTACTGGTAATGGTGGCGATCTGTGATTTTTATCAGGACTGCGATATTGCGGCAGACAGATTGGACACTTGACACTTTTTTGGGACCATTGACATTTATACAGCAATCAGTGCTAAAAAAAGCCAAATGGCAGGGAAGGGGTTAACACTAAGGCAGCAATCAAGGGGTTAAATGTGTTCCCTCACTGTGTTCTAATTGTGTGGGGGCTGGGCTGGCAGGGACATTACAGATCTAACAGATCCCCGTTACTGGGATCAGATCACTGTCACGTCCCCTGACAGAACGGGAAACCGCCATGTATTAGGCGATCGCAGGTCGCCGGCGGACATGGAGTCTGCCCGACCCGTGGCCACATTCACGTGGTGGCGGGCACCCGCCCGCAACTGGGTAATGAATGGTGGTACCATTGCAAATTCGAAGGCTGAACCCTTAGGATCCTCAGCCGAGAAGGAGGCGGTATCCTCTTGTCTGGTTGGCTGTAATGCTGGGGAATCAGCCTGCCTAATGCGTTGGGCTGGCATCACCCCTGAAGTGCCTGGTACCTCTCTAGTTAGAGAGGGTTGAATGACTTGGTTTAGCCCTGTTGCAGGACCCACATTCTGTTCGTCCGCTACTATCCCTGGTTTGTTGTGACGACCGGAAAATTCTGCCAGGGGTCATGGACTGAGCAAGGTTGACATCTGCTGATGCTCATACTCCTCGTCTCTGGCAAGCTGCCTGAAGCAGTGGCTGCAAATTAGCTTTCCTGGCATGGGGTCTTCTCCACAGGAGCAACATTTGCCTTTCGGGCGTTGGGCCCTTAGAGGAGAAGCTGTGTGCTTTCTCTTAAGCATGCATTTGCGTCCTTTGTACTGGGGTCTGCCAGGACTGGAGGAGTCACTCTCTGCCCTGGAAAAATCCTGCTGATCCAGAGAGCCTCTGGACTTCCTAGAGCGGGAGAGTGAGTGGCCTGGGCTGAAATAGGAACGCTCTTCAGGGTATAGCGCACTCTTTTCTCCCGCATCTTTTTACTTATCCAAAGGTGGCCCTTAACTGATAATGTAGCGGTCTTGGTTGTGTGGTGGTAGGCTCATGCTGACAGAGGAGCTGAAAGGTGCAAAGGGGACTGCAAGGTAATAGAGAAAGAAATAAGAGAAGAGAGAGATGGGAAAAAAACACATATATACATATAAATATATATTTTTTTTGCAAGACAAAGCAGAGAAATCTGAACAAAATATACCCCCATCTCCTTACCACACATTCTGCCCTGCCCCCCCCCATTCCCCCTCACTGCAATAAAAAGACTTACCTGTCCTTGACTGCTCCTCTGCAAAGGCGTTGACTGTCCTGATGCCAAGAATCAAAGAGCATCCATTACTCCCTAATGTGCTCTTTAAATAGGGTGCTCTTTGCAAAACTTCCTCCCATCTAGGAAGGCAGAGAAATTAGAGGGAAGCCTTTTCCCCTAAGATGGCCGCAGCAACCTCGCGGCACAACACGCATGCTTTGGCGTCCCCAGGCTCCGAAAACATGGCCGCTGGAGGCCCCAGAGTCCACTGCACATGCGTGGAATAGCCTGTGGCCGCCGTGTTAGACTCAAAGTGCAAGCCCCCACCCCCCTGAGACCCACGAGAAGATTGAGCCCTGCCAGAGGATCCCCCACACAAGCGCAGCCTCCCCCACATACTTAAACAGGGCTGGACTGGGACAAAAATTTGGCCCTGGACTTCATCCAGACCGGCCCACTTTAATTTTGCAAACACACAAAAACTGTATAAAAATATATGGAATTGCGCAAAATAAAAAAAAAATCCCCTATTGGGCATAGGACAGGGCATAGCCATACCAGTGCCCATTAATGCAGCCACACCAGTGTCCATTAATACAGGCTCACCAGTGCCCATTAATGCAGCATGACCTTAGCCCATTAATGCAGCCACACAAGTGCCCATTAATGCAGCCACACCAGTGCCCATTAATGCAGCCTCCTCACCAGTGCCCATTAATGCAGCCTAATCCGTGCCCATTAATGTAGCCTCACCAGTGCCCATTAATGGTGCCACACCAGTGCCCATTAATGGTGCCACACCAGTGCCCATTAATGCAGCTACAGCAGTGTCCATTAATGCAGCCACACTAGAGCCTATTAATGCAGCCTCACCAGTTCCCATTATGCATCCTCACCAGTGCCCATTAATGCAGCCTGATCAGTGCCCATTAATGCAGCCTCACAAGTGTCCATTAATGGAGCCTCAACAGAGCCCATTAATGCAGCCACACCAGTGCCCATTAATGCAGCCACACCAGTGCTCATTAATGCAGCCTGATCAGAGCCCATTAATGCAGCTACACCAGTGCCCATTAATGCATCCACATCAGTGCCCATTAATGCAGCCCCATTAGTGCCCATTAATGCAGCCTCACCAGTGCCCATTAATACAGCCTGATCAGTTCCCATCAGCGCAGCCACACCAGTGCCCATTAATGCAGCCTCACCAGTGCCAATTTATGTAGCCACACCAGTGTCCATCAGTGCACCCACACCAGTGCCCATTTACGAAGCCTGATCAGTGCCCATTAATGCAGCTGCACCAGTGCCCATTAGTGCAGCCTGATCAGTGCCCATCAATGTTAGTCCCCACTCCCCCCCAGTACCTAGTCTGGGCAGTTCTTCTACCTACAGGTGCACCTGCAGGCGGGTTCCTCTGCAGCCCTGCTGACCGCTGAACCTGGAGAAGATGTCTCTCTTAGACCTCATACACACGGATGTTTTTTAACGCTGTGTTTTTTGCAGCTCTCCATGTTATTTAATGGCCCCATAAAAATGCTGATGTTTTTGAGCTGTAGATAGCGTCGGTGTTAGTGAGCTGAAAGCAGAACCCACGGCCAGCACATTCTGAAGCTGCTGTGTTAGAGTGTTTTTGATGTTAAGCTGGCAAAATGCTCACTAACGCGCATTAACGCCGTAGCGACGTTAACCGGCGTTTTTAGCTCCGGCGGTTTCAGGTTAAAAAATAGCAGAGGAATGTTTTTTAAACCAAACACCTATTGACGCCGACGCTCACTAACACACATTAACGCTGATGCAAAACACCAACGAAATCACGTTTTTGATTTTTGCCTGACGTCGGACCAGACGTTTTGCTATTACACCCATGTGTATGAGGCCTAAACAGCTACACAGCAGTCAGCGGGGGATTAATTTATTGCTGGGCAGGGTATAGGAGTCCCTGCCCGCTCACCTCCGCTCCGCTGTCACTAACCGGCCCACTGAGCCCCATCGGCTCACCAGGAAACTCCCGGTAGTCCCAATGGCCAGATCAGGCCTGAACCTAAAACAAAGACATCACAGGCGACGTTATAAAAATAAGTTTTAAATAATGGCCAGACCTGAAAAAGAGTTCCATAGAAAGAACACAGACACCATGCAGTCCCAGCCGCTGGATCCAGACCTCACAGCAGGCATGCCGCAGGAGCCTTGTTGTCTCTAGTTAGAGAACACCTCGGCCCCAAAAGACCACCAGAAGGGGCTCCCTACCTTGTCAGTACATTTAGCAGCCTAAGAGGTGGGACCGTGTTTGGGAGAGGCTGAACTCAAACGGACTCCGACGTAGTCAGCAGGTAAGAGCTTATCCCAACAGTCTTGTAGGTGTTTGATCTTTGAGGACAAAAAAGAGAATGGGAGAGGTAGCTCTCAGTCAGACTTTTATAGAACTAAACATGTCCTGTGGGTGGATATAGGGGCGGAGCTATATCATATGTATGCTGCCATGTTGGCATCAGGAAATAATGTTTCATATAAAATACAAGGTGCAAGTTTATGAACATTGCAGTTCCACTATTTTACCTTTTGGGATTCATTATTTAAAAGTAATTTTGAAAATATGAAAACTGGTAAAATTATATATCAGGTATTACCTGTCCAAAAAACCACAAAATTAGTAGGAATGTTCCATGTTGTAATGACATCTGCAGTCCTGGCATAATGAGTGGCAGAAGACAGAGATACCAGAGGAAATACTAGAAGATAAAACCAGAATATTAATGCAGTTTTAACTTTCTGTCACATACATGTAACAAAAGATAAGGTATGCGTCTAATTTGAATTTTACTTAAAAAGCATATTTTTTACAAATATTTTATGATGTATCGTCATTGGTGGAGTGTGTGCATCCCACTGTAACAGGAGTGGAAGGTTGCAAATTTATAAGTATACGGTGTGCAGCACAAACTATTTTTTTTTTGTCTTACCTGTAAAATGCTTTTCTTGAAGATACTAAAGGATGAAGCACTCTGTAACCTATGGGTTATGCTGCTATCTTCAGGATACTGAACACTGGCAAAGAACGCTGTAAGGAGAGCCCAGCATGCCTCAGCAAGTAAAATGAGTGGAACACCTCTGCAGCCGGGCCGTGAAGGATGCTCTGTCAGCAGTGCAGCAGGCAAGCAGAGAGATGTTACCTCTCACTGCCCACTTCGCATCACCGCTGTTCCACCCCTACAGCAGGGTCGCAAAGGCTGCTCTTAACAGAGCTGCAGCCCCGGCCAAGCAGAGAGATAGTTACTTCATCTCTCCCCACCCACCCGTATGTGGCACTTTACCCGCTTGGACGCAGCTGGGGAGAGGCTACCAGAAGCAGTGTAAGTAGTGACACAATGTATCTGGGTGGCAGTTGACCATGACAAGCTGCATTCAGGTGGCAACTGACCATTACAAGCTGCATCCAGGTGGCAGGTGACCGTGACAAGCTGCATCTGAGTGGCAGGTGACAGTGACAAGCTGCTTGTGGGTGGCAGGTGACAGTGGCAAGCTGCATGTGGGTGGCAGGTGACAGTGGCAAGCTGCATGTGGGAGGCAGTTGACAGTGGCAAGCTGCATGTGGATGGCAAGTGATGGTGGCAAGTGGAATGCTGCATCTGGGTGACAGGTGATGGTGGCAAGTGACATGCTGCATTTGGGTGGCAAGCGACAATTTGCGTCTGGGTGACAGTGGCAAGTGACATCTGGGTGACAGATGGCGGAGGCAAGTGACATGCTGCATCTGGGTGGCAGGTGACGGCGACAAGCTGCATCTGGGTAACAGGTGATGCTGGCAAGTGACATGCTGCATCTAGGTGGCAGGTGACAAGCTGCATCTGGGTGACAGTGGCAAGTGACATGCTGCATCTGTGTGACAGGTAACGTGGCAAGGGACATGCTGCATCTGGGTGGCAAGTGACGGTAGCAAGTGACATGATGCATCTGGGTTACAGGTGATGGTGGCAAGTGACATGCTGCACCTGGGTAGCAGGTGACAATCTGCATCTGGGTGACGGTGGCAAGTGACATGCTGCATCTGGGTGGCAGGTGATGGTGGCAAGTGACATGCTGCATCTGGGTAACAAGTAACGTGGCAAGGGACATACAGCATCTGGGTGGCAGGTGATGGTGGCAAGTGACATACTGCATCTGGGTGGCAGGTGATGGTGGCAAGTGACATGCTGCATCTGGGTGGCAGGTGACAGTGGAAAGTGACATGCTGCATCTGGGTGGCAGGTGATGGTGGCAAGTGACCCGCTACATCTGGGTGGCAGGTGTAGGTGACAGTCCATTCAGTCCAACCTGTGTGTGTGCTTATATGTTAATATTACATTGTGTACCCCTGTATGTTGTGGTCATTTAGGTGCCTATCTAACAATTTCTTGATATTATCGATGCTCCCTGCTGTAACCACTGCTTGTATAAGAAAATTCCACATCTTTACCGCTCTTACAGTAAAGAACCCTCTATGCAGGTTAAAGTTAAATCGCTTCTGTTCTAATTTTAGCGAATGGCCGTGGGTCTTTTTAAATTCCCTTTCACTTAACAGTTTTTCCCTATTGCGGGGTCACCAGCACTGTATTTGTACATTGAAATCATGTCCCCTTTAAAGCTTCTCCTCTCCAGAGAGAATAAGTTTAATGCTTGTAGTCTTTTCTCATAGCTGAGACCCTTCCGTCCCTTTATTAGCTTTGTTGCCCTTCTCTGGATCCTCTCCAGCACCAGCACATCCTTTCTGAGGACTTGTGCCCAGAATTGGACAGCATATTCATACTCAAGATGCGGTCGGACTAGAGTCTTGTATAGTGGGAGAATTATAGCTTTTTCTCTGGAGTTATTCCCCTTTTTAATGCATGCCAGTATTCTGTTTGCTTTGCATGCCATTGCTGAGCCTGTTGTCCACTAGGTCCTTTTTCCATCCTAGATTCGCCCAGAGGCTCTCCACCTAGTGAGTAAACTGCATTCTAATTTTTATCACCCAAGTGCATTATTTTACATTTTCTACATTACACCTCTTTTGCCATGTAGTTGCCCACCCCATTAATTTGTTCAGATCTTGCAAGGTTTCCACATCCTGTGTAGAAGTTATTGCCCTACTTATCTTTGTATTGTGAGCAAATATTGAGATTGAGCTGCTTATCCTATCCTCCAGATAGTTTATGAATAAATTAAATAGGATTGGTCCCAGGACAGAACCTTGGGGGACCCCACTTTCCACACCACGCCATTCTGAGTATTCCCTATTCATCACCACCCTGCTTTGACATGCATCTGGGTGGCAGGTGATGGTGGCAAGTGACACGCTGCATCTGGGTGGCAGGTGACAGTGACCTGTTACATTTGGGTGGCAGGTGACACTGATTCTGCATTATGGTGAGCTATTTCATTTTGATATTGCAATGTAATAATAGAAATACTGTGCTTCAATCATCCCGGCACCATAACAACCATGGTGTGGTGGTGATTGAAGCACTAACAGCAGCAAATCACACATGGCTGTGGAATCCACCCCACCCATCATCCCCCCTCCCCCCCTTTGCCAAAATTTTCTTCCACGAAACTGGTCCCCAATGCTAAAAAGGTTGGGGACCACTTCTCTAATGCACTCCAAGAAAAGCATTTTACAAGTAAGACATATATACTATACTCTTATTCATACATTACAGGACACCGCATGAAGTATTCTGGAACCAATGGAATGTCCAAAAGTAGTCCAATGAGGGGTGGACACCAGAGCAACCAAAAGCTAACAGGTTCAAAAGAAAGAAACCAAAAACTCAACAGAACCCATGGGGCTGCCTGAACAAAGCTGGCATCAGTGGAAGCCTGAACATCTACCTGGTAAAACCCAACAATCTGCAAAGAGAAGGCAAGGCGCCAGGCATGGAATTTTAGAAACAAATGCCTGATGCTGAAAATCCCAAGAAGGATTAACTGATCTAGCAGAACACTCCTTCACACAGAAAGGGGTGACCTTGCCCTTGAGGTCATAAGCATAAATTATAAACTGTCGAATCCATCTAGCGATAGTGGAATGAGAAGTAGGCTGTCATCTATAGGGACCTTCAGGAATGACAAATCGTGAAAAAAGGAGCTGTAGATGACAATTAAACTCAGACAATGGAAGGAAATCTTAGGATTTGTAGATGTAGTACAGAGAAATGGTAGACCAATCGTCCTTATTAATGTGAAAAGAAGAAATCACCTTGAGAAGAATAGGGGTTCTGGGCTTCAAAACAACTTTGTTTTTATGTAGCACAAGAAAAGGTTTCCTACAAGTTAAGGCTGGAAACTCGGAAACCAGCCTCACAGAAGTGATGGCAATAAGAAAGGCAACTTTGTGATAAAGGCTACACACAGAACGTCTCTGCTAGGGTGGCCTCTGAAGAAATGACAGAAATACGTTGAGAGAAATGCTAAGGGGGAACAATGTGAATGACAGCCTGTACAAAGTTCTTCATCAGTGTGAGAGGAAAGAGAAAAGAACCATTGAAACCTGACCTTTGATGGTACTCAAGGCTAAATATTGCTCTTTAAAAGATTGGAAAAAAAAGAGAGGATTCATCTGTTGGAGAACTTCCTGAGCTGGAAATTCACAGTCTTGCATCAAAGACATATGCTTTCCAAGTGCAACAGCAGACTTTGCGAGAAGTTGATCTCCTAGCTTTTAAGAGCATTGGCATGACCAAATCTGACAGGCGATTGTCCCTCAAAAAATTGAGCTTAAACAGCCAAGCTGTTAAAGCAAGTGACTAAAAAACAGTGGCAAACTGGCCATCATGACAGAAGATCCAGATGAGGGCCCAGATTAGAGTATTCTTCTGGGACATTTTGTGCAATGAGAATCACTGGGATTACCTCCATCTCAATCCTGCAAAGAAAGGATCTTGAGGGGGGGGGGGGAAGTGTACATCAGGTAGAACTGATCCCATAAGTAACTAGAGCATCCCCTGCAAAGGAAAAAGGGATCCTTGGATTTGTTTGTTGCTCAGTTTGTTGGAACCTGGAAACCAGGAGGTCCAAATCTGACAACCAATGTAATCTGCCTGCAAATTTTCTATGCTTGGAAAGTGCACAGTGTTCAGGGCTGGAATGTGAAGTTCAGCCCAAGTTAAAACCAGATTCACTCCCCTTGAACCGCCAAATGTCTGGTCCTTCAACGATGCTTGAGTTATGCCACTACCATGCACTGCCTGACAGAATCCTGGATGGATGAACCCACAAATGAAAGGTCAAGCAGTGAAGGGACAATTGAATCACCTTGAGATCCAGAATATTGATCAGATATGAGATTTCTGCAATTACCAAGTTACTTGAACTGAGAGGGTACCTAGGAATCCTCCCGAGCCGGATCATTGACGACCATTGTGAGCACCTTCCAAACCAGTTGAAGGAACGATTTTTCCAATTCCCATGCCAAATTTGAGACCCATCACCAGAACATGCCTGGTTCTGCAAGGCAGAGACTGCATCCACTTGTTCCATGCTGCCAGAATGTTGTGATTCCATGGTCTGGAGTGAAATTGGGTGTATAGAACTGCCTCTACGGAGGACACAATTAGGAACAAAACCATCCTTGTGTAAAAGCAGAGGGTCACTTAGGTGGATTCACACCTATGCATTTTTAGTGCTTTTTGCATTTTGCAGTTTTGCACTACAGAATGTGTTCCATAGGAAACCATGTTAAATGGACTGCAGTGTAAATCTGCAAAATGCAAAAAGCACTAAAAATGCATAGGTGTGAATCCAGCCTTAATCCTAGAGTGCAGAGTCTGAACTTGAGAGCTGAGAACATGGAGTTTGTGCAGGGGGCTGTGAGGACGTGTGTGCTGTAGATGCCCGGGGGCTGTGAGGACACCCGTCCTGTAAGGATACGTGTACTGTGAGTGCCCGGGGGCCGTAGGGACACGTGTACTGTGAGCGCCCGGGGGCTGTGAGGACACCTGTACTGCGAGTACACGGGGCTGTTAGGGCGCGTATATTGTGAGTGCCTGTGGGCTGTTAGGGAGCGTGTACTGTTGGTGCCTGGGGGCTGTGAGAGAGCATGTACTGTTGGTGCCTGGGGAGCTGTGAGGACACGTGTACTGTGAGTACACGGGGCTGTTAGGGCGTGTGTATTGTGAGTGCCTGTGGGCTGTGAGGGAGCGTGTACTGTTGGTGCCTGGGGGCTGTGAGAGAGCATGTACTGTTGGTGCCTGGGGAGCTGTGAGGACACGTGTACTGTGAGTGCCCAGGGCCTGTGAGGACACATGTACTGTAGATGCCCAGAGGCTGTGTGGACACGTGTGCTATGCGTTGTGAGTGCTGGTACGCTGGTAGTATTAGAGGCAGGCAGCTAGCGGGTAGTTAATTGGACAGAGTATAAATTCTCAGTCCCCATTAAATTAAACTAGTGGGTACAATGCCTGGCGGGTGTGGAGATGCGACTTAGTGTACATCTTGTTGTATATATGCGTTCCTTGACCATGAGATTGAGGGCGAATACTGCTGTACAAAATGTAAGCACATTGTTTCCCTGGAAGCCCAGGTTCTGAATCTAGGGAAGCAGCTGTCAACACTCAGACGACTCTCCATATTTAAGGAGAGTTGGGATTGTACCAGGCAGGGGCCAGCACAGAGGTGGGTGGAGACAAAGAGGTGAAGGCACCAGAACAGAGTAGCTGGGTGACAGTTAGGAAGGGTAAAAGGGAAATAGTTAAGGAGGCTGATCCTGGGCTGGAACATCGCAATAAGTATGCCCCGTTGTGTGATATTGCGGAAACCAGTCAGGGACCAGCATCGCTGGAGCAGAGTGGCACCCCTAGCTGCCAGGGGAGTAACTCCTCCAGTGAGGGCGGGGATGAAGCCAGTGGAAAGGAAAGACAGATTGTGGTGGTAGGGGACTCAATTCTTAGAAACACAGAGAGGGCAATCTGTCACAAAGACCTGAAACGCCGAACTGTATGCTGTTTACTGGGCGCTCGGGTTCGGAACATAAAGGATCGGGTGGACAGATTACTGGGAGGGGCTGGGGAAGACCCAGCTGTCATGGTGTATGTTGGCACCAATGACAAGGTTAGAGGAAGGTGGAGTGTCCTAAAAAAAGATTTTAGGGATCTAGGAGCACGTTGAAGACTAGGACCTCCAAGGTAGTTTTTTCAGAAATACTACCGGTACCTCAACCCACACCAGAGAGGCAGCGGGAGATTAGGGAAGTTAACAAGTGGCTGAGGAGCTGGTGTAGAAAGGAGGGTTTTGGGTTCCTGGAGAACTAGGCCGATTTCTCAATCCGCTACAAGCTCTTCAGAAAGGATGGACTGCACCTAAATGGGGAAGGTGCAGACCAGCTAGTAATGAGGATGGCCGACAAGCTAAAGGGGCTTTTAAACTAGGCAACGGGGGGGGGGGGTCTAGACTTATAAATAGACAGAGTGAAACAAAGTTTAGAGGGTAGTATTGGGGGCAGCAGTGGTAGGCCAAATGAAGAACCTAAACCTGAGGTAAGTAGTGCAACAAATCCTGTATGCAACCGAGAAATCCCAACAAGAAACCAGTAGGCGTTCAGACAAAACTACGTGGCTTGTTCACTAATGCCAGGAGTCTGGTGGACAAGATGGGAGAACTAGAGCTGCTACTGTACGAAGAGGAGTTCGATTTTGTGGGAATTTCAGAGACTTGGTTTAATAGCTCTCATGACTGGCTAGCTACTATTCAGGGGTATTCCCTATATCGCAGGGATAGGGAGGGCAAAAAAGGGGGAGGGGTATGCCTGTATATAAAAAATGACGTAGAAGTAAATGTAAGGGATGACATTACTAAAGGATCAAGGGAGGAGGATGAATCCTTATGGGAAGAGCTACAAAAGGAAGACACCATGGGGAAAGTAATACTAGGAATATGCTATAGGCCCCCTAACCAGAGGGAAGAGGGGGGGGGGCGGACCTCCTGTCACAGTTTGGAACTGCGGCAAAGATGGGAAGTGTCATTATAATGGGGGATTTTAATTACCCAGATATAGACTGGGCAGAAGGTACTGCACACTCAGCTAAGGCTCGACATTTCTTAAATGTCCTGCAGGACAATTTCATGGGACAGATGGTAAATGCAACAAACTAGAAAAAAAAGCCTTATTAGACCTTCTGATTTCTAACAACACAGACCTGATCACAGACGTGGAAGTAAGGGGCAATCTAGAAAATAGTGATCACAGGTCAATTTGTTTCAGTGTAAGTCACACAAATAGGAAACATAAGGGGACTACTAAGACATTGGATATCAAGAGAGCTAACTTCCATAAACTACTCTCCTTGCTGGAGGATGTTAGTTGGGATAAAATTCTAGGAACAAAGAACGCAGAGGAAAAATGGGAGTGCTTCAAGGACATACTAAACAAAGGTATTAGCCAGTGTATCCCAATGGGAAATAAGTTTAGAAAAGCTAATAAAAAACCAGGGTGGCTTAACCCAGAAGTAAAAGCACATATAAAGGCAAAGGAGAAGGCCTTCAAAAATTACAAGACTGATGGGTCTCTGTTGGCACTCCAGCTTTATAAGGTATGCAATGAAGAATGTAAGGGTGCAATCAGGACGGCTAAGATAGAACATGAAAGACACATAGCTGAGCAGAGTAAAAAGAATCCCAAGAAATAATTTAAGTATATAAATAGTAAGAGAGGGAGGTCAGATCATATTGGCCCCATAAAAAATGATGAAGGGAATCTGGTTGCCAAGGATGGAGAGATGGCAAAGGTGTTAAACTCATTTTTCTCCTCAGTATACACAAAGGAATCAGGGGGCTCAAGTATTCAAATCTATAATGTAGGACCTCACGACACACCACAGGAAGCAACCTCATGGCTTACTGAGGATCAAATTAGGAATAGACTTGAAAAACTTAACGTAAATAAGTCACCGGGACCAGATGGTTTGCACCCGAGGGTCCTTAACCACTTCCCGCCCGGCGCATAGAGAAATGACGTCCGGGCGGGGAGTTCATTATCCTGACTGGACGCCTATTGACGTCCTCAGGATAAGCCGCTAGCGCGGGCCCGCGGGGGCGCGCATCGCGGCGATCGTGCATGGCCCGTGTCCGCCGGACACGGGCCGTCACTGATCACGGTAAACAGCCAGTTAAATTGGCTGTTTACTGTATGATCGGCTGTGTATAAGACACAGCCATTCACAGCATGCTGTGCGCGCGCCCACGTGATGGGGGGGAGCGGGTGTCCCTTGGACACATCGCTTTCCCGATCTGTAAACAGCCAATAAAATTGGCTGTTTACCATGTGACCGGCTGTGTCCAGTCACAGCCGGTCACTAATGTAATCAAAAAATAGTAACCGTCGTCTGATCCCTGCTTCTTCTCCTCACACCGATCGTGTGAGGAGAGAGCAGAGCAGGGATCAGTGAGTTTAGTCAGTGTCTGTCTACTGTCAGTATACTGTGCACAACACAACACCCCCCCAATAAAGAGGACCTGTCACCAGTACCATTGGATCTGTCAACAGCCCATCTGTCAACAGCCCATCTGTCACACAGCCCATCTGTCACCACAAGTACCGCCATCGGTACCGCTACACAGTACCGCCACCGGTACCACTTTACAGAATCCGCTATTGGAACAGCCATCTGTATTACCACACAGGCCAGCCACCGGTACCACTAAACAGCCAAAAACAGTATCACCAGATCCGCCACCAGTACCGCCAAACAGGCCAGCCACCAGTACCGCCACCGGTACCACTAAAAAGATCCGCTACCAGAACAGCCATCAATATCACCACACAGGCCAGCCCCCAGTGCCGCCACCGGTACCACTAAACAAATCCGCTACCAGTGCAGCCACCCATATCACCAGATCAGCCACCAGTACCGCCATCGGTACCGCCACACAGGCCAGCCACCAGTACAGCCACCGGTACCACTAAACGCAGGTCTACCACCAATACCGCCACCCATCAGTACTGCCATCAGTCTATTCACCAGGCCCACTATCATGTCTCAAAGAGGATATACCCCTGAGGAGGCGTATGAAATTCTTGCAATGTCGGATGATGAGAGCAGCGGGGAGCTCTCATCAAACGATTCTGGTTCAGAGTATGAGCCAATAGAGGGCAGTGGATCAGAGTCCGATTCAGCTGAGGAAACCGCCCCCCCCTCCAAAAAGAATGAGACAATTAGGCCCAAGAACCGAAGACCTGCCCACCACCAGCAGCACCAGACCCCAGGAAGAGGAGCCCAGTACTAGCACTGGAACTATACGCCCAACCCCAAGAACTCTAATCCGTGCCCGGGCCCAGTCCTTCCTACCTGATGCCCTGGCAAACCCCCTGTGGTTGCCCGTAAACTCAGGATCTGCAATAGTCCCCAATTTCACCTGGACAACCAGGTGTGCAGGTTGACACCACAAATTTTGCCCCATTGGACCATTTTTATTTGTTTTTCACCCCCGAATTGCTACAGAGTATGGTGGACCAAACCAATCTGTACGCAGAACAATTCATAGCTGCCAATCCCACTTCATCTTATGCCCGCATGTTCCATTGGCAACGTCTGACACTGGAAGAATTAAAAATATTTTTGGGCCTCACACTGAATATGGGCATTACACAAAAAAAAATGAACTCCATGGGTATTGGTCCACCCACCCAATCCACCACATGCCCATATACTCAGCTTTCATGTCCAGGACAAGATATGACATGATAATGCGTTTCCTCCATTTTTCTGATAATTCGCAGTGCCCTCCCCGAAATCACCCCAATCATGATAAATTAAATAAGTTACGCCCCATAATTAATTCATTTTCCCAGACATTTGCCCAAGTTTTCATCCCAGATAAAAATATCTGTGTGGATGAGTCCCTCATCCATTTCACTGGCCGTCTAAATTTCAAGCAGTACATACCCAGCAAGAGATCCAGGTATGGAGTAAAACTCAACAAGTGTTGCGATCGATCTACTTGCTATGTGTACTCCTTCAGAATTTACGAAGGTAAAGACTCCCAACTCCAGCCCCGTGATTGCCCCACATATATTGGGACCAGTGGGAAGATTGTCTGGGAGCTGGCATACCCCCTCTTTAGAAAAGGACATCACCTATACTTGGATAATTATTATACCAGCCTGCCCCTATTTCACCACCTTTATCAAAAGAAAACCCTGGCCTGCGGCACCTTTAAGAATAACAGAAAGGGCTTCCCAAAAAATCTCATTACCCGAAAGCTACAAAACAGGGAATCTGCCTTCATGAGGAATGAAGAGGTATTAGCCATGAAGTGGAGAGACAAAAAAGATGTCTACATACTCTCCACTATCTACGATAACAACTCGGTGGAGATCCAAAGAAGACAAGGCCCCGTTGTAAAGCCCAAGTGCATCCACGATTACAATCTGTTCATGGGGGGGTGGATTTAAACGACCAGATGGTACAGCCCTATTTATCTACCCGTAAGTCCCGTTTTTGGTATAAGAAAGCCGCATTTCACCTTTTCCATATGGCCA
Source organism: Glandirana rugosa (assembly GCA_018402905.1). Taxonomy (NCBI): domain Eukaryota; kingdom Metazoa; phylum Chordata; class Amphibia; order Anura; family Ranidae; genus Glandirana; species Glandirana rugosa. The sequence continues at coordinate 880,931 of BLSH010314323.1, read as the reverse complement.
TGTATAATTCGTTTGTGTGCCAAAAATCCTCCAAAAACCAATCCCTCACCTACTTCAAGTACATCGAAAAAATTATTACTGCCCTCATTTATCAGCAAGGTCCCGTCCCAGAACGTATTCGCTCCGACAGTGTGAGTCAACTCCACGAGCAACATTATCCCTTCCCCATCCCCCCCACAGAATCCGGAAGAAGACGACAGAAGAGATGCCGTGTATGCTTCAGCAGAGGACTCAGAAGAGATACCACGTATTATTGCCCCGACTGTCCCTCCCAACCTGGCCTGTGTATCGGACATTGTTTCAAAAATTACCATACACAAATCACGTATTAGTTCCCAATATAGACTTTAGACTGCCATTTCCCATTTCAAATACCTGTGTGGATCATTTGCTTGCTACCACGTTAACTGACCCTGGCCTGTTTACCGACAATGTCTTTGCCTGCCGTTTCAAACCATGTTTCTGACCTCAGCGTTAACTGACCCTGGCATGTTTACCAACGATGTCTTTGCCTGCCGTTTCAAACCACGTTTCTGACTTCCATGTGTATGACCTCGGCCTGTTGATTGACCATGTTTTTGCCTGACACTTGGACTGATCTTTTGCCCTTAGTACACAGGGGTCTCACATATGTGAGGGGCTCCAGAAAGCGTTTGGAGTATAGAAAACCTGTGTTTGGTTTTCTGTGCTCTAGAACAGGGTCTGGTTTCCCGGAGGCTTCAAAGCGTTTGGGTGGGAGAAGCTTCTACCCCTGTCCCCCTGGCCCTAAGCTTGATGGCCCTTCCTGCTGCCTGGACCAATACTTTGGCTGTGCTGACCATATCACTGCCTGTAATGACCCAGGACTTTATGGACCTTTCTTCCTGCTGCCTGGACCAATACTTTGGCTGTGCTGACCATATTGCTGCCTGTAATGACCCAGGACTATCTGGACCATGTTTCTTCCTGCTGCCTATACCAATACTTTGGCTGTGCTGACCATATTGCTGCCTGTAATGACCCAGGACTTTATGGACCATGTTTTTTCCTACTGCCTGGACCAATGCCTTGGTTGTGTTGACCATATCTCTGCCTGCTGCCTCTACTGACTATGGATAGTATTTCTGCCTTGACATCTCTGCCTGCTACCTGGACCAATGCTTTGGCTGTGCTGACAGTATTTCTGCCTGTACTATGGACAATATTCTTGCCTGCTGCTTGGATGATTGCTTTTGTTGTCGCTGACCACATCCCTGCCTGCTGCCTGGACTGATGCCCCCCTCTGTGGACCACTGCACTACTAAAACCACAGGTAACCTTTTGTTATTTGGTATGTACATGCTATGTGTTACAAATATGAAGAGCCTTCATAAATGTGATTGGTAGTCAGAAAATGGTATGTGTAATTTACGCTCCTAGAACACCTGGAAGTGCTACTTTGATGTTGGGCCTCTATATGATTATACGTTGGGGTGTTACCTTTCCAAAATGGGGTCATTTTGTGGGTAATTCCATTGTCCTGGTGCTCCAGTGCCTTCAAAAGTGTAATTGGTTCAGAAATGAGATATGTAATTTGTGCTTCTAAAATGCCTGACGGTTCTGCTTCAATGTTGGGCCTCTGTATGTGGCCAGCCTGTGTAAAAGTCTCACACATGAGGTATCCCCATACTCAGAAGGAGTAGCAGAATGGATTTTGGGGTGTCAATTTAGCTATGTGCATGCTATGTGTTAGAAATATTTTATAAATGGACAACTTTGTGTAAAAAATAATTGCGGTTTCATTTTTTTTTCACATTTTCCAAAAACTTCTGGAAAAAAATGAACCATTCAAAAGACTCATTATTCCTCATAGATTATACCTTGGGGTGTTAGCTTTCCAAAATGGGGTCATTTTGTGGGTAATGCCATTGTATCGGTGTTCCAGGGCCTTTAAAAGTGTAATAGGTGGTTGAGAAAGGAGAAGTGTAATTTATGCTTCTAGAACACTTGATAGTGCTCCCTGCATGTTGTGCCTCTCTATGTGGCCAGGCTGTGAAAATGTCCCACACATGTGGTATCGCCATACTCAGGAGGAGTAGTAGAATGTGTTTTGGGGTGTACTTTGTGGTATGCATATGCCATGTGAGAGAAATAACCTGTTACAATGACAATTTTGTGGAAAAAAAATAAAAATAAAAAAAAAACATAATTTTGCAAAGAATTGTAGGAAAAAATGAAACCATGAAAAAACTCACCATGCCCCTTACTAAATACCTTGGAATGTCCACTTTCCAAAAAGGGGTCATTTGGGGGGTATTTGTACTTTCCTGGCTTGTTAGTGTCTCAAGAAATGAGAGAGGCCTTCAGTACATCAGGTGTGATCAATTTTCAGTGATTTGCACCATAGTTTGTGGACTCTATAACTTTCACAAAGACTAAATAATATCCACCAATTTGGGTTATTTTTACCAAAGATATGTAGCAATATACATTTTGGCCCAAATTTATGAAGACAAATTACTTTTTTGCAAGATTTTACAAAATAAAAAAAAGTGTTTTTTTTTCAAAATGTTCGCTCTTTTTTCACTTATATCGCAAAAAATAAAAACCCAGCGGGGACTAAATACCACCAAAACAAAAGCTCTATTTGTGAGAAAAAAATGATAAAAAATTTGTTTGGATACAGTGTAGCATGACTGAGTAATTGTCACTCAAATTGTGAGAGCACTGAAAGCTGAAAATTGATCTGGGCGGGAAGTGTTCTAAGTGCCTGGTATTGAAGTGGTTAAGGAACTCAGTCAAAATATTGCCAGACCACTGTACCTAATTTTTAAGAACAGCCTACTGACTGGTATGGTACCAGCTGATTGGAGAAAAGCCAATGTAGCACCAATATTAAAAAAAAGGACCAAGATATATCCCTGGAAACTACAGGCCAGTTAGCTTAACATCAATAATATGCAAGCTCTTGGAGGTAATAATAAGGGATTATATACAAGATAATTGTAAGGAAATGGTATCATTAGCAGTAATTAGCATGGTTTCATGAAGAATCGCTCATGCCAAACCAATCTGTTACAGTTCCCCATAAACGCTTAATGTACAAACTAAGGTCTGTCGGCATGGATCAAAGGGTGAGTACCTGGATTGAAAACTGGTTACAAGGGAGAGTCCAGAGGGTGGGGATAAACGGGGAGTACGCGGAACGGTCTGGTGTGGAAAGTGGGGTCCCCCAGGGATATGTCCTGGGACCAATCATATTCAATTTATTCATAAACGATCTGGAGGATGGGGTTAATAGCCCAATCTCAATATTTGTGGATGATACCAAGCTATGCAGGGCAATAATTTCTCCACAGGATGTGGAAACCTTACAAGAAGATCTGAACAAATTAAAGGGGTGGGCAGAGAAGTGGCAAATGAAAAAAATGTAAAATAATGCATTTGGGTACCAAGAATATGAACGCAAACTACTCACTAGGGGGAGAGCCTCTGGGGGAATCTAGGATGGAAAAGGACCTAGGGGTCCTAGTAGAGAACAGGCTTAGCAATGGCATGCAATGCCAAGCTGCGGCAAGAAAAGCCAACAAAATATTGGCATGCATCAAAAAGGGCATAAACTCCAGGAATAAATCAATAATTCTCCCCCTCTACAAGTCTCTGGTGAGGCCACACCTGGAGTATGCCGTCCAGTTCTGGGCACCAGTCCTCAGGAAGGATGTCCTGGAACTAGAAAGGGTTCAGAGAAGGGCAACAAAGCTAATTAAGGGACTGAAGGACCTTAGTTACGAGAACTGAACTTATTCTATCTGGAGAAGAGACACTTGAGAGGGGATATGATTTCAATATACAAATACTGTACTGGTGACTAGAGTTGCGCGAACACCTGGAAGTTCGGGTTCTGCTGGTCCGTCCGAACTTCGGGACAAAGTCCGGGTCCGGGTCCGGACGGAACCCGAACGATCGCACGGACAACGAACGAAACAGGGCTTCAAGCCTGCCTGGTCGTCTTGGGCTTGAAGGTCCACAAGCGCGTTGAGATCAGTGGTCATGTCATAAACATATAACTTTAGTATAGGGGAGAGTTCACAGAGAAGAGGTCTATCTTATTCAAGTCAAGAGCATTGATTCCAGGAAGTCAGGGAATTAATCGAAACAACGGGAAGAGACTTGGGAAAGATCAAGGTCCTGTAGGAAGGACTCCTGACCACGGGTCTTGACCTGCCGTATGAGGTCCACACCGGAGTGGTCTCTGAACATCTCCCCCTCTTAATAACTAAATAAGGACCTCAAATACGGGAAAAACTACGTACGGTTATAAAACAAC
>BLSH010314323.1:847723-866183 GCA_018402905.1 Glandirana rugosa | reverse complement strand
CAAAATTTATGGACAAAAATTACTTATTTGCAAAATTTTATCACAGAAACTAAAAAAAATTGTTTTTTTTTCAAAATTTTCACACTTTTTTCAATTATATCGCAAAAAATAAAAAACCCAGAGCTTCTTAAATACCACCAAAAGAAAGCTCTATTTGTGTGAAAAAAATTACACAAATTTTGTTTGGGTGCAGTGTAGCATGAGAGAGTAATTGAGATTCAAAATGTGAGAGCGCTGAAAGCTGAAAATTGGTCTGGGCAGGAAGGGAGTATAAACGTCCTGTATTCAAGTGGTTAAGGACCGGGTCTATTTTTTTACACTTGGCATTTTCAAGTTAAAATCAGCCTATTTTGCTAGAAAATTACTTTAAACCCCCAAACATTATATATATATTTTTCAGACACCCTAGAGAATAAAATGGCGGTCATTGCAATACTTTATGTCATACCCTATTTGCGCAGCAGTCTTGCAAACGCAATTTTTTTTTGGGAAAAATACACTTTTTTGAATTAAAAAATAAGAAAACAGTAAAGTTAGTCCAATTTGTTTTTATATTGTGAAAGATAATGTTACGCCGAGTAAATTGAAATCCAACATGTCATGCTTCATAATTTCCCCCTACTCGTGGAATGGTGACAAATTTTGACACTTAAAAGTCTCCATAGGCGATGTTTAAAAATTTCTACAGATTACCAGTTTAGAGTTACAGAGGAGATATTTTGCTAGAATTATTGCTCTTGCTCTATCGTGGTGATACCTCACATGTGTGGTTTCAACACCGTTTACATATGTGGGCACGACTTATGTATGCGTTCGCTTCTGCACACGAGGACAGAGGGACGGGGCGCTTTACAATTTTTTTCTTATTTATTTTATTTTTTATTTTTACACTGTCCCTTTAATAAAATTGTTTTTGAATCACTTTCATTCCTATTAATAGGAATGTAAGCATCCCTTGTAATAGAAAAAAAGCACGAGAGGACCTCTTTAATGTGAGATCTGGGGTCAAAGACCTCAGATCTCACATTTACACTTAAATGCAATGAAAAAAAAATCCCCTTTAAGACCATTGGGTGGAAGTGACATTTGACATCACTTCTGTCACCCAATGGTATGGAGTTGAGTGGGGGCCATCATTCCCTCACACACAGAAACCACTTTTATCAGAAAGCGGACCACCCACCATTGAAGAGGATACCGGGATTATGGCAGCTATGTGCTGCCATATAGTGTGATTATGGTGGGTGTGGCACTGCTCTGAAAGGGATAGTACATTATTTATGTATTTATTAGCATTAGTTTATGTTTAATTTGCCTGTTCACATACATTTTTTCAGGATGCTGGTAAACTTTGGTAATTATAGGAGTTCCTCATATATGTTAAAGGGTGAGGGTTTAAGTGATAAAAAGTTTTCCACTAAAAATATATAATTGTGTTCATGTTTGATGTGTCCCTTTAAGAAAAGTGTGGGTAGGGGAGTATTTTAACTATTAAACTGATCCCTGTATCCAACTTAATGATGCTACAATGAATGTCTATTATAGTACAGAAAATTCATATGAATTGTGTAACATCACTAGTGTTTGAAATACATTTATATACCATATTTGAGTGTATCAAATGAATACATATACAAAGTAGTGAACAATGGCTAAACCACCAACCAAAATTATAAAAAGTATGAAACTATATAAAAAATATCAAACATATCAAAAGTATACAAATACTAAATGAATAATGAAGTGGGTAATGAAATAAAAATAATAGTAAATGTGCCCAAAATTAATACAATAATAATAATAATCAATTTATAAATTGTGTGATCAAAAATGTGCTGACAAGCTATCTAATCATAAAATGTGATCCAAAAGTCCATGAATATCCTTTAAAGATATATATAAGCAATGGGTGACTTCACTTCACTCCACATTTGTGTGCTGGTGGTCCAATCAGTGCTCTCCCAATCTTTAAACACTCACCAGACAGCGCTCCCCACCAGGGGGTACTCGCATAGATATTAAACTATTCCTTGCAATTCCTTCTTAGTTCCAGTCATCTTCCCCCGCGGCCAGGGCATGTAAAGGAGAGGCAATATCTTGTGCAATGTGTTCAACTAAGTATTTAATGCCTTAAAACAAATCTATTTCACTCACATTTAAGAAGAAAGATTGAGTGTTGTATCACAAATGGTATCAAACAATCCCAGGTAGTCCGCCATGTCATCTGCATTCCACGGGCTAGCCAGAAGTGACGTGTGACGTATGTCTCCGCCCTATGCGTTTCCTCATAGGACGTCTACTGGAGCGGTGCCATACTGGTACACTCCCGGTGTCAAATAGTCTAATACAATAGCGTAATCCAATTGGTGTGTGTGGCGGCCATACTGAAGTGGACCCACTGAACTAGAGTCAGCCGCCATACTGTTGTAGCTACCATTAGCAGCACTAAGAATATTTTCGAATATGAACTAAGTATATGGGAAATCGTAGCAAGACACGCCGTCTCGTAACAACAAACAAATTAAGATACATTAGAATTTTAAAAACTATAAAATGATATTATAAATTATATTATAAATATAAATGGAGTGTAAAAGTCTGTGTTTAAAATATAATCTTTATTAATAAGACTAAAATGAAATTAAAACTAAAATGGAATATATTAAAAATTAAATAAAAATGAAATAAATGAAATTAGATGAGGGCTTGAAATCAGGAGTAGAAATCAGGAATTAAACCACACAATTAATTAGTTATACGGGTAATCAAATAACCGACCAATCGATTAAATTGAATGAATAACTAAGGAGGGAGATATTTTTACTATTATATAAAACATGGTTTGTGCACGCAAATTCATGAAAAGGATTTGTTAAATTATATATAGTGAAACACTGATTGAATTTTGTGTAACTGTATGTTATTTTTGGTTTTTCTATTTATACAAGGCTCCATCTCCCCTGTGTACAGACACCCCTTTGAAAAAGCCTCACCTTAGAGGTGAAACATGTCGGGATCTACAACATGCTGTATTCACATAGAGGCTGTTAATAGAGTCTGAAGTAATGCATTGTACTTATATGATGCACTTTTCTCTTTTTTAAATGAATTTAATAAAATTTTGAAATATTTATATATATGTTTTTGTCATAATCTGCACCTTAAAAATCCCATTTTCTCTTTTTTGACACTGTGCAACAAACAGGGATGTGGTGCTTATTAATTTGATACTATATTCTGGGGTTCTCTCTATCTACTTCACACAGAGGTCTCTTCCTAAGTTGCCTACCCACTTCTATAGTCAATGGTTTCTTAGCAACTCTGCCGTTGCGAAGTCTCAGGGCACAGCGATTGCTATTCATATATCCTACCACTCCCAACATACGGAAAGTTACATGGATCCCTTGTGAAAGTGGTAATTGCTGATCAGACATGCATGTTTGCAATGTTCTATGCACCGAACGCTCATCAACTCACCTTCCTAGATGCAGTCCTAGATTGGTTGGCAGACTTCCTCCTCCTGATTTTAGGGGGCGACTTTAACATCAGCCCTGACCCCCTCATTGATTTGTCCCACTGCAACCCCACACATTCTTATGCTTATCTTAAACAGTTTTGCAAGGCACTGCAGACCCACCTCCTTGTAGACAGCTGGAGGGCAATTCATGCCTCGGACAGAGACTTCAGCTACTGCTCAAAGGTGCATGATGCTTACACTTGCATAGATTTCCTGTATGTGGATCATGGCACTCTTGAGTTGTTGCAGTCAGCTGAGATCGGAAATAATACACTTTCCGACCATGCACCGGTCATGGCCACGCACCGTCTGCCGAGTGGAACTCCTAGGGCTTGGTCTTGGCAGTTGAAGGAAAACTTATTGGATAAGGTCACAGTAGTCACTAAGGTTACTGACACCATCATGCATTATTTTAAAGAAAATGTCTCTAACGACCCTGCAGAGAGGACTATATGGGAAAGACATAAGGCAGTGGTACGTCGTAAGTTGATCTCTTTGGGGTCTAAACTTAAAGGAATGGTAAGCTGACCTTCAACGGGTACTGACTGCCCTACATAGGCTGAGCTTCAGCATAAGCATCATGGTGACCTCAAAGCTCTTAAATGCTTGACTGACTTAGAGAGCTATTCTCACGCTTTTTGGACCACCACGTCTGTAGACCGTTGCATTACCTATCACAGAAATACTATGAACATGGTAACAAATGTGGCTGAAAGTTGGCCAGAGCTCTTCGGAAGCAGCATGGCCACTCTCTTCGAAGATTGCCTCCCTGTTCCATGATTATTATACAGAATTCTACAATTTGGATGGCCACCCTCTCCGAGTGCTAAGGCCTCTAAGTTACACGCTATTAGTGATTACTTAGCCTCTGCTGGCTTTCCCTCCCTGACACCAGAGAAACAGGAAGATCTGGAGTCTCCTATGCCTCCCCTTGAAACCGAAGCCACGGTGAAGTGATTGCCCAATGGAAAGAGCCCTGGCCCAGATGGCTATTCTAAGGCGTAGTATGCCAAGTTTCCCCCACTTTAGCTATTCCCACTATGCAGGTATTTCAATTCTTTCACCAAAGGTGGCCTAATCCCCCGGAGGCTCTGTTGGCCCATATCACAGTGCTTTCCAAAGAGGGTAAGGATCCTACCCTGCTACAAAGCTACTGCCCGATACAGCTGCTTAATGTAGATCTCAAGATTTTTACAAAGATTCTGCTGAATCGCTTGAAGTATCTCCTGCCACCTATTATACACCTGGATCAGACAGGATTTTTTTCCAGTCGGGAAGCTAGCAATAATTACATTTGTGCTACACAGCTTATCCACTGGGCTCGCTCCTCCCAGGACCCTGTGCCCTACCTTACTTTATCCACAGACACAAGTTCGACCATTTAAACTGGTCTTACCTTAGGGCAGTACAGGAGACTTTGGGCTTGGGACCATGAATGTTAAAGTGGATCATGGCTTTGTACACAATTCTTAGTGCTCAGGTTACGGTTAACAGTCTATTTTCTCCCAGGTTCCCCATACAGAATGGCACAAGAGAGGGGTGTCCTCTTTCGTCCCTTTTTGCTGTGGTCCTGGAGCCGTTCCTCCGGACTGTTCGGGCAAATCTGGATATCAAAGGGGTAACAGTAGGGACTACTGAACACAAGCTATCAGCTTACACTGATGAAATCCTATTTCACCTTACAGACCCCCTCGTCTCATTGCCTAACCCGATGAGGGAACTTCAGCATTTTGGTAGGATATCCAACTTTAAGATCAATTATGCCAAATCCGAAGTCCTACCTATTACTCTACCGGAGACACTTGTTTCTACTCTACACAGGGGCCTTTCCCTTTACTTGGTCCAATCCTTCCCTGAAATACTTGGGTGTTCCGCTTACTGACTGCTTTGAGATGCTGTACTCTAGCAGTTATCCTACTCTGCTGAATGTAATGCATAAAGACTTGCAGATATGGGGAAACTGTGACCCTCAAGTTTATAAATTTAGTGATATCACAGTTAAGCCATGGTATCTGTATCAGATAAAGTGTTTCATAGACGATAAAAACAGATTTAGTTTTCCTAGTATAAACAGAAAGATGACAAAAGAAAGCTGTTTTTTTCATTGTTTTAAGCATCCATTACAGGCTTTGTAAGGGGAAGATATGAAGGCAGTTTTGTTTCTGTTGCAACCAGCATGACTAAAGCTGGCCATATGCAGATTTTAGCCATTTCATCAGAAATTCACTTTGAGGGTGGCCATGTCGGTCCCCTCTTGCCTGCCATCCTTCTATAAAAAAAATGAAAAGGGCTGGACAGAAAATTTTCATCTGAACTGTTCAGGTGCTCTAACAAGCCACTGCAGACGACTGCCAGAATACAATAGGCATAACATAAGATTCATCTATCTACATTGTATAGCGTGGATGGAGGAAGCTGAGAGTTTTGCGGGCTGAAAAAAAAAATGTAACAGTGTATGGCATGCTTGTAAGCAAGGTAGCTTTTATGTTCTGAATGTCAATTTCATAAAGTAATTCGGGGAAGGGGGGTGCTTTGGGTGTGTTTTTTTTCTTATATAATTTTCCCCTTTTCGCAGTACAATCATGCAAACATATTAAAAATTTGTTAGAATGTAGTATTGTTTTTAACCACTTCAATACAGGACGTTTATACCCAATTCCTGCCCAGACCAATTTTCAGCTTTCAGCGCTCTCCCACTTTGAATGACAATTACTCTTTCATGCTACACTGTACCCAAACAAAATTTGCATAATTTTTTTTTCACACAAATAGAGCTTTCTTTTGGTGGTATTTAATAACCTCTGGGTTTTTTATTTTTTGCGACATAAGTGAAAAAATTGCAAACATTTTGAAAAAAAAACCCCACTTTTTCTAGTTCCTATGATAAAATTATGCAAATAAGTAATTTTTGCTCATAAATTTGGGTCAAAACCTATACCGCTATCTATCATTGGTAAAAATAACCCAAATAAGTGTATATTATTTGGTCTGTGTGAAAGTTATAGAGTCTACAAGCTATGGTGCCAATCATTGAAAATTGAACACACCTCATATACTGATGGCCTATCTAATTTCTCAAGGCCCTGAAATGTCAGGAAAGTACAAATACCCCCCAAATGACCCCTTTTTGAAAAGTAGACATTCCAAGGTATTTAGTATGAGGCATGGCGAGTTTTTTGAAGTAGTACTTTTTTCCCACAATTCTTCGGAAAATTAAGAAATTATTTTTTTTTTCCACAAAATTGTCATAAGTTATTTCTCACACACAGCATATGCATACTTCCAATTACACCCCAAAATACATTCTGCTATTCGCCCCAAGTATGGCGATACCACATGTGTGAAACTTTTTCACAGCCTGGCCACATAGAGAGGTCCAATATGCAGGGAGCACCATCAGGCATTCTAGGAGCAGAATTTTCACATCTGATTTCCTAACGACCTCTTACATTTTTGAAGGTCCTGGAGCACCAGGACAATGGAATTACCCACAAAATGACTCCATTTTGGAAAGCAAACACTCCAACGTATAATCTATGAGGCATTATGAGTCTTTTGAATGGTTCGTTTTTTTCCACAAGTCTTCGAAAAACGTGGAAAGAAGTATGAGGCATGGCGAGTTTTTTCAAGTAGTACTTTTTTCACACAATTCTTCGGAAAATTAAGAAATTTTTTATTTATTTTTTTCACAAAATTGTCAAAAGTTATTTCTCACACACAGCATATGCATACTTCCAATTACCCCCCAAAATATATTCTGCTACTCATTCTGAGTATGGGGATACTACATGTGTGAGACTTTTACACAGCCTGGCCACATAGAGAGGTCCAACATGCAGGGAGCACCGTCAGGCGTTCTAGAAGCATAAATTACACATATGATTTCCTAACCACCTATTACACATTGGAAGGCCCTGCAGCACCAGTACAATAGAATTACCCACAAAATGACCCCATTTTGGAAAGCAAACACCCCAACGTATATTCTATGAGGCATTGTGAGTCTTTTGTATGGTTCATTTTTTTCCACAAGTCATCGTAAAATGTGGAAAGAAAATGAAAACGTATTTATTTTTTCACAAAGTGGTAAATTTATATGATATCTAGAACGCATAGCATGTATATAGCAAAAATAACCCCCCAAAATATATTCTGCTACTCGTCCCAAGTATGGCGATACCACATATGTGAGACTTTTTCACATCCTGGCCACATAGAGGGGTCCCACATGCAGGGAGCACCGTCAGGCATTCTAGGAGCAGAAATTTCACATCTAATTTCCTAATGAACTATTATACTTTTGAAGGCCCTGGAGCACCAGGACAATGGAATTACCCACAAAATGACCCCATTTTGGAAAGCAAACACCCCAACGTATATTCTATGAGGCATTATGAGTCTTTTGAATAGTTCATTTTTTTCCACAAGTCTTTGAAAAACGTGGGAAGAAAATGAAAACGCTTTAATTTTTACACAAAGTGGTCAATCTATAAGATATTTCAAACACATAGCATGTACATAGCAAAATTTAACCCCCAAAATATATTCTGCTACTCGTCTCGAGTATGGTGATACCACATGCGTGAGACTTTTTCACACCCTGGACACATACAGAGGCCGAACATGCAGGGAACACCGTCAGGTGTTCTAGGAGCATAAATTACACATAAAATTTCATTGATACCTATCACACTTTTGAAGGCCCTGGAGCACCAGGACAGTGGAATTACCCCCAAAATGACCCCATTTTGGAAAGCAAACACCCGAGGTATATTCTATGAGGCATGGGCTGCAGATAGGTACTCGGGTACTCTGATGGACTGCAGATAGGTACTCAGGTATTCTGATGGGCTGCAGATAGGTACTCAGGTACTTTTATGGGCTGGAGACAGGTACTCGGGTAATCTGATGGACTGGTAAAAGGTACTTGGGTATTCTGATGGGCTGCAGATAGGTAATCGATTACTCAGATGGGTTGGTGACAGGTACTCAGGTAATCTGAAGAGCAGGTGACAGGTACTCAGGTACTCTGATGGGCTGGTGACAGTTACTCGGGTACTCTGATGGGCAGGTGACATGTACTTGGGTACGTTGATGGGCTGGTGATAGGTACTTGGGTACTCAGATGGGCAGGTGACAGGTACTCGGGTACGCTGAAGGTCTGGTGACAGGTACTCGGGTACTGTAATGGGCAGGTGACAGGTACTCGGGTACTTTGGTGGGCTGGTGACAGGTACTCAGGTTCCCTGATGGGCAGGTGACAGGTACTCGGGTACTCTTATGGGCTGGTGACAGGTACTCGGATACTCAGATGGGTAGGGGACAGGTACTCTGATGGTCTGGGGACAGGTACTCGGGTACTCTGATGGGCAGGTGACATGTACTCGGGTATTCTGATGGGCTAGTGACAGGTACTCAGGTACTTTGATGGGTTGGTGACAGGTACTCGGGTACTCTGATGGGTTGATGACAGGTACTCAGATGGGTTGGTGACAGGCACACGGGTACTCTCATGGGCTGGTGACAGGTATTTGGGTACTTTGATGGGCTGGTGACAGGTACTCTGATAGACTGGTGACAGGTACTCAGGTACTTTGATGGGCTGGTGACAGGTACTCCGATGGGCTGGTGACAGGTACTCGGGTACTTTGATGGGTTGGTGATAGGTACTCGGGTACTCTGATGGGCTGGTGACAGGTACTCGTGTACTCTGATGGGCTGGTGACAGGTACTTGGTTACTCTGATGGGCTGGTGACAGGTACTCGAGTACTCAGATGGGCTGGTGACAAGTACTTGGGTACTCTGATGGGCTGGTGACAGGTACTCGAGTACTCTGATAAGTTGGTGACAGATACTCAGATGGGCTTTTGACAGGTACTCAGATGGGCTGGTGACAGGTACTCGGGTACTCAGATGGGTTGGTGAGAGGTACTCGGGTACTCAGATGAGATGGTGACAGGTACTCGGGTACTCAGATGGGATGGTGACAGGTACTCGGTACTTTGATGGGCAGGTGACAGGTACACGGGTACTCAGATGGGATGGTGACAGGTACTCGGGTACGCTGAAGGTCTGGTGACAGGTACTCGGGTACTGTAATGGGCAGGTGACAGGTACTCGGGTACTTTGGTGGGCTGGTGACAGGTACTCAGGTTCCCTGATGGGCAGGTGACAGGTACACGGGTACTCAGATGGGATGGTGACAGGTACTCGGTACTTTGATGGGCAGGTGACAGGTACACGGGTACTCAGATGGGATGGTGACAGGTACTCGGGTACGCTGAAGGTCTGGTGACAGGTACTCGGGTACTGTAATGGGCAGGTGACAGGTACTCGGGTACTTTGGTGGGCTGGTGACAGGTACTCAGGTTCCCTGATGGGCAGGTGACAGGCACACGGGTACTCAGATGGGATGGTGACAGGTACTCAGGTACTTTGATGAACAGGTGACAGGTACTCGGGTACTCTGATGGGGTGGTGACAGGTCCTCTTTATTGGGGGGGGTGATCAGTGTGCTTGGTGTATACATCTGGCGGTAACAAGTAACAAGCTGCTACCACAATCTCCCTCTCACACATGATCGGTGTGTGAGAGGGAGAACCCGGTAACAGCTCGTTACCGCAGTTAGTTTACATCATTTGACCGGCTGTGATTGGACACAGCCGGTCACATGGTAAAGAGCTAATTCCATTGGCTCTTTAACTGATCGGAGCTGGGCTTTGTCCGAGGGACAGGCCTTAGCCCCGATCGCCGCGATGCGCGCCCCCAGGGGCGCGCACATGCGGCGTGCAGGTGGAGGTCAGTAGTGACCGGCTGTGATTGGACACAGCCGCTCACATGGTAAAGAGCCAAATCTATTGGCTCTTTACCCCGATCGGGGGGGGGGGGCGCGGTAAGGAGGCTCCCATAGCCTACTTCCCTTTTCTTTTCATATGATGGTCAGAGCACACTGGGGTGTACTTTGACCAGTGGAGACTTGGTGAATGGTTAATTGAAACGAGATTGCTGGTTCATAGGGAGACCAGCCATTCCGTCTGATGAGTCCATTTAGTGAGCTTGGTGGAGGAAAACACTGAGTGTTTTAGAAGAGTCACCTATACATCAGGATTTTTGTATGGATTTTGGCATAAGAATGGTGCACATGAAACTGTGAAGATTGTTGATCTTCAATGTATTGCAATAATTTACCGACTATAAGACTTTTTTAAATGTATTGTTTACACTTTGTCACTTTGAGCGCTTTTGCACCTTTCTTACATAGGATTGCACATTTTGATATGCACTTTTACAAGTTTTTTCAACTTATGACAATGTACCAATTGCCTGTAGAAGAGTTGTTTCATATGTTTAGCAATTGGGGAGTCACAGGAGTCATTTTGTGACCATTATACACTAAATTTGTTTTGATGTTGTTTATTTAGAGAACACTAGTAGGAATTTAACACTATAGGGCTTAAGGTCACACAGTTTAATTTTTGTTGCGCTGCCTCCCCTACTCTCATATTATGTGCTGCATTTCCAGGGATTAGACCTCTGGATTTTTTGGGCTAGCTGCATTTTTTAGCTTATTTTGATCTGAATACATGTGTTAGTGCCCGCCCCCTGATTATTATAACCAAAAAGTAGTCCATAAGGCGCCGTGTATCAAAACGTTTTTTGGTATTATGTTTTGGTAAATACCTGAAAAAAATGAAAATTGTGCCTGTGACCAAATATATATGGAACTAACTTTATGTCTTATGTACTGGAGTTCAACTACAGTATAAACAGATGGCACCTTCTAGAACAAACCTTTAATAAGGATCAGGCTGTGATTGAGAAGTTGGATTCTGGATCTGAAATAATAACGGATTTAGGTACTCCAATACCTATTGATGTGTGCCACATGAATGAGGTGTTAATTACCTGAGATGTACATACTTTGTTGAAGCTCACAAATATTGAGATATTGAGAAAGCAGCAGAATGGCAGGTCTTTATAATAGGTTCCAGATACCACACAGAGCAATAGTATCTGAGGAAGAAAGGCCATGAGACCCAGGCTGACACTCCAGTCACTTTCAGCCTTGACATACAACATATAGAAGTATGGGGAGAAATTGTGCCGTATATCTCTTCGTGTCAAATGGTACAGATATGTGTGCTCAAGGAAATCCCAACCATACCTAACAAAAAGAAAAAAAGGAAAATACAATGACATTTACTTCTTTGGTTTAGGCTAAACAGAAAAAAAACTTCTTAAGAGTTATAGCAAATATAATAAGTTGGAGCAATGCATTAAACTGGTATTAAAGTCATGAATTTGACTTTACCCTACAGATGAGAGTAAAATTCTTACATGTAGGTGCCTTTCAAAGGGCTTGAACTTGTACTGTTTAGTAGAAAGTGGCATTGACAATAATTGGCACATGTATAGTACCCTCCGCATTACTGTGCAAATCACATGCAAAGTCTGTGTGATGAAAATTCAGCCATACAGATTATATGGCTCATTTCGCAACACATTCGGACCAAAGTCGTGCAGGACCCTTTTTTTGGCTCACAACAGAATCGGATCGCATGGGTGCTCACACCCATGCAATCCGATTTGTCCGGATTGACAGTTTGCATTGCGATATGCGAACCGATCTGGGGGTGTCATTAACTTGTATTGACACTCCCAGTGGTTTGCGTAGGGCAGTGTGAACTGCCTGCGAGTCAGGTGCAATGGGGGAACCCGCAGTGGATTCGCAGGGTTCCTGTATCGCACCAATGTGAACCGAGCCTCAGTGTCCCATTCCCCATACATGTCATAGCAAGCAATCCAGCATAATACGCCCAATCTATAATATAAAACTAAGTAGCTTCCATGCATGCAATAATGTGCATTATGAGCTAGACCTGTGCTACCATATTGAAGAAAATGATTGTGTGTAAAAGAATCTTTAACAGCTTAAAACTTCCCCTGATATACCATTGTCTAACACTGGAGGGGTTCCTGATTGGTTGATCAAACACTTTTGATCTAATGTGTGACAAATCATGCCTCCTGGCCTCAGACAGCTGCAGGTATATGTTTTGTTTCGCTTTCGTCTAGATAGCAAGGTTACTTTGCGGTATAAGCAAGGAAGGTCAGACCTGGCAATGTATTAATGAGCTTTTACTGAACAAAAAGGCTGTACATACAAAACTATTACAATATTAGGAATACAAATCAAGACTCACAGATCTCTATAGCAAATTAATAACCTAGCAAACAATCAAACTATAGTCTGTAACAGTAGAAATACACTTAAATGTTACTTAGCTTCAGTTACTGTGTTCGTGATCTCCATTGACAACGATCATTCTGGAGACCAGGCACTTTTCTTAGTTTTACAGATGAGTCCTTCGATGTTAATGCATCATGAGTGAGCTGAGCCTCTACCTGAGCTTATGCCTGGCAATATATAGCTCAGTTTGTTTACAATGGTTACAAACTTGTTTACCTTAACAACTGCGAACTGACCCATTGTTTCAGGATAGCCTGTTACCAAGGCATTAGTTTGAGAAGCATCTTGAAACAAACCTGATCTGTTAAAATTAGTCTGATAGATAAATCATTTGTTTTTTTATATCAAACGCAACACATTCCACCCTTGATTTTTCTCTCAGACTCCACATAGACTAATAACTCATTCTAAACATTAATTTTTTGAATGCAACCCCTCCCATATTTCTGTCACTGAGAAGGTGTTTCAGTCTTTGGCAAAAAGTTCATTAGAACATCCATTCTAAAGTTCTTTAGAAACAAGTCCAGGCTTGTAATACATCAAAGGCCTTGCTTTCCACAGCTCTTGCGGTCTTCCATCATTCTGTCCATCATGTAACCACTTTTCTTTGGTCTTCCCATGGATCAAATTGTAGACAGCCTGTGGAGTGGAAAACAAAGCGGATTATCTGTTCCTTCTAATAATACATAAACAGTAGACCCCGGCCCTTCAGCTACAATCTCTCCTCTAACTAGCTTCTTGCCTGGATCTCTGACCAACACTTTGCCACCTGCCTGTATCAACTTCTGATCCTTCCAAAGAACATCAATAGGGAGGAGAGGAAATATACTGATATTTCCCAGAAGATCACTGCTGTTTATTTTGGAAGCTTTGATGTTATACAGCCTCACTTTCCACTCTTGCTGAGAAGTATCACCTAATCAATCAGAGTCCCAGCTACTATTCTGAAGTTCATCTGCCAATGCAAATATAACTTCAAACCTTCCTGCCAGATTTACACTCATTCCTAGATAGGCTTCAGCTTAAGATACATCACTATTGGTTTCTATGTCATGGGAAGCAGTAACATGGTACCTGTTAAGCCCTGTTCTTTCAGGAACCTTATGTAAATACTGAACTCTGCCCTCCAGCTGTGAAATCTGCACCTCAGCCCCTACCATCCTCTCATATGGTGTACTTTTGGCTATTGGCCTAGAATTTAACAACATGACTGCCTGTGTGAGGATCCGATCCCACCCCCTTAGTGTATGTGTGGGTGTAAGCTTGCGTATCTGGTCCTTCAATAGCCCGTTGTATCTTTCAATCAAGCCAGCTGCCGGTGGATGGTATGGGATGTGGCACAACCAGTACACTCCAGAGTCTTTTGCCCATTGCTGTACTGTTGATCCGGTGAAGTGTGAGCCGTTCTCACTTTGGACTTGTTTGGGACAACCATAAGCAACGACAAGATTTTGGAGCAGTTGAAGCATTGCGGCTTGATCTGCACGTTTGCAAGGATGAACAAACAAAAGTCCTGAATAGGTGTCCACTGCAGTGCAACAATATCTCAGTCCATTGTTTCCCCGGGGCAGGGGACTGATGAAGTCAATCTGCCAGATCTCTGCAGGCCTCTCCCCTCTTAATTGACCCAGTGGAATACTTTTGCAATGGCCATTGTCGCACTTCTCCACACACTGTACAGTTACCTATTACAGTCTTTATAATGTCCATGGATATAGGCAATCCTCTCTGCTGTGCCCATTCATATGTTGCTTTGTGCCCCAAATGTCCAGATTGCTTGTGGACCCAGTTGGCCAAGTTCATCAAAACAGGGTCAATTGGCACAACTGCTTTC
The DNA here is from genome assembly GCA_018402905.1 of Glandirana rugosa. NCBI lineage: Eukaryota > Metazoa > Chordata > Amphibia > Anura > Ranidae > Glandirana > Glandirana rugosa. The sequence continues at coordinate 851,581 of BLSH010314323.1, read as the reverse complement.
ACTTTGGCAATTTCATCTACCACTCTGTTATAGTTCCCAAAGTCTGGGACCAAGGGCACATGTGCGTCAACATGCCCCACTTTTATGGTGCGGGAGTAAGCTTCCTTCCAAATGTAGTCCCAGACTTCCTTGCCTCCCCACACCACCTTTCCATGAATCCTCCAATCATTCGACTTCCACATGGGCATCCAAGTTGTCAGTCCTTTAAAGACCACCCAGCTGCTAGTGTAGATAGTGACTTGGGAAGAAGGATCCTCCTGAAGAGTCATCACTACAGCTTTCAACTCTGCATACTGACTGGACCCTCCAATTCCGGTCTCCTGCAGGACTGTGTCTGTACTTGGGTTGTAGGCTGCTGCTGTCCATTTACGCCCAGACAAGGCCACTATGGCTGAACCATCAGTGAACCATGCTGACTCCTTCATGTCTTCTGACAGAGACTCAAAGGGTGGAGCCTCTTGAATGGGGGATGACTGCAGCACAGGAATTTCTTCTTCTGGCTGGGTACTGGCACAAGTAACAAGCCCTGCCAACTGTTTTGAAATGTCTCTGACATCCCCAGCTGCAGTGTCCCCCTTTCTTGAAGGTACCACTTCCATTTCATCAGTGTCTGGTTCTGGGCTACAGCTGCCCTAGTGGTCCGTACATTATCTCTCACCCATCCTGCTATTGGCAATGCAGTATGGATGGTGACTGTGTCCTTTCCTGTAATGGTCTCTACATGTTGAAGTGCGGTGTAGGCCCCAAACAGGTACTTTTCTAGGGGCGTGTATCTCGTCTATGCCCCTGTCAGTTGTTTGGACCAAAATCCAATGGGTATTGCTCTTAGTCCTTTCTTTTCATTTGGCTGCCACAGACTCCAAGATATGGTACCATCCTGCTCCACTACATCCAGCTGAAATGGTACTCCTTGTCTCACGGGTCCTAATCCCTGATGCTGCAAAATGGCTTCTTTAGCAGCAAGGAATGCGGTCCGCTGCTCTGAACCCCATGAGAACTCAGTCTTTTTCCTTGTGACATTGTATATAGGCCTTAGAATCAGTCCAAGATGTGGGATGAACGATCTCCAGAATCCCACAACTCCAATGAACTTCTGTGCCTCCTTTTTGGTAGTAGGGGGAGACAGTGTCTGGATAGTTTGCACAACTGTCTCTGGAATTTTCCTCTGCGGCCCAGTCCACATCATTTCTAGGAACTTCACCTCTGTAGCAGGTCCTTGGACTTTGTCTCTGTTGATAGCCCACCCTCTGTTCTCCATGTGCTGTATCAGCAGGTGCAGTGCTTCAGTTACATCTTCTTAGATCACGATGTCATCAATGTAGGGAAACACAGCGACTTTCAAATTCAGCGTACTTAAATCTTGGGCAATCAGTCCATGACAAATCGTTGGAGAATGAAGATAGCCTTGCGAAAGGACAGTGAAAGTGTACTGGCGGCCGTCCCACACAAAGGAAAACTGGTCCTGACACTCTGGGTCTATCAAAATCGAAAAGAAAGCATTAGCCAAGTGTATCACAGCATGATATTCTCCTGCCTGTCTCTTTAGCAATTTTTTTGAACAATTGAGATCATATCCGGTACAGCTGACTTCAATGGAGGTGCCACTTTGTTTAGATCTCTGTAATCCACAGTCATTCTATATGTCCCATCAGGTTTCTTTACTGGGAACACGGGAGATGAGAAAGGACTTACAGCAGGTCTAAGGATCCCTACCCTTAACAGCTCTTGAATAGTATCCCCAATTTCTTTGTGGCCTCCAGGAAGTCTGTACTGCTTGAAACAGTCCGGCTTCTCTGGTGGAGGAATGTAGACAGGGGTCCATTTCACATGACCTCTGACCACAGCCTTCACCGCTCTATCCAGATACACTTTATCAGGATAACCAAATGTGAATGTACCCCATTCAGTCTGAATAGACTGACCTTGAAGTACATCCATCCCAAGAATATTTTCGGGTAACTTTGATACCAAAACATTTGTCAAAAATCCTAGTCCCTTGCCAATAGCCAATTTCACCCATGTCCTAACTGCTGGTGTGGTTTGCCCTCCCAAACCTTCTACATCACAGGTGTCAAACTGACGGCCCTCCAGCTGTTGCGGAACTACAAATCCCATGAGGCATTGCAAGGCTGACAATTACAAGCATGACTCCCACAGGCAGAGGCATGATGGGACTTGTAGTTTTGCAACAGCTGGAGGGCCGCCAGTTTGACACCCCTGTTCTACATAAATCAATTCTCCGTTGTGATGGGAAGGATTTCCTTGCAAAAGTGTAACTTCAGCTCCAGTATCAACTAAAGCCATCACATGTGTAGGCGAAGATGATTTACCCCACCATACAGTGACAGGTGCATATGGGCGTCGGTCTCCTGCTGTCACTGCTATTACAGGAGACCCACATTCCCTTCATAAAGGATAAGAAACCTCCCAATCCTCTTTTCTGAGTCTCTCTAACTCCTCCCCAGGATAAAGGGATTTGGGTTTGGGTTCATATGCAGTTTTGGGAATTGGTTTGGGGCTAATAGGAGGGGTCTGTTCTGTTTTCTCCAAATCTAGGCTGATGTAATCCTCATTAGGAATAGTGTTTCTAACCCTGACAGTTTTCCCCACTAAATGTTTCCACCTCTTTAGCATTTCTGCAGTAGGAATCCCATCTATCTCATCTTTAGATACTCCTGCCTTTAGTAAGTCCACCCACATTTGTTTCCTAGAGATAACTAGCCTGGTTTTCTCTTCACCTCCTGTCTTCTCTACCCCATTCCCTTTCTTCTCTGTTCTGTTTGGCTTGTATTCTACCTGTCTAGCCTTGACCTTATCTACTGCCTTGACAGGTTTTGTTTTAGTCTCCTCTAGCTCCCCCAACTGGCTTAAAAGGGTAGTGGCTTCATGAATCTTGCTGTTTAATCCCAGGCCTCCCAGCAAAGACAATAAAGGAGCCCTGAGATTAAATGGCGCAGACTTCATCAGCTTAGAGCGCAGAGCAGACGTAAAGGGTTCCATATCTGGACCCATCCATTCTGGAAACCTATTTAATCCAGTCATACAAACCATCTCACGTAACCTGGAAACACCTTCTCCTATTGATCTCCAGGGGTAGGTATTTTCCAAGTCCGTAGGACTAGCGTATACTCGAACAATTCCATCTCTCACAAGGTCTAGCAGTGAAAAATTCACACTGAACTCTCAACCTTTTCGCATTGCTTGACGCAATTGTGGATCATAGGTTAACACTACCATAGCCACTGCTTCCTTACCTGACAAAACAACACTGTCCTTCCCCTTCATCCCACAAACGCAGGAGCCAACCCAATAGGGGTTCTCCAGACCTTCGTATTGTTTAGCCAATTCATGGAGTTCAGTTTGTGTAAACTCCCAAACTTCTCCAAATTCAACATCTCTGGGGTTGCGATAATGCGCCTCCCCATCTGCCATATCCTCTCTATTATGTTGCCTTTTCCTATGCTTAGTAATGAGAGGTCTGGCACACCTTTTCTTTCCCACTAGCAGATCATCATCTGACATATCAAACTCTATCTCCTCATCCTCACTATCATTTGAGGAGAGCACATCCTCACAATCCCAGTTTTGGGATGTGATAATGGCACGTACCCTGGCTTTACTAACAGGTTTATGGCCTTTCCTTTTCCTTAAGGCATTAATTGATTTGGTCATGAGGGCTGCACACCTTTCTTGCAAATCATCAGCCCGTCTCAAACTATACAGTCTACTACTAGACGATCACCCTTTCTTTTCCACACGGTCTGGAGAGTAATGATTCGTATCCTTTTCCGTTGTATTATCTCTCCTATACCGTCTACCCCTCCGCGTAATAGCGTTGGGGTCTCTACAACTTAAACC